>CM046454.1:17292260-17531783 GCA_025506515.1 Flaveria trinervia | reverse complement strand
CAATAGGTCAAGACTCAACTAACCATGACTCTTGATCTGCAAGGGATTGTAAGAAGGTCTGTGAGTTATACCCTGAAGAAAGGGAAATAATTCATGACCTATCTAACGAGCAACTGACAGAGATGTTCAGACTCAATCCTGATGAAATTGTCAAGGATGCTCCAACAGTTGATTCAACCAGTGATGAAGAACTAAATGACGTTGATGAAGTTGAGGTTGAAGATATTACTGCAGAAGAGTACCCTCAGTATGCTGACAACGAGGGTAATGTGGTCCCCAATCTGGGTGAGTCCCTAGTCAGTGATATGTTTGAGGTACTAGACAAGATGGAGCAGGAAATAGGAAAGCCGAGGAAAAACCCAAGCCTCAAATGATGACGTAGACATTCGAAAGGCTGAGTGGGCTGCCTGTTTTGAAGAAGTTAGAGCCAGCGTGCTGCACCAAAGAAAGATGCCTACACAAGCTCTACAGAGTCAAGAAACACTATAAGGTCAGGCAGGATTATTGCATGGGCTTATTTTGATGACCTTAACGCGTATGCAGTTAAGAGGGAACATGGCATATAGTACTTCAGATTTCCACACATGATCTGAAGACTCTACCTGGTTTTGAGCTCAACCAGCTGGCTAAGCTAAAGCTGCTGTATGCTGACCCACGAAAAATGTCAGGCTGGTTCGAGGCTGCCCTGAGAAGGAGTAACCACACCACACTGATGGTAACTTCAGACCACAACAGCCTACAAGTATATAAGAAGGTCTGAGGTTGATGCCAGTACTAGCAAACCCATGATTGTGTTGAAGTGGAGTCCTCCGCGCACTATGTTGAGAATCCCTCTCAGGGAAATGCCACAGGACTTCACTCCACACTTCAATGGTGGTACTATGATTGGAGAACTGCTGAAGCGGTCATAGTTCTGAATAAAGAGGGCCAAATGGATACTATCAGGGTATTCGACCCGATGTGGTTAACCAACTTGTCTGCTATGATGTCTATACATTATACAAGTGCCCCTGTTCTATGACACACAAGACATTGTACAAGCCCTTCAGTTCCAAAACGTTATACGACTTTGTTTTGCATTTGAGATTCACGCAGGAGTCACTAAGGAGGAGAAGTACAAGAAGTATAAGGAGGTTATGCAGAAGACAAGAGATTAGATAGATCTAGGTCCAAGGGGGAGTTTGTTGATGCATGTATGTCCCTAGATCATGATTTGAAATGTAATGAATCTTGTCTGTCTGAATATGATGTAATTTGTATTGATTAATGAAATGACATAAATTGTTTGTTACTTGTGATGTTTAATATTTCATTAATGAGTCGTGATTGAATTGATTGGGTTATGATTGTTTGAATGGTTGCACATTATGTTATATTATTAAAACATTCAAACTTAACTTAATGAAGTTCTCATGCGAATGGCTCATGCGAATGAACCATACGCATGAATAACTTCACACGATTGACTCAGTCGCACGACTGAACCAGGAGACTGGATCAGTCGTACGATTGTAACATAAGATTGGCTCAGTCGCACGACTGAACACTCAGTCGTACGAATGAATCAACCGCATGGTTCAATCGCACGACTGAACCAGACTAATGGTTCAGTCGCACGATTGAATAATACCAACCTATAAATACAACTCAATTCATGAAAAAGAGCTCTCGATCAATTACGATTCCAGACGTACCCTAGCCGTCCAGAAACCTTCCAATTCGTTCTCCAAGTTCATAGAACACATTAGATCGATTCCCAATCTATTTCTAATGTTAGTTTCAATTCTTGATTGATTCTTCGTGTGTTCTCACTGATTGGATCGCCAATCAAATAGGATTCCGCACTATTTGATCTAGTTTACACGTTAATCTCTAGGTATTTCGGTAAAATACCAGGTCCTAACAGGACTGTCTCAGCATCTGCAAGATGAAGGTGGAGAAGGGATGTGACCAAAGATAGTCTTGTTCTCAGGAAAAGGCTCTTGTGAAGAAGAAGATGAATGTGTCATGTGTGAAAGTACCACTCACATTGCTAAGGATTGCCCATACAATCCTAAAGGTACTGTCCATATGACCAAAACAAAGACTTCAAACGGTCTCAAGAAGATTCAAGCTTCGGAAGGAAAATCTGTTTCCCTCGAAAGCTCCAAATCTAAGAAGAAGGCAAGCGGAAAATTACCTTCGGAAGAGAAGTTGGTCTCGGAAGAAAGGAGTTCTTCTGAAGCACTAAAGTCTGCTGCAGTGTCTGCAGAATCTTCTGAAGGATCAGTCATTAAAACTTCCGAAGTTCCAAAAGCTTCTGAAGTTTTGAAGGTCAAGTCCAAGACTCCAAAGGTGGTGTGGATGTCTAACAAAGACCATGTGACTGAGATTTTCCATCAACAACAGCTCATGATCCTCTTAGTACAACCATAGGATCTATGAATGTTGAATTACTGTAGGACCAAAAGAACCAATGAGCCAAATCAGAAAAACCTTTAAGTCCCACAGTCATCAAAACAACTGAAGTGATCTACAACAGCTGAAGACAAAGTCTGAAGACAACAGCTGAAGACAAATTCTGAAGACAAAAGCTGAAGACAACAACTGAAGATAAAGTTTGAAGACAACAGCTGGAGACAAAGTTTGAAGACAACTACTGAAGGCAAAGTCTGAAGACAAAGTCTGAAGACAACTACTGAAGACAAAGTCTGAAGATCAAGTTCTCAGAAGTTGTCACAACAGCTAAAGTAGCTCTCTTCAGTAGTTATGATGGTTTACATTTAGTAGTTTGTAATCAGTAGTTTTATATTATGTAAAACATCTGAAGTTCTTACACTTCAGATGTTATAACTTCAATAGTTGTAATGTTAGCTTATACTTAGCTTTTAGTGAAGGTGTCCTCGGTTGTTATGGACATCTTCAGTAGTTTAGTTTACTTTCAGTTGTTTGTATAAATCAGTTAGATGTCACTATCAAGTGACGTCAGCTGATGTCACATTCCTTATAAAAGGAATGTTGACCTTATTTCCTGTACGGGAAGCTTGTGCATGAATTAAAACATTCTTTTTGCAGAAAACTCTCTCTCTATAACCGTTACTGTTTGATTGAATATTCATATTATTCTTGCTATAATTTTGTCTAATTCGTGTGCTATTCCACTGCAAATCCTAATCTAATTGATCAAACTAGATCTCGATCCTTTCAAATGGTATCAAAGCAAGTTAATCACTGATCGATTTAACAATTGATCATTGAAACTGTTCTTTTGATATCTAAGTTTGATCGAATTAGCAAATTTGCAAGAATTAGTTATAGAGTTTTTTTTCTGTTGCTTCCTGTGAATTAATTTGAGATTCTTCTTGTTTTAATCTGTGTTGTTGAGTTTTTGAGTTAGATCTATTAAAATCTCATTGAACCTGTTTGAATGGTGAAAATGGCTACATCAATCAATGATCCTCACAATACTGGCTCCTCAACAAAGTCTCTGATGCTTGTTAGGAGTGAGTACAACATATGGCAACGACGAATGCTCCATCACCTATCTGTCAACAGTTTAGGTTGTTGGAAATATGTGGTTCATGGACCATATCAGCCTATGGTGAGTAATCCAGAAACCAATGAAATGGTTCCGAAGAAGAAAGAGCAATATTCAGATGAAGATCAGAAACTATTTGAAATTGATGCTAAAGCTCATGGAATTTGGCCATGGCACCGCCTAATGAAATCTATTTTGGACTTATGCATCATGCATCTGCTCATGACCTCTGGGTTGCTCTGAAAGAACAATTTGGAGGAACTGATGAGGTCTTAGCAAACAATAGAGAAATCCTTGCCCAACAATATGAGACATTCTCTCATAGAAAGGGCGAGTCACTAACTCAACAGTTTGAGCGATTCTCCTGTTTGATATCTGAGTTGAAAATGGTTAAACATGAATATACAAACAGTCAGATGAACAACAGATTTCTCAGATCCCTGCCTGAGAGATGGGACACATATACTATTGTCCTACGCTCCAGTGTAAATCTTGATAATCTATCTCTCACCCAACTTCATGGGAAACTGCTAACATTTGAAAGAGAGATAGAACAGAAAAGGAAACTGACTTCATCTGGGAAGCTCACTGATGATTTTGTACCAGGGAATACTGCTCTGGTTGGTCATGAGTCAGAATATGCTACATCAGAAAGTTCTTATGATGAGCATATTGATTTCTCTTCAAACAGTGGAGATCATGCTTTTGCTGTATTGATAGTAATTCAGGATGTAATAGTGACAATCTGTGCTTTTTGATGGATGATTTGAAAGGAATGGCTGATGATGATTTGGAAGAGATGGATATTTTGAGCCAAATGGCATTAGTTAATATCATATCTCAAAAATTTTACAAAAGGACAAGTAGAAAATTCCCTGGTCTCTCTAGAAAAACCAAAGTTGGTTTTGAAAAGAGCAAGTTGAGGTGTCACAAGTGCCATAGACTTGGACATTTTGCAAGAGAGTGTAGATCATCTGGATCTAACTCTTCTGCACCCTTGTGACCTTTCCAGGCAATAATTCACAAAACAAAGGGCAACATTCTACCAGTTCTGGTCATCATTCACAAATTCAATCATCTCCTGCATATTTTGTTCCTCAAGGTCAAATGCCATATCCTTATCCTGCTTTTACATGCCTCAGTCCAATCAGGTTCCTATACCCATATATCAACAATCACATGCCCTACCTGAGCCTCAACCATCTCAATCAAGTCAACAATCTCAATCTCAATCTCAATCACATCAAAGCTTTTTCACTCTTGGAGTTGTTGACTGGAGTAGTTTACCAGATGATCTTTCTGGTTATTCTAAACAAGTGTTTTCTGGTGCTGGTCAACATGATGGTAAAAATCCTTTTGGAAATCTTGCTCTTATGGCCCTGGAGTCTACTGATGGTTCATGTTCAAATGCTTCATCATCATAGGTACCACAAGTATCTTCTGAGGCTAAGGCCAAGTTGTGTTCTAAGTCATGCATAGCTGCTTTTGCCTCAATTAGAGAAGCAAATGTAGCTTTAATTAATCAAAATCTTGACCTAGAGAAAGTGATTTCCAAAAGAAAAGCTGAGTTTGAGTCTGTTTTAAAAGAAAAAGATGATGAGATTTACAAATTAAAATGCCCAATCACTGATGAAAAGGCTAAGGTAGAGGTCATTTTAGAAAATAATAAGAGTCTCAAAGAAACACTTGCAGCTACTCAAGTTGAGTGTGAACGCTGGGTAACATCTTGCAAGGGGTTTGAAATGCTTCTCAGTAAGCAAACTGCTTCAAATGTGAAGTTTGGGATTGGATATAATCACACTAAACCTCCTACAGATTTTACTCCCAAGACAGAAGTAAAATCTGAAGGTGAAATCAATTCCCAAACCACATCATCATGTGTCTCATCCTCAAGTGATAATGTACAATCAGAGGATGAAGTCAGTAATAGTACCTCAGCTAATCAATCTGCTAATGGTCTTACTGTTGATGAACACATGATCAAACAAAAGCTGAGCACTTCAGGTGTTGTCTCACAAGGTATTCAAAGTATTGAAGAGCAAGTAACAACACCTGAAGAACATTTCCAACCAAATGAAACCATACATGGTTTGACAACTGTTGAAGAGTCTATTAGGAAATCCAAATTGTTAGGATCAGTGATCTACGTTTGATTGATTTGAGAGTATAGCAGCGGAGAACAAACAATGAATTAGCAAATTCACAAGAACACAAAAGATATTCGAAGTAAAAACAAACGGTTATAGACAAAGAGAATTCTGCAAAATATATTTCATTCAATATTCGCTTTCGTGGTAACAGAATGTCACACATACAATTAGGTCAACATCTCTTATATAGAAGATGTGACGTCTGCTGATGTCACTTGATAGTGACATCTAACAGAATTTATTCAAACTACTGATAGTTAACACAACTACTGAAGATGTCAAACAACTGACATCTTCTTACAAAAAATGCTAAGTGTTAACTATTACTACAACTACTGAAAAGAAACTATTGAAACTACAACGACTAAAGAACATGCTCTTCAGTCGTTTTACAAATACTAAAACAAAAGAAAACTACTGAAAGGAAACCATCACAACAACTGAAGAATGCTTCTTCAGCTGTTGTAACAAACTCTGAAGGCTTCAGTACTTGTACTTGAACTTCAGCTGTTGTCATCAGATGATGTCTTTAGTCTTTGTACTTCAGCAGTTGTTCTTCAGTACTTTAGATCTTCAGCTGTTGATCTTCAGTACTTTAGTTCTTCAGCTGTTGATCTTCAGTACTTTAGTTCTTCAGCTGTTGATCTTCAGACTTTGATCTTTAGCTGTTGATCTTCAGTACTTTAGTTCTTCAGCTGTTGATCTTCAGACTTTGATTTTCAGTGTTGAAGTCTACAGTACTTGTACTTCAGCTGTTGCTCTTCAGACTTTACGAAACAGCTGATCAAGTCTTCAGCAGTTGTTGTGATGTCTGTGGGACTTGGAGGTTTTTCTGATCCGGCTCATTGGTTCTTTTGGTCCAACAAACTCCCCCTGAACCAATGCAGCCAAAACCTTTAAACTTATTGAAGATGTCCCACTTATTATGGCAGAATGATTGGTCTTTTTGTCTTCTAGATCAGCTTAGAAGTGACCCTTGTAAGCTCCGGCCTGGAAGTAGTCTTAATGATCTGATTGGCAAAGTATGAATGGGAACTCTATCTTGGGGAACTGGACACAGAGCTGTTACCCCATTCATGAGATCTACTTCCCCACTATGAGTCTATATGACTCTCTTGTATAGGCCTCTAGGAAGGTAATTTGTTCCTCCGTGGTCAGCTCTTCAGCACCTCCTTCAAATAAAGATTCTGGCCCATAGTACTCAGATAGGTATTTGGCCTGTTTCCCATTCTTTAGCTCCACAGTTGTTATTATTCTATAAGCAAACTCATCAGGGTGATTACCCTCAAGGAACAACTAGAGCTCATTCTTCCTGACTTCTTCAAGCCTCTTATAACTAACCCCTTTTTCACCATTTTATTTTCAAGCATCTTCTATGGGGTTTGATTAGCGTTATAAGCTTTCTTGAAGTCCTCTAGGATTTCCCAGGGTGACACTACAAAGACCAGGGAGATCACTTCATCTACAATCTTTTTCACCTGGCCAATGTATCTCTATGGAATGTTTTTCTTGTGAATCCTATGAGACACCCTGGGATCAGGCCAAATCCTTACTCTCTCCTTTTGATATTGAAATGTATGCTTAAGAGTGTATAATCTGAGAGCTTGCTTCTTCGTGTTGATGATAGAAGATGTGGCTGCATAAGCTTTGTCAACCCTCCTCAACAATTCCTCATCGTGTTGTTTGTGAAGTTCTTCTTCTTCTAGCTTTACTTCCACAATTTGTCTTTAAGTTTCAGGAGTAATTGTTGGGGAGTGACTTGTGGCCTTCGGCAACTGTATAACAGCTGAGAGTGGCAGTCTATCTTCATCATCATCTTCTTCATCATCTTCTAGCCTCAATACCCTTCTCTTCTTCTTCTGGGGTACATCATCGGCTATTGGTTTTGAGGGTGAGGGAGTTGGTTTGGTGGGTTGTGTTTTTGGTGGTTTTTGGGGTAAAGGGATTATTTTAGTGGGTGGTTGTTTTGGTGGTTTTGGTGTGGGAATGTTGACAGGCTGTTCTAGCATTTTTGAGGTGAGTGTGGCTTTAGATTGCTTGGCTAGTTCAGTCCTGCTCCCAGCACCCGCTTCATTCAAAGCTTCAATAACAAGCCCTTTGGTGTATACTTCAGACGAACAGATCTTGGTGGTTATTGCCAAGATGCTGTCCCTGGACCAAGCCTTGATTTCGATCAATGATCTGCCAAGATACTTCGCTATAAATCTGATCATGATCTCCAGCCTTTCTTTTTCTAACACATCATAACTTGCCTATCTAGATTGGATTTCTTCAATCTCTAATCTTCTGATTTCAGAGTCAAGTTGTTCAGTGTCATGGCCTTGCCTAAACAACTAATCAATGATGTTATCCATTGATGTGCTGTGTTCGGCATCAGCCTCTTTCACCATTAGCTCCAAGGCATTTTCCTTTTCCTTCTCCTTCTCCTTTTCGGTCTCTCCAACCAACTCTTTCTCATTTACCACTTCTGTCTCTTTTTCTTTCTCTTTCTTCTCTGCACTCCTCTTCCTTTTTGCTTTCACTAACTGAATCTCCCCCTTTTTGGTTGCATTGGTTGCAAGGTTTTGATTGTCAGAAAGCTTTTTGCTCACAACTTCCTCTATCAAGGGTTGTATAATTGATAGAAGCCTCTCATCAAGGGTTTTGATCACTATATCAGTGATTATGGGTGTGATGAGAGGTAAGGAGTTTTGAAAGATAGCAACTATTTGCTCAGGGGGGTTCTAGTCCTGAGAAATATGCCAGAAGCAGAGGCAGGTGGCTGAGAATTTGGGAGTGGCTCTGTGTTTAGGAGCCCTTCAGATGAAGGTGCCATCTGTGGGGTTTGAGAGGCAGATGGTCTTTGATCCTCAGAAGTTTTGGCAAGCAGCTCTTTGAGTCTGCTCACCTCCTCTCCAGGATGTGTTTTGGGCTAAAACATCATAAAAGAAGCCCAGGTCATCATCAGTGGGTACTGAATCACCTGACCGCCTGATAGAATCAGGATGAACATGCACTGAGTGTAGATCAGTTGTAGCATGTGCCCCTTTGTCTTGGAACTGGGGACTTCCTGCCTCAAGACTACGTCCTTCATCAGCAGTTGCCTCTGGTAAGGTCTTAGTAATGGTACCAACTACATCCTGAGCATATGCTGAAATAGGATAAGTGGCAGCCTCACCAGAAATTCCAATCTCCTTTTCTACACTAGGAAATGGAACATTGTAACCCCTATGTTGTGGGTTATCAGATGCACTTTGATCCTCCCCCTCAATGGTAGAGGTATGCCCAGCTGTAATTGGTATCGGGGAGGGGGTGAGGAGTGCAATTGACTCAGCACTTGTGCAACAATTAATGTAGGACTTTGGGGGGCGGTTGCATGTGGTGATTGGGTAGAAGCGGATTGCACCCGGGGTGAATGGTGCGCTTCAATGGTAACGTCTCAAGTGAGATAGGTTCCAGTAGTGTGGGTTCCCTAATATTTGTTGCAACAGGATCCGTTTGAGAGGATACATGTGCGGCTGTGGTTGGTTGAGTCTTTGACACAACTGGGGGGTTAATACCAGTATGTGTTTCCTGCGTTTGTGGTACAGGGGCATCCTTAGGGGACTCATCTCCCTGAGAAGCCGTTTTTGGCTTTTTGAATTTTGGCTTGGAGGGGAGTCTGGTTCTGGAAGTGGGGTTGTGGGTTCCAACTGCGTGGGTTTTCGCAGTTTGGCAGCCTGTTTCAGTGTGTGGTCAGAGTTGTGCCTGGAGTATACTTCAGGCAATACACCCATTGCAGGGACTCCAAGGCCAACAAGTCCCTCAGCTTTCAGCTGATTCTCTATTATGGCCATAATGAACCGAGGATATAACATCCAACGGTTAGAAATAGATTTTGAGGCCATATCCTTAAGTTCAAGAAAAATGATTTCAGAAAAGTTTAAGTCTTGTTGCTCAAGGATAGAGAATAGTACCTGCTGCCATCTGATAGACATTTGATCCCAAAAGGATGTCTTAGGAGCTAAACAAACATTTACCATGGTACTGACTTCAGATGTTTGAAAACAACTGAAGACTTGGTTTTAGTCATCAGTAGTTGTAAAACTACTGAAAACCTTGATTTTGTCTTCAGGTGTTGTAAACAGCTGATAACTTGGTTTTAGTCATCAGTAGTTATGAAACTACTGAAGACATGGTTTTGTCATCAGTTGTTGTAAACAGCTGATGACTTGGTTTTAGTCATCAGTAGTTATGAAATACTGAAGACATGTTTTTGTCATCAGTTGTTTAGGATGAAATAGTAGTTGTAGAAACAACTGAAGAGAAAGTTCTCATCAGTAGTTTTCGTCAATTCATAGCCTTTCAGCTGTTTCATACTGTCCTCAACACTTACTCATCAGACGTTTTGCTGTTTTCAGTTGTTTCATAGGACATCAGTACTTATCTGATTTTACTGACATCAGTAGTTATATCTACATCAGTAGTTGTAACTTTATCAGTTGTTGACTAGAATCAGTACTATATGTGATATGCTTACTAATGATCATCGGTACTTATTTACTGAGATCATCAGTAGTTATCACTTACTCTAGCTGCAGCATACCAAGCCTTAACACAAGGTTTTGGAAAGTTGAACTATCCAAACGCTTAGTAAAAATGTCTGCAAGCTCATGAGCACTAGGCACAAACTTAGGATCAATCAGACCTTTTTCAAAACAATCCCAAATAAAATGATGTCTGATTTCTATATGTTTGGTCCTAGAGTGCTGGACTAGATTTTTGACAATGCACAGAGCTGAAGCACTATCCATTAATAATGGAGTCTTAGTCTCTGTAATGCCATAATCCAAAAGTTGGTTCTGAAGCTAGAGTACCTGAGAAGTACAACTTGCAGCTGCAATGTACTCTGCTTCAGCAGTGGATGTAGCAACAGATGTTTGTTTCTTACTCTGCCAAGAAATCAAACAGTTGCCTAGGAATCGACATCCACCAGAAGTTGACTTTCTACTTAACTTGCACCCTGCATAGTCACTATCTGAAAAAGCAACTAGTTTGCAAGAGTCTCCAGTGGAATACCATAATCCTAGAGATTGTGTACCTTGCAAATATCTAAAGATCCTCTTGACTGCAATCAAATGAGACTCTTTACGAGTAGCCTGAAATCTAGCACAGACACAAGTAACAAACATGATATCTGGTCTAGAAGCTGTTAAGTACATCAAGGACCCAATCATACATCTGTAAAGTGTTTCATCAACAGCTTTACCTTTCGGATCCGCATCCAGTTGTGTGGTGTTGCACATGGGAGTAGAACAGGGCTTACTATTTTGTAAATCAAACTTATTCAAAAGATCTTTTGTATATTTGGACTGATGAATAAAGGTGTCATCAGCCTTTTGTTTGATTTGCAAGCCTAGAAAGAACTGTAATTCTCCCATTGCACTCATTTCAAACCTCTTTTTCATTAATTTGGTAAAATCAATACACAACTGGGGATCAGAGGATGCAAAAATGATATCATCAACATAAATTTGAACAAGTAGCTTATGCTAATCCACCTTCTTAATAAATAAAGTTTTATCGATGGAGCCTCTAGTGAAATTATTCTTGAGAAGAAAAATGGAGAGTGTCTCATACCAGGCTTTAGGGCTTGTTTCAACCCATAAAGAGCCTTATCAAGTTTATACACCTATTCAGGATGTTTATTATCCTCAAAACCTGGTGGTTGACACACATAAACTTCTTCTTTTATTTTGCCATATAAAAATGCACTTTTGACATCCATTTGAAAAACTTTGAGATGGTGGAATGCAGCATAGGCTAAGAACAATCTAATTGCCTCTAGTCTAGCTACAGGGGCAAAGATTTCATCATAATCAATACCTTCTTCTTGTGAGAACCCCTGTACAACCAGTCTAGCCTTGTTCTTAACAATAAGCCCATTTTCATCAGTTTTATTCCTAAACACCCATTTAGTGCCTATTGCACACTTACCTGGGGGTAGAGGAACCAGTTCCCACACTTGCTGTTTCTTGAACTGAAGTAGCTCAAGCTGCATGGCTTCAACCCATCCATTGTCTCTTAAAGCAATATGATAGTTCTTTGGCTCTAGCTGACTGATGAAGAGAGCATAGAAGCAGAAGTTAGACAATTGACTTCTTGTTGAAACTCCAGCATTGATATCACCAATGATTTGAGACATTGGGTGATTCTTCAGCTCTTGATAAACAATGATATCTGTGAAAGTGTTTGTAGAACCTTCAGCATAGATGTTGATACAGACTCTTGAACCAAGAATTTGATGGTAACTCAAAAGATGTAGAGGAAACAGAGATCTCATCAGCATTTGTTGTGGATAAAACTGGGCTACAGGAACATCAAGTTTAGCAGACTCAGGCAGTTGGTCACTAAACTTGAATAGGTGAGTATTGATATTATCATCATCATCATCAATACCACCAGGTGGAAGACATGCTGCAGAAGATGATTTATCCACATGGTCTGCAACAACTGGAGGTTGAGAAGGAACATATTGCAGTATGTCCAAATCAAAGAACTCCACAGGGTTTTGTGGAATCTTCTCCATTGGAGATTCATTAAACTTCACATGCAAAGTCTCTTCAACTATCTTTGTTCTACAGTTGAAGACTCTGTATGCTTTGCAAGTAGATGAATAACCAACAAAATACCCTGCATCCACCTTAGGATCAAATTTTTGGAGTTGATCCTTTGTGTTGAGAATAAAACAGGGACACCCAAATGCTCTGAAAAATGAAATTAGAGGAGCCAAGTGATGTAGAACTTCATATGGAGTCTTCATCAACCTCTGATTTACTAAGGCTATTCTGCACATAGCAAGCTGTGTTAACAGCTTCAGCCCAAAAGGTCAGTGGCAAACCAGAGTCAGCCAACATAGACCTTGCAGCTTCAATTAGGGTCCTGTTCTTTCTCTCCACGACTCTGTTTTGTTCTGGAGTCCTTGGGATGCTAAACTGCCTTTTGATTCCCTTTGAAAGATAAAATTCATCAAGTGTATGGTTTCTGAATTCAGTTCCATTGTCACTCCTTATACACTTGACTGAAAGGAATACTGCTTCTCAACATACAACACAAAGTTGATAATCTTCTGAGCAACCTCATCCTTTGAATATAGAAAGAAAGTCCATACAAATCTGGAGTAATGATCCATATTACCAGACATTATTCTTCTTTGCCATGCTCATCACTCTCACAGGACCAAAAAGATCCATATGCAGTAATTGCAAGCAGGCAGTGGACTTAGGCTCTTCAATAGGGGGGAATGAGACTTTGTGTTGTTTTCCTTTTAAACAAGCAGTGCAGGTTTCATCACAGTGGAACTCCTTTATTGGTAAGCCTCTCACTAAACTATTGTGGATCAGCTGATTCATGTTTTTGAAATTAACATGACCCAACCTTCTGTGCCACAGTATAGATTCTTGAGGAGAGGCTTTGGAAAATAGGCAAGGATGGCCTCTGATATTTATTTTCTTGGAAAGATCTAAGGCATACACTCTTCCTGTCCTGTTGGCCCTCAGGAGAGTGTGATCATCCAACACCTTATCAATCAAATTCAGAACTTTGGATGACAGAATCTGGCAGTTCTGACTGGTGAAAAGAGCAACATGGCCTTTATCACACTTTTGACTGACACTCAAGAGATTGTACTTGACATTTTCCACATGGTTAACATCATCAAACTTTATTTCTCCATTGGAGACAAAGCCTTTTCCAATGATGTAACCCCTAGCATCATTGCCAAAAGAAACAAACCCCTTCTTTCCTTAAGAGTAGTCATGAAGAAGAGAGCTGTTCCCAGTCATATGCATAGATCCCCCACTGTCTACATACCAGATGCTACTTTGGCAGCATTTGAAGAACCCTGCAATCATAACAATTAGTTAGTTTTTGAGACCCAAACCTTTTTGGTTTTGGGTCTATTCACATCAACATATGGTAAACTAACAGACTTGCTATGAATAACAGCCTGAGGGGATGGAGATGGTGAAGAAGAAGATTCCTTTGGCATGGATTTTCTTCTCTGTGGTTTCAACACAGGAGCATCTAATTGGTTGGCTCTCCCCAATAGATGTTGAACCATCATAACAAGTTGTGTCTGATTTTGTGATAAAGCCTTCAGCTCATCAGACACATTAGTGCTTGAGTTAGATGGGTTCCTGTGTTGTACCATCTCTCTTTGAGCAACCTCAGTTGTTGCCTGTTTAACCCCATTCTTTGTGGATTTCTTTTTGGATTTTGGGGTTACAGGTTTTGATGTGCTAGTACAAATTTGATTTCAAACTCAGTTTTCATTTTATCCATTTTCTCTTTAAGTTTTCATTATGTTTGAGTTTGGAGCCTTTTTATACCAGCAATCAAGAGTAAGATGATTGAATAAGCCACATATTTCACATGGCTTTTTCTTCATCTTAAGTTGATCATCTGCTGAAGAAGATGAAACTACTGAAGATTGTTCTTCAGCAATTTGCTATCAGTACTAGCAGTTTCTTCCCTTAGTACCTGCTTTCTTGATATCTTCTTCAGTAGTTTTCCCACCCTTACTACTTGCAGTTTTCTTCTCTTTAGTACAGCAATAGTTTGGGTTTGTCTTCCAGGTGTTATGACATTCACTTTAGTACTTTCAGTACTTTGTGAAATACCACCTGGAGTGATCAACTTTTTGATCATGTGAGTGTCAGCATTTGAACCATCAACATTAGCTGATAGGTTCTGAGAGGACTTAATGCTGACTTCAACCTCTGATGGTGCAGTATCAGATAGTAGATCACATGATGAAAAGGATTGATTATTGCTTTCTCCATCAGATTCTACCTCTGCTCTGGGAGTGAAATCTGTAGGAGGAGCAGTGTGATTATAACCAATGCCAAACTTCACATTGGAAGCAGATTGCTTACTAAGAAGCATTTCAAAACCCTTGCAAGAATTACCCATCGATCACACTCTACTTGGGTAGTTGCAAGCGTTTCTTTGAGGTCTCTTACTTCTCTAGAAGTACCTCTTCCCTAGCCTTATCATCTGTGATTTGGCATTTAAGTTTGTAAATCTCATCATTCTTATCATTAAGCACAGACTCAAATTCAGCTTTTCTTTTGGAAATTGTTTGTTCTAGCTCAATGTTCTTGTTAATAAAGCTACATTTGCTTCTCTAATAGATGCAAATGCGGCTATGCATGTTTCAGAACATAACTTGGCTTTTGCCTCAGAGGATACCTGTGATACCTGTGGTGTAGATGCATTAGAAGATGAAGTATCAGCAGACTCCAAAGCCATAAGAGCTAGATTTCCAAAAGGACTGTCACCCCATGTTGACCAGCACCAGAGAACAGTTGTTCATGACCAGACAAATCATCTGGTAAACTGCTCCAGTCAACAACTCTGGGTTGAAAAAGCTGTGTTGTTGAGGTTGAATTTGTTGATGAGATTGGGAAGGCTGAGGTTCAGGTAATGCATTTGGTTGTTGTGCAATTGGAGCTTGAACCGGATTTGACTGAGGCAAGTAATAACAGGGAAAAGGATATGACATTGGACCCTGGGGGACAAAGTATGCAGGAGATACAGCGTGTGATTCATGACCAGAACCAGCAGGATGTTGCCCTCTGTTTTGTAGACTAGTGCTAGGAAAAGTCACAAAGGGTGCAGAAGAGTTAGATCCAGTTGATCTACATTCTCTTGCAAAGTGTTCAAGCCTTTGGCATTTGTGACACCTCAACTTACTCTTGTCAAAACCAACTTTGGTTTTGCCAGAGAGTCCAGGAAATTTCCTGCCAGTTCTCTTGTAGAACTTCTGAGATCTGATATTAACTAAGGCCATTTGGCTTAGAATATCCATCTCTTCTAAATCATCATCAGCAATTCCCTTCAGATCATCCATGATGAAGCATAGATTGTCACTATTACTACCAGAATGACTATCAATACCAACAAATGCATGATCCGAATTGGTTGAAGAGAAATCAATATGCTCATCATAATTGCTTTCAGATGCAACATATTCTGACTCATGACCAACCAAGGCAGTGTTCCCCGGTACAAAGTCATCAGTGAGCTTTCCTAATGATGACAGTTTCCTTTTCTGCTCTATCTCTCTTTCGAATGTAAGCAATTTCCCATGAAGTTGGGTGAGAGATAGGCTATCCAAATTTGCACTAGAGCGTAGGACAATAGTGTATGTGTCCCATCTCTCAGGCAGTGATCTGAGGAATCTGTTATTCATCTGGCTGTTGGTGTATTCCTGTTTCACCATTTCAGCTCAGAGATCAAACAGGAAAAATGCTCAAACTGCTGAGTCAGTGTCTCACCATTTCTATGTGAGAATGTCTCATATGGTTGGGCGAGGATTTATCTGTTGTTTGCTAAGACCTCATTAGTTCCACCGAATTGTTCCTTCAGTGCATTCCAGAGGTCATGAGCAGTTTCATGATGCATAAGCCCTGAATAGATTTCATTCGGCAGTGCCATGGTCAGAATTCCATGGGCTTTAGCATCAATCTCAAACAGTTTCCGATCTTCATCTGAGTATTGTTCCTTCTTCTTCGGAACCATTTGATTGGTTTCCGGATTGTTCACCATAGGCTTATGTGGTCCATGTACTACAGATGTCCAACAACATGAACTGTTAACAGAGAGGTGATGAAGCATCCTTCATTGCCATATGTTATACTTAGTCCTAACCAGCATCGGAGGCTTGGTTGAAGAACCGGTATTGTGAGGGTCACTAGAAGGAGTAGTCATCTCAGATTCAACCAAATTCAACTAAGCTATAACAGATTTAGAACAAAACACAACAAACCAAATTGAATCAAGAGAGATCTCAAAATGAATAAACGAAAGCGGCAGAAATCAATAATCTATAACCAGTTTTTGCAAATAAGCTAATTCAATCAAACATAGACATCAAATAGCAGTTTCAATGATCAACTGTTAGATCGATCAATGATTAACCAGCTCTGATACCATTTGTTAGGATCAGTGATCTACGTTTGATTGATTTGAGAGTATAGCAGCGGAGAACAAACAATGAATTAGCAAATTCACAAGAACACAAAAGATATTCGAAGTAAAAACAAACGGTTATAGACAAAGAGAATTCTGCAAAATATATTTCATTCAATATTTGCTTTCGTGGTAACAGAATGTCACACATACAATTAGGTCAACATATCTTATATCGAAGATGTGACGTCTGCTGATGTCACTTGATAGTGACATCTAACAGAATTTATTCAAACTACTGATAGTTAACACAACTACTAAAGATATCAAACAGCTGACATCTTCTTACAAAAAATGCTAAGTGTTAACTATTACTACAACTACTGAAAAGAAACTACTGAAACTACAACGACTGAAGAACATGCTCTTCAGTCGTTTTACAAATACTAAAACAAAAGAAAACTACTAAAAGGAAACCATCACAACAACTGAAGAATGCTTCTTCAGCTGTTGTAACAAACTCTGAAGGCTTCAGTACTTGTACTTGAACTTCAGCTGTTGTCATCAGATGATGTCTTCAGTCTTTGTACTTCAGCAGTTGTTCTTCAGTATTTTAGATCTTCAGCTGTTGATCTTCAGTACTTTAGTTCTTCAGCTGTTGATCTTCAGTACTTTAGTTCTTCAGCTGTTGATCTTCAGACTTTGATCTTCAGCTGTTGATCTTTAGTACTTTAGTTCTTCAGCTGTTGATCTTCAGACTTTGATTTTCAGCTGTTGAAGTCTTCAGTACTTGTACTTCAGCTGTTGCTCTTCAGACTTTATGAAACAGCTGATCAAGTCTTGAGCAGTTGTTGTGATGTCTGTGGGACTTAGAGGTTTTTCTGATCCGGCTCATTGGTTCTTTTGGTCCAACACAAATGTACTGATAGAAAACTTCTGAAGAACAAGTCTTTAGTTGTTACAAATCCTTCAGTACTTCACATAAGTACTGAGAGGAAGAAAGTACTGAAGAACACACCTTCAGTAGTTTCATCTTCTTCGGCAGCTGATCAACAGAAGATGAAGAAAAAGCCATGTGAAATATGTGTCTATTCAATCATCTCACTATGAATGTTGGTATAGAAAGGGTTCCAAATTTAACAAAGATAAAATCATTAAAAAGAAAATTAATAAAATGAAAGATGAATTTGAAACCAAGTTTGTGTCACAAAAATCTCAACCTGATAAACCAAAGTCTTCACAAAAATCTAAATAGAAGAAAGAGGTTTATCATAAAACAGCTGAAAATATTCCTCAAGGAGTATCAAAACAACAGACTAAGTCTGTGTCTTTCAAAAAGGAGGACATGGTGTGTCACAGGAACCATTCAAAAACAAGTACTGATGTTTCTGCTGAACTGAAGGCTTTAAACAACAGACTAACTTGTTATGATGGTTCAACATCTGTTGGGGAGAGTTAACCAAATAGATGTACCTGTGATTAAACCACTGAAAAGGAAAACTAAGCCAAAATCAAAGGATTCCTTTTCAGCACCATCTCATCTTCAAAGGCTGTTAATCACGACAAATCAGTTAGTATAAAATCTGTTGATGAGAACATACCCAAAACCAAAATGGTTTGGGTCTCAAAAGCTAACTAGTTATTGTGATATATGCAGGGTTCTTCAACATGCCATAGACGCATCTGGTATGTGGACAGTGGAGGATCTATGCATATGACTGGGAGCAGATATCTTCTTCATGACTACTCTCAAGGAAAGAAGGGATTTGTATCTTTTGGTAATGATGCTAAGGGTTACATCATCGGCAAAGGCTTTGTTTCAAATGGTGAAATAAGGTTTGATGATGTCAACCATGTGGAGAATCTCAAGTACAATTTGTTGAGTGTCAGCCAAATGTGTGATAAAGGGCATGTTGCACTTTTCACCAGTCAGAACTATCAACTTCTGTCTTTCAATGTTTTGAGTATGATTGACAAGATATTGTATGAATATACTCTCCTGAAAGCCAACAGGATTGAAAGAGTATATGCCTTAGACTTATCAAAGAAA
Organism: Flaveria trinervia; assembly: GCA_025506515.1. Lineage (NCBI taxonomy): Eukaryota > Viridiplantae > Streptophyta > Magnoliopsida > Asterales > Asteraceae > Flaveria > Flaveria trinervia. The sequence continues at coordinate 17,513,134 of CM046454.1, read as the reverse complement.
ATTGATCTAAAAGGCCATCCATGTCTGTTCTCCAAGGCCTCTCCTCAGGAATCTGAACTTTGGCACAGAAGGCTTGGTCATGTGAATCTTAAAAACATGAACCAGCTGATCCTTCATGGTTTAATGAGAGGTCTGCCATTAAAGGAGTTCAAATGTGATGACAACTGCTCTGCTTGTTTAAAGGAAAGCAACATAAAGTATCATTCCCGCCAATAGAAGAACCAAAGTCCACTGCCTACTTGCAATTACTACATATGGATCTTTTTGGTCCAGTAAGAGTGATGAGCATGGCAAAGAAAAAATAATGTCTGGTAATTATGGATGATTATTCCAGATTTGTATGGACTTCTTCTTACATTCAAAAGATGAGGCTGGTCAAATTATCATTTACTTTGTGTTGCATGTGGAAAAGTAGTATTCTCTTTTTGTCAAGTGTGTGAGGAGTGATAATGGCATAGAATTTAGAAATCACACACTTGATGAATTCTATTTCTCTAAGGGAATCAAGAGGCAGTTTAGCATTCCAAGAACTCCTGAACAAAATGGAGTGGTGGAGAGAAAGAACAGGACCCTTATTGAAGCTGCAAGGTCAATGTTGGTTGATTCTGGTTTGCCACTAACCTTTTGGGCTAAAGCTGTTAACACAGCTTGTTATGTGTAAAATAGAGTATTGGTAAATCAAAGGTTGATGAAGACTTCTTATGAAGTGTTACATCATTTGGCTCCTCTGATTTCCTTCTTTAGAGCATTTGGGTGTCCTTGTTATATTCTCAACACAAAGGATCCACTTCAGAAGTTTGAATCAAAGGTGGATGCAGGGTACTTTGTTGGGTATTCATCTACTTGCAAGGAATACAAAGTTTTTAATTGCAGAACAAAGATTGTAGAAGAAACTTTGCATGTAAAGTTTAATGAATCTCCAAAAGAGAAAATCCCACAAAACCCTGTGGAGTTATTTGATCTGGACATACTGCAATATGTTCCTTATCAGTCTCCAACTATTGCAAATTCTGTGAATCCATCATCTCCTGCCACTTGTTATCCATCCGTTGGTATGATTGCAAGTTTTAGTGATCAATTGCCTGAGTCTACTAAACTTGATGTTCCTGTAGCTTCAGCAGTTCCATCCACAACAAATGCTGATGAGATATCTGAATCCTCTACTTCATTTGAATTGTCATCTCATTCTAGGTTTCAAGAATCTGGATTACCATCTATTGTTGCTGCAAGAACCATGTTGTCTGACTCTAAGCTGCCCATCACCTTCTGGGCAGAGGCTGTCAACACTACCTGCTATGTGCAAAATAGAGTTTTAGTAGTTAAGACTCATGGCAAGACTCCTTATGAACTTTGGCATAAGAGGAAACCTTTCATTGGTTTTCTCAGGTCATTTGGATGTCCTTGCACCATCTTGAATACCAAAGATCAAATTGCCAAGTTTGCTAAGAAGTCAGATTATGGACACTTTATTGGATACTCTTCTCAAGCTAAAGCTTGTAGAGTATACAATCTTAGAACTAGAACTGTTGAGGAGTCAGCCAATGTGACTTTCAATGAACACACACTCGTGTTGTTGGTTCTGGTCCGGATTGGTTATTTGATCTTGACTTAGTTACCAACTATTTTAACAAATCATGTAAGAATGTTTCAAGATCTGTAGAAAATTTAAATACAGGTGATCCTGATCCAGATTTGAGCTAAGAAGACCTTCAAGTCATACACCTTCAGCTCCAGTTGGAACTAATTCTGCTAATGAAGTTTCTATTAGCACTACAATGACAAACTCAGCTGATACATTTGGGGTGCCTTCAAATTCTAGCTCAGAGGCTCCACAACCAGATAAGAACATCTCAATTGTGGAAGAAAAAATGGTCGTGGTGACAGTGACCAAGAATTCTTGATGCCACTAACCACACTATAGATGAGAACATCAATGATGTCACACACTCCTTGGATCAAGTATCTCTTGATAAGTGTGCTGATGTGGTGGGAGAAACATCTATGCCAGATCTAAATTTCTCTAATTAGATCTCTCTCAGAAACTTGCTGTGATCCCTCAGCTTAGGATCCACAAGTCTCACCCCACCACCAACATCATTGGAGATGTTGTCACAGGGGTAAGGACAAGAGGACAAACCCATGAAGCAAATGTTGTCTTCACTTTGTTTCTTATCCCAGATAGAGCCTGTTAGGATCAGTGATCTATGTTTGATTGATTAGAGAGTATAGCAGCGGAATTCTAACAATGAATTAGCCAATTCACAAGAACGAAACGATATTCAATGAAGAACGAAGACGGTTATAGAAAGAGAAAATTCTGCAAATATATTTCATTCAATATTCGCTTTCGTGGTAACGGAATGTCACAATTACAATTAGGTCGACACCTGTTATATAAGAGATGTGATGTCTGCTGATGTCACTTGATAGTGACATCTAACAGAATTATTTCAACTGAAACACAACTACTGAAGATGTCAAAACAGCTGACATCTCCTTACAAAAATACTAAGTGTTATCGGTTTCTATAACTACTGAAAAACATAAAACTACTGAAACTACAACGACTGAACAACAAGCTCTTCAGTCGTTTTACAAAACTACTGAAAGTAAAAACATAAAACTACTGATATCACAACTACTGAAGAAGTACTCTTCAGCTGTTGTGACAAACTACTAAAACTTCAGTACTTGATCTTCAGACTTGAACTTCAGACGTTTCATCAGCTGATGACTTCAGTAGATATCATCAGCTGGTCTTCAGTCTTTGTCTTCAAACTTTGTACATCAGTTGTTGATCTTCAGCACTTGTAAACTCTTCAGCTGTTGTACTTCAGTACTTTGGTCTTCAGCTTCAGCACTTGTGTTCTTCAGCTGTTCAGCTTCAGCACTTGTGTTCTTCACTGTTCAGCTTCAGCACTTGTGACTTCAGCTGTTGAACTTCAGCAGTTTAGTCTTCAGCTGTTGAAGTCTTCAGCACTTGATCTTCAGCTGTTGGAGTTTTCAGCTGTTGGAGTTTTCAGCACTTGTCGAACTACTGATGAAGCCTTCAGCAGTTGTTGTGATATCATGTGGGACTTAGAGGTTTTCTGATCTTGGCTCATTGGTTCTTTTGGTCCAACAAACTCCCCCTGAACCAATGCAGCCAAAACCTCTAATTTATTTATTTTCCCACCTATTGTTGGCAAAAAGGTTGGTCTTTTTCCTTCTTGATCAGTAGAGAAGATGACCCATATAAGCTCCGGCCTGGGAAGAAATCTCAGATATTTGTTTGGCAAGATATGAATGGGAACTCTGTTTTGGGGACTGGACACAGAGTTGTTATCCCATTCATGAGATCTACTTCCCGTGTATAAGCCTGTAGGATTCTCTGGTGTATGCCCTGAGAAACATGATTTGTTCTTCCATGGTCAGGTTCTCGGCTTCACCATCAAACAATCCTTCTCGCCCGTACAGCTCTAAGATGTACTTGGCCTGTTTGCCATTTTTGAGCTCAACTGTTGTAATCTGTCTGTATGCAAACTCATCAGGATGAGTCCCTTCAAGTAACAGACTGAGCTCATTTTGTTTGAAGTTCTCAAGCCTCTTGTAGACTAACCCCTTTTTAATAATTCTGTTCTCTAACATCTTTTGGGGTGGTTGTTTAGTCTCATAGGCCTTCTTGAAGTCTTTGACAATCTCCCAGGGTGATACTACAAGGGCACTGTGATCTCTTCATCTACGATCCTTTTGACTTGGCCCTTGTATCTCGAAGGAATGTCTTTCTTTACAATCCTGTGAGCCACCCTAGGATCAGGCCATACTCTCACCTTTTCCTTCTGATATTGAAATGTGTTGGCGAGAGTGTACAACCTCAGAGCTTCTTCTTCATACTAATAATTGATGACGAAGCAGCATAAGTTTTGTCAATGCTTTTCAGCATTTCATCATCATGAAGCTTTTGCTGCTGCTCTTCTTCAATCTTTACTTTCACAGCATCCATCTGTGAGGTGGGAGTGATGGGCATAGGTTTGGCTTTCGCCAATGTTAGAACTGCAGACAGAGGCAGCCTATCTTCTTCCACATCATCCTCTTCTTCTTCTTCTAGCCTCAACACCCTTCTCTTCTTCTTCTTAGTGCATCATCGGCTGTTGGTTTAGATGGTAAGGGAGTTGGTTTGTGGGTTGAGGAAGTTTGGATTGGGCTTTGAGATTGGTTTGGAGATTTGAGGGGTAGGCTGTTTTTGAGTGGGTGAAAGGGAAGGTTGTTCCAGCATTTTGGTTGTGATTTTAGCTTTTGTAAGTCTTGCCATTTCAAACCTTTTTCCAGCCCCAGCCTCATCAAGGGCTTCAATGATAATCCCCTTATGGAATTGCTCAGACAGACAGATTCTGGTGGCTATAGCCAGAATACTGTCTCTGGTCCATGCACGAATCTCCATCAAAGATCTTCCTAAGTATTTGGCAATGAAACGAATCATGATCTCCTCTCTCCTTTTCTAGTACATCATACCCAGCCCATCTGGTTTGAATCTCCTCCACTTCCAACTTCCTGATCTCACTATCTAATGTGGCTGTATCAAAACCATGCTTGAAGAGTTGCTCAATGATTTTGTCCATGGATCGGCTGTGTGTGTCATCTGCATCTTTTACCAGCTCTTCCAAGGATTTTTCTTCAGCAGTAGGTTGATCACCAGCACTTTTCTTTCTTTTGTAAGTGATCAGTTGTTGTTGCTTTTCTTTCTCCAACTCCTGGATTTGCTCTTGTGCCTTCTCATCCTCAGTTCTTTTCCTCTTCTTTTCTTTCACTGCAGTACTCTCCCCTTTTTGGATGCATTGGTGGTAGGGGTTTGTACCGCAGAAAGTGTCTTTTGCACAGCATTATCAATCAATGGTTGTAGAGTTGAGGAAATCCTCTCATCAATGGCTTTATAACAATGTCATTGATAATGGGAGTGATGAGAGGTATGGATTGTTGGAATACAGCAACCATCTGCTCTGGGGGGTTCTGTCCCGGAGAGATAGTGCCAAAAGCAGAAGCTGGAGGCTTAGTGGAGTGAGAGGGTAAAGTGTTTGGGGAACCTTCAACTGAAGGTGCCATCTGTGGGTTGGTGGAGGCAGATGGTCTTTGGTCCTTAGAAGTTTTGGCAAGTAGCTTTGAGTCTACTCACCTCCTCCTCTAGGATGGTGTTTTGGGAGATTACATCGTAAAAGAACCCCAGGTCATCATCAGTAGATACTGAATCACCTGACCTCCTGATAGGATCAGGATGAACATGCACTGAGTGTAGCTCAGTTGTAGCATGTGCCCCTTTGTCTTGGAACTGGGGACTTCCTGCCTCAGGACTATGTCCGTCATCAGCAGTTGCCTCTGGTAAGGTCTTAGTAATGTTACCAACTACAACCTGATCATATGCTGACGCAGGAGAAGTGGCAGCATCACCAGAAGTTCCAATCTCCATTGCTACACTAAGAGAAGGAACATTGTAACCCCTATGCTGTGGGTTCTCAGCTGCACTTTGGTCCTCCCCCTCAATGGTAGAGGTGTTCCCAGTAGTAATTGGTATCTGGGGAGGGGGTGAGGAGTGCAATTGAGTCAGCACTTGTGCAACAAGCAATGTAGGACTTTGGGGGGCGTGTGCATGGGGAGATGGGGTAAAAGCAGTGTGCACCTGGGGAGGAAGGTGCTTTTCAATGGCAATCTCCTCAAGTGAGGAAGATCCCAGATATATGGGTACCCCTTGTGTGGTTGCTGCAGGCTCCTTTTGAGAGGAATCCTGAGCGGCTATGGCTGGAAGAGTCCTTATATCCACTAGGGGGTTATAACCAGCGGATATAGCCTGCGTTTGTGTTGCAGGGGCATCCTCAGGGGACTCATTTCCCTGAGTAGCCTTTTTGGTTTTCTTTTAGTGGGCTTGGTGGGGACTTTTGATTTGGAGGTGGTGGCTGGGGTTCCAGCTGCGTGGGTTTGCGCAGCTGGCAGCCGTTTGAGTGAGTGGTCAGAGTTATGCCGGGAGTATACTTCCGGCAAAACAGCCATAGCAGGGACTCCCAGGCCAACAAGTCCCTCAGCTTGAAGCTGGTTTGTAATTATGGCCATTATGAACCGCGGATATAATATCCAACGGTTAGCAATTTGTTTTTGAGCCATATCCTTGAGCTCTGAAAATAGTATTCTGAAAAATTTAAAGGCTGTGCTCAAGAATGGAGTACATTACGTGCTGCCACTTGTAGACATTTGATCCCAAGACGAAGTCTTAGGGGCCAAACAGACATTTACCATGTGAAAGTTAGACGTTCAGCGTCATGGAAATGTTTCTTCAGTATGGTGGAGGCACTAAGGTTTCCCTGATATCCATGGTGGGCAAAGGATAAATCAGTTGTGCCCTTGGATATCCAGCAGGAGAAGTGCATCATCCAGGGTAGAGTTTGACGAAGTATATCGGGAGTGATGACCACTTCGTGGTTGTTGACGACCGACCGGAGAGACGCTGTGTTGTTCTCCCCAGTGGTGAGGGTGACGTTCATCCCAAACTGGTTAAGGGATTCGGCATGAAGGATTGGATTGAGAAGAAAGGCCGTTTTGTAGGGTGACGGACCATAAGATCAATAGCATTATCGAACTTAGCCCAGAATGGCGATTTGGTGGGTAAGCTACACAGTTGTGTCGCGGTTTGAGTTGCATGGACGCCATTTAGTAGAGAGAAGTTTTGGAGAGATGAATGTTAGGTTTGAAGAAGATGAGGCTCTGAAGGATTAGGACAGGGATATTTATAGGGTACGGGTTAGAAAACGACCGAAGGATTTGGTGTTAGTCATCAGTAGTTTTAAACGACTGTTGACATGGTATTACCCTTTCAGACGTTGAAACAGCTGAAGTCTTGGTTTTAGACATCAGTAGTTAGAAAACTACTGAAAGCCATGGTTTTGACTTCAGATGATGAAACAACTGATGACTTGGTGTTTGTCATCAGTAGTTGTGAAAACTACTGAAGACAGTGGTTTTGTCATCAGTTGTTGTAAACAGCTGAAGACTTGGTATTAGTCATCAGTAGTTATAAAACTACTGAAGACATGGTTTTGCTTCAGTTGTTTAGAATGAAACAACAGTTGTAGAAACAACTGAAGAGAAAGTTCTCTTCAGTAGTTTGCGTCAATTCATAGCCTTTCAGCTGTTTCATACTATCCTCAACACTTACTCATCAGACTTTGCATCTGCTTTTCAGGTGTTTCATAGGACGTCAATACTTATCTGTTTGTACTGATTTCAGTAGTTGTAACTACATCAGTAGTTGTAACTACATCAGTAGTTTGGAACAGATAAAGTACTTCAGTACTTGTGAGGCATTTAACCGTCAGTAGTTATAAAAACTGCTGAAGGTGAAAGGACTCATCAGTACTTATATGTGACATGGTTACCAATGATCACCAGTAATTATTACTAAAATCATCAGTAGATGTCACTTATTCTAGCTGCAGCATACCAAGCCTTAACACAAGGTTTTGGAAAGTAGAACTATCCAAAGGCTTAGTAAAAATATCTGCAAGCTCATCAGCACTAGGCACAAACTTAGGATCAATCAGACCTTTTTCAAAACAATCCTGAATAAAATGATGTCTGATCTCTATATGTTTGGTCCTAGAGTGCTGGACTGGATTTTTGACGATACACAGAGCTGAAGCACTATCCATTAATAATGGAGTCTTAGTCTCTGTAATGCCATAATCCAGAAGTTGGTTCTGAAGCCAGAGTACCTGAGAAGTAAAACTTGCAGCAGCAATGTACTCGGCCTCAGCAGTTGATGTAGCAACAGATGTTTGTTTCTTACTCTGCCAAGAAATCAAACAGTTGCCTAGGAATTGACAACCACCAGAAGTTGACTTTCTAGTTAACTTGCACCCTGCATAGTCACTATCTCAAAAAGCAACTAATTTGCAAGAGTGTCCAGTGGAATACCATAAAGAGATTGTGTACCTTGCAAATATCTAAAGATTCTCTTGACTGCAATCAAATGAGATTCTTTAGGAGCAGCCTGAAATCTAGCACAAAACATGTAGCAAACATAATATCTGGTCTAGAAGCTGTTAAATACATCAAGGACCCAATCATACATCTGTAAAGTGTTTCACAACAGCTTTACCTTTCTGATCAGCATCCAGTTGTGTGGTGTTGCACATGGGAGTAGAACAGGGCTTACAGTTTTGTAAATCAAACTTATTCAAAAGATCTTTTGTATATTTTGACTGATGAATAAAGGTTCCATCAGCCTTTTGTTTAATTTGCAAGCCTAGAAAGAACTGTAATTCTCCCATTGCCCTCATTTCAAACCTCTTTTTCATTAATGTTGTAAAATCATCACACAACTGGGGATCAGAGGATGCAAAAATAATATCATCAACATAAATCTGAACAAGTAGCTTATGCTGATCCACCTTCTTAATAAACAAAGTTTTATCAATGGAGCCTCTGGTGAAATTATTCTTAAGAAGAAAAGTAGAAGTGTCTCATACCAGGCTCTAGGAGCTTGTTTCAACCCATAAAGAACCTTATCAAGTTTATACACCCATTCAGGATGTTTATTATCCTCAAAGCCTGGTGGTGACACACATAGACTTCTTCCTTTATTTTACCATATAAAAATGCACTTTTGACATCCATTTGAAAAACTTTAAGATTGTGGAATGCAGCATAGGCTAAAAACAATCTGATTGCCTCTAATGGCTACAGGGGCAAAGGTTTCATCATAGTCAATACCTTCTTCTTGTGAAAACCCGTGTACAACCAGTCTAGCCTTGTTCTTAAAATAAGCCATTTTCATCAGTTTTATTCCTAAACACCCATTTAGTGCCTATTGCACACTTACCTAGGGGAAGAGGAACCAGTTCCCACACTTGCTGTTTTTTGAACTGAAGTAGCTCAAGCTGCATAGCTTCAACCCATCCATTGTCTCTCAAAGCAACATGGTAATTCTTTGGCTCTAGCTGACTGATGAAGAGAGCATAGAAGCAGAAGTTAGACAATTGACTTCTGGTAGAAACACCAGCATTGATATCACCAATAATCTGAGACATGGGGTGATTCTCAGTTCTTAATAAACAATGAGATCTGTGCAAGTGTTTGTAGGACCTTCAGCAGCAGCAGATGTTGATGCAGACTCTTGAAACAAAGAATTAGATGGTAACTCAAAAGATGTAGAGGAAACAGAGATCTCATCATCAGCATTTGTTGTGGATGGAACTGCTGAAGCTACAAGAACATCAAATTTAGCAGACACAGGCAGTTTTCGCTAAACTTGAATAGGTGAGTATTGATATTATCATCATCATCATCATCAATACCACCAGGTGGAAGACATGCTGCAGAAGATGATTTATCCACATGATCTGCAACAGCTGGAGGTTGATAAGGAACATATTGCAGTATGTCCAAATCAAACAACTCCACAGGGTTTTGTGGAATCTTGTTCAAAGGAGATTCATTAAACTTCACATGCAAAGTCTCTTCAACTATCTTTGTTCTGCAGTTGAAGACTCTGTATGCCTTGCAAGTAGATGAATAACCAACAAAATATCCTGCATCCACCTTAGGATCAATTTTATGGAGTTGATCCTTTGTGTTGAGAATAAAACAGGGACACCCAAATGCTTTGAAAAATGAAATTAGAGGAGCCAAGTGATGGAGAACTTCATATGGAGTCTTCATCAACCTCTGATTACTAAGACTCTATTCTGCACATAGCAAGCTGTGTTAACAGCTTCAGCCCAAAAGGTCAGTGGCAAACCAGAGTCAGCCAGCATGGACCTTGCAGCTTCAATTAGGGTCCTGTTCTTTCTCTCCACTACTCCATTTTGTTCTGGAGTCCTTGGTATGCTAAACTGCCTTTTGATTCCCTTTGAAAGATAGAAGTCATCAAGTGTATGGTTTCTGAATTTAGTTCCATTGTCACTTCTAATGCACTTGACTGGAAGGGAATACTGCTTCTCAACATACAACACAAAGTGAATAATCTTCTGTGCAACCTCATCCTTTGAATGTAGAAAGAAAGTCCATACAAATCTGGAGTAATCATCCACAATTACCAGACAGTATTTCTTCTTTGCCATGCTCATTACTCTCACAGGACCAAATAGATCCATATGCAGTGATTGCAGCAGGCAGTGGACTTAGCTCTTCAGTAGGAGGGAATGAGACTTTGTGCTGTTTTCCTTTTAAACAAGCAGTGCAGGTTTCATCACAGTGGAACTCCTTTATTGGTAAGCCTCTAACTAAACTATTGTGGATAAGCTGATTCATGTTTTTGAAATTAACATGACCCAGCCTTCTGTGCCACAGTTTAGATTCTTGAGAAGAGGCTTTGGAAAATAGGCAAGGATTGCCTTGAGATCTATTTTCTTGGAAAGATCTAAGGCATACACTCTTCCTGTCCTATTGGCTCTCAGGAGAGTGTGATCATCCAACACCTTATCAATCAAATGCAGAACTTTGGATGACAGAATCCTATAGTTCTGACTGGTGAAAAGAGCAACATGGCCTTTATCACACATTTGACTGACACTCAAGAGATTTTACTTGAGATTTTCCACATGATTAACATCATCAAACTTGATTTCTCCATTGGAGACAAAGCCATTTCCAATGATGTAACCCCTAGCATCATTGCCAAAAAACAAACCCCTTCTTCCTTGAGAGTAGTCATGAAGAAGAGAGTTGTTCCCAGTCATGTGCATAGATCCCCCACTGTCTACATACCAGATGCTACTTTGGCATGTTGGAGAACCCTGCAATAATAAACAATCAGTTAGTTTTGGAGACCCAAACCTTTTTGGTTTTGGGCCTGGTCTCATCAACAGATGGTAAACTAACAGGTTTATTGGAAACAACAGCTTGAGAGGAAGAGATGGTGAAGAAGAGGAATCCTTTGGCTTGGACCTCCTTTTCTGTGGTTTCAACATAGGAGCATCTAATTGGTTAACTCTTCCCAACAGATGTTGAACCATCATAACCAGCTGTGTCTGATTTTGTGATAAAGCTTTCAGCTCATCAGACACATTGCCAGTGGAGTTTGATAAGTTCCTATGTTGCACCTTCTTCTTCTAAGCACTCTCAGCTGTCACCTGTTTAACCCCTTCCTTTTTGGATTTCTTTGAGGACTTAAGGTTACAGGATTTGATGTTGCTGATACAAATGTGGTCTCAAACTCAGTTTTCATTTTACCATTTTCTCTTTAATTTCTTCTTTATGTTTGAGTTTGGAACCTCTTTTGTACCAGCAATCATCTGTAAGATGATTGAACAAACCACATACTTCATATGGTTTCTTCTTCATCTTAGGTTGATCATCAACTAAAGAGGGTGAAGCAACTGAAGACTTGCTCTTCGGTACTTTGGAAGCATTGTTTGCTTTCTTGACTACTTTAGTAGTCTTCAAACTCTTTCTACTGACAGTTTTCTTCTTTTCAGTACTGGCAGTAGTTGGAGTTTGAACTTCAGGTGTTAAATCCTGCTCTCTAGTCCTTTCAGGACTTTCAGAATTAACTCCTGAGTTGATTAACTCATGGATCATGTGAGTGTCAGCATTGGAACCATCAACATCAGCTGATAGGTTCTGAGAGGGTTTGATGCTGACTTCTACTTCTGATTGTGCTGTATCAGAAAGTAGATCACATGATGAGATGGATTGGTTATTACTCTCACCATCAGATTCTACCTCTGCTCTGGGAGTAAAAATGTAGGTGGAGCAGTGTGATTGTAACCAATGCCAAACTTCACATTGGAAGCAGATTGCTTACTAAGAAGCATTTCAAAACCTTTGCATGATTGTACCCATCTATCACACTCTACCTGGGTGACTGCAAGGGTTTCTTGAGATCTTTATACTTCTCTAGAAGTATCTCTTCCCTAGCCTTGTCATCAGTTATTTGGCATTTAAGTTTGTAAATCTCATCATTCTATCATTAAGCACAGACTCAAATTCAGCTTTGCTTTTGGAAATTATTTGTTCTAGCTCAATTGTCTTGTTGATTAAAGCTACATTTGCTTCTCTAATAGATGCAAATGCTGCTATACATGTTTCAGAACATAATTTTGCTTTTGCCTCAGAGGATACCTATGATACCTTTGGTGTAGAGGCATTAGTGGATGAAGTATCAGCAGAATCCAAAGCCATAAGAGCTAGATTTCCAAAGGGACTTTCACCACCATGTTGACCAACACCTGAGAACAGTTGTTCATGACCAGACAAGTCATCTGGTAAACTGCTCCAGTCAACAACTCCTGGGGTGAAGAAGCTGTGTTGTTGAGGTTGAGTTTGTTGATGAGATTGGGAAGGTTATGGTTCAGGCAATGCTTGTGGATGTTGTGCAATTGGAGCTTGAACAGGATTTGGTTGAGGCATATAATAGCAGGGATAAGAATATGACATTTGACCCTGGGGAACAAAGTATGCAGGAGATCTAGGATGTGAATGATGACCAGAACCAGCAGGATGTTGCCCTCTGTTTTGTGGACTAGTACTATGAAAAGTCACAAAGGGTGCAGAAGAGTTAGATCCAGTTGATCTACACTCTCTTGCAAAGTGTCCCAGCCTTTGGCATTTGTGACACTCAACTTACTCTTGTCAAAACCAACTTTGGTTTTGCCAGAGAGTCCAGGAAATTTCCTGCCAGTTCTCTTATAGAACTTCTGAGATCTGATATTAATCAATGCCATTTGGCTCAGAATATCCATCTCTTCTAGATCATCATCAGCTATTCCTTTCAGATCATCCATAATGAAGCATAGATTGTCACTATTACTGCCAGAATGACTCTCAATATCAACAAATGCATGATCAGAACTATTTGAAGAGAAATCAATATGCTCATCATAATTGCTTTCAGATGCATCATATTCTGACTCATGACCAACCAAGGCAGTATTCCCTGGTACAAAGTCATCAGTGAGCTTTCCTGATGAGGACAGTTTCCTCTTCTGCTCTATCTCTCTTTCAAATGTAAGCAGTTTCCCATGAAGTTGGGTGAGAGATAGGCCATCTAGATTTGCACTGGAGCGTAGGACAATAGTGTATGTGTCCCATCTCTCAGGCAGTGATCTGAGGAACCTGTTGTTCATCTGGCTATTGGTGTATTCCTGTTTCACTATTTTCAGCTCAGATATCAAGCAGGGAAAACGCTCAAACTATTGAGTCAGTGTCTCACCCTTTCTATGAGAGAATGTCTCATATTGTTGGGCAAGGATTTCTCTAATGTTTGCTAAGACCTCATCTGTGCCACCGAATTGTTCCTTCAGGGCATTCTAGAGATCATGAGCAGTTTCATGATGCATAAGCCCTGAATAGATTTCATTAGGCAGTGCCATGGCCAGAATTCCATGGGCTTTAGCATCAATCTCAAACAGTTTCCGATCTTCATCAGAGTATTGTTCCTTCTTCTTCGGAACCATTTGATTGGTTTCCGGATTGTTCACCATAGGCTTATGTGGTCCATGTACCACAGATGTCCAACAACCTGAACTGTTAACAGACAGGTGATGAAGCATTCTTCGTTGCCATATGTTATACTCGGTCCTAACCAGCATCGGAGGCTTGGTTGAGGAACCGGTATTGTGACGATCATTAGAAGGAGTAGTCATCTCAGATTCAATCAAATTCGATTAAGCTAAAACAGATTTACAACAAAACGCAACAACCAATTGAACCAAAAGAGATCTCAAAATAAATGAACGAAAGCGACAGAAATTCAATAATCTATAACCAGTTCTTGCGAATATGCTAATTCAATCAAACACAGATATCAATTAGCAGTTTCAAGGATCAATTGTTAGATCGATCAATGATTAACCAGCTCTGATACCACTTGTTAGGATCAGTGATCTATGTTGATTGATTAGAGAGTATAGCAGCGGAATTCTAACAATGAATTAGCCAATTCACAAGAACGAAACGGTATTCAATGAAGAACGAAGACGGTTATAGAAAGAGAAAATTCTGCAAATATATTTCATTCAATATTCGCTTTCGTGGTAACAGAATGTCACAATTACAATTAGGTCGACACCTCTTATATAAGAGATGTGACGTCTGCTGATGTCACTTGATAGTGACATCTAACAGAATTATTTCAACTGAAACACAACTACTGAAGATGTCAAAACAGCTGACATCTCCTTACAAAAATACTAAGTGTTATTAGTTTCTATAACTACTGAAAAACATAAAACTACTGAAACTACAACGACTGAAGAACAAGCTCTTCAGTTGTTTTACAAAACTACTGAAAGTAAAAACATAAAACTACTGATATCACAACTACTGAAGAAGTACTCTTCAGCTGTTGTGACAAACTACTGACACTTCAGTACTTGATCTTCAGACTTGAACTTCAGACGTTTCATCAGCTGATGACTTCAGTAGATATCATCAGCTGATGTCTTCAGTCTTTGTCTTCAGACTTTGTACATCAGTTGTTGATCTTCAGCACTTGTAAACTCTTCAGCTGTTGTACTTCAGTACTTTGGTCTTCAGCTTCAGCACTTGTGTTCTTCAGCTGTTCAGCTTCAGCACTTGTGTTCTTCAGCTGTTGAACTTCAGCACTTTAGTCTTCAGCTGTTGAAGTCTTCAGCACTTGATCTTCAGCTGTTGGGTTTTCAGCACTTGTCGAACTGCTGATGAAGCCTTCAGCAGTTGTTGTGATATCATGTGGGACTTAGAGGTTTTCTGATCTTGGCTCATTGGTTCTTTTGGTCCAACAGAGCCAAAGAAAGTTGATGAGGCTCTAAAGGATGAAAGTTGGGTTGAAGCTATGCAACAAGAGCTGCTTCAATTCAAAAGGCAGAAAGTTTGTAACCTTTGTCCTCTTCCTTTTGGGAAGACTACCATTGGAACCAAATGGGTGTTTAGGAATAAGAAATCTAATAGAGGCATCATCATCAAGAACAAAGCTAGACTAGGTGTTAAAGGATACACACAAGAAGAAGGGATTGACTACACTGATGTCTTTGCTCCAATGGCAAGATTAGAAGCTGTTAGGATATTCTTGGCATTTGCTGTATCCAAGAACTTCAAGGTTTTTTAGCTTGATGTGAAGTGTGCCTTTTTATATAGAGTGATAGATGAAGAGGTATATGTCAAACAGCCACTTGGTTTTGTAGATCCTGATTATCCTAATTATGTCTACAAGCTTGACAAAGCTCTCTATGGGCTACATCAGGCACCCAGGAAATGGTATGAGATACTGTTTGAGTATCTCTGTAAACATGGATACATGAGAGGTACTATAGATGGAACTCTCTCATCAAAAGACATGGAAATGACATATTGCTAGTCCAAGTGTATGTGGATGACATCATCTTTGGTTCAACTAATCTAAAGCTCTATAAAGAATTTGAGAAGCTGATAAAAGACAGATTTGAAATGAGTGCCATGGGGGAACTCAACTTCTTTCTGGAAATTCAAGTGAAGCAAGTTGAAGATGGCATCTTCATAAGTTAGTCAAAGCATATTCAGGACATACTCAAGAGGTTCAACATGACTCATTGTAAGATTGCTAAGACACCCATAGCTAGAAACCACTCCCTTGGACCTGATCTAGATGGGTAGTGTGTAGATGAGCACTTATATAGGGCTATGATTAGGTCTCTTATGTATCTTACTGCTAGCAGGCCTGATATTGTGTTTGCTACATGCATCTGTGCAAGATATTAAGCCAACCCTAAGTTGTCTCACCTTATCACTGTCAAGAGGATTCTAAGATACCTCAAAGGTGCTTCAACACTTGGTTTATGGTACCCTAAGAATCCTGACTTCAATCTGTATGCTTATACACATAGTGATTATGGTGGCTGCAACATGACTGCAAAGTCTACATCTGGGGGATGTCAATTCCTTGGTGGAAGGGTTGTCTCATGGCAATGCAAGAAACAAAGAATACATTGCTGCTGCTAGCTGCTATGCTCAAGTACTTTGGATTCAGAATCAGATGCTGGACTATGGGTTAAACTTCAAGGAGACTCCCATTCACATAGACAACAACAATGCTATCTCAATCACAAAGAATCCTGTGCAGCACTCAAGGACAAAGCACATCAATATCAGGTATCATTTAATAAGAGATAACTATGAAAAGGGATTAACTAAACTAGTCAAAGTTCACATAGATGAACAATATGCTGATCTGTTTACAAAGGCTTTTGATGAACAGAGATTTAAATATCTTATATAAGCTATTGGGATGATTAACTTCGAGTAACCTTTTCTTAAAACTAATTCTTATTATTTCTTAAAATATGTGTGTCCTAAGTTGTCTAGTTCATCACTTGTTAGGATCTGATATTTGACCAAACACCAGCTGATTAATGTGTTAAACCAAACCAAATAGTGCGGAATCCTATTTGATTGGCGATCCAATCAGTGAGAACGCACGTAGAAACAATAATGTATTGAAACTAACGTCAAGAATCGATTGAGAATCGATCTATAGCATTCTATGAACTTGGAATACAAACTTGGAGGCTTCTGGACGGCTAGGGTACGTCTGGAGTCGAAGTGGATTGAATGCTTACGTTTTTCCACGAAATAGGTTGTATTTATAGGTTAGGATTGCTCATTCGGGCGACTGAACCATTAGCATGGTTCATTCGTGCGATTGAGACGTGCGGTTGATCCATTCACATGGCAGAGTGTTCAGTCGTGCGACTGAGTCAGACGCATGAAGTTGTTCAGGCGTATGAACTATCTAAGCGCATGGACACTCAGTCGCATGGCCATTCGGACGCATGAGAACTTCACTTCACCAAGTTTGAGTGTATTCAATATTCTAACATTATGTATAACACTTCAAACAATCACAAACCTATATAGTTAAGTCAATATGTGTTAAACAACTCATTAATGAAATATTAAACATTATAAACACAACCAAACATTTGTATTTCATTAAGTACCCAATAGTTACATAAGTGTAAGACATATTACATTCAGATCAGGATCTAGGTACATATATGTATCAACAAACTCCCCCTTGGACCTAGATCTATCTATTGTCTAGCATCTTTCATGATTTCCTCAAACCTTTTGTACTTAGCTTCTTTGGTAACTCCTGTGTTTATCTCAAAAACAAAACAGAGTCTTATCACCTTTTGGAACTGTATAGCTTGTACAATATCCTAAGGGTCGTAGAACAGTAGCCGCTTGTATAAAGTATAAACATCTTGTGCTGACAAGTTGGTGAGCCACATCGGGTCAAATACCCTTATGGTTTCCATTGTGCCATTCCTGTTCAAGACTATCACGGCCTCTCCCGTTCTCCAATCGTAGTACCACCATTTGAAGTGTGGAGTGAAGTCTTGTGGCATCTCACGTAGTGGGATCTTAGACATTGTACGCGGTGGACTCCACTTCAGCACTACTCTAGGTTTACCAGTTATGGCATCAACTTCAGATCTTCTGATGTACCTCATTGGTTGTTGAGGTTTGAAGTTGACCCATCTGGTGTGGTACTCCCTCTTTAGAGCAGCTTCAAACCAGCCTGACATCTTACGAGGGTCAGCATATAGCAAGTTTAACTTAGTTAACTGGTTGAGCTCAAAACCTAGAAGAGTCTTCAGATCATGTGGAAATCTGAAGTACTCTATTCCCTTCTCACGTTTAACTGCATAAACATTGAGATCTGCAAAATGTGCCCATGCTATGATCCTACCTGCCACCTTTTGATGTTACTTGACCTGATACAGTTTGGTGTAGACAGTAGACGTTGTAGCGCTGCGTTAGGCTCTTATCTCTTCAAAACATGCTGCCCATTCAGCCTTTTTGATGTTTACTTCAGCGTCTGAGGCTTGGGCCTTCTCTTTGTCCTTTTCTGACTCTTTCTCCATTCTATCCAGCGTCGCAAAAGTGTCACTGACAAGAGTGTCTCCCAGATTGGGAATAGCAGTTCCCTCCTTGTCAGTGTACTCAGGATAGTGTTGAGCCGTGATATCTTCTATCTCAATCTCATCTACATCCTTAAGCTCAATCGTCACTTTCTGTTTGCACAGTTGCAGCATCTTTCACAATCTCATCAGCGTTTAGTTGGAACATTTTGGCTATCTGCTCGTCAGTGAGATTGTGAATGATTTCTCCTTCTTCAGGAGTATACATTACCGATCTCCTGACAATACCCTGCAGATCAAGAATCAATGTCAGTTGAGTCTTGACCTGTTGGAGGGGAGCAATGTCATATTCATCTCTTTGGGAATCAGGATCTGCTTGATTTAAACATTCAACACAACAATCATTAGCTAATAATCAAGGCATAATCATTTACATGACATATAAACATTCATTTCATTAATTTTACTCATAATCCAAATACAAGTGATCTTAAATAACAATAAGACATCTAAGCATTACTCTTGTCCTGGAGCATCGGCTCTTCAGCTGGCGGGGCTGATGTGGAGGCACCTTGATCTTGTGCTCGTTTGGTCCTCCTTTCACTAGCAGATGTGGCACCCGCAGCAGGTGAGTCATCATCATCATCATCTCTTTAACATCATCTCTAACATCCCCAGTAGCATCAGTGTCATCATCACCATCATTATCTTCATAATCACTATCATCATCACTATCATCCCCATCCCTCTCTTTGATCTTAAGTGGCTCTTCCTTGGATCCTTTTAGGCGTAGCATGATGGTCTTGTTAGCAGTCTCCAACTCCTCAACCTTCTTTGCTGATAGAACATTTTGCTCTCGGAGTTGGGACATCTCTACACGTTGAATCTCCATCTGTTTTGCCTACTGAGATATCTACTGAGCTTGGGCAGCAGTAAGCTCTACAAGCTGTCGCAGCTGAGCAGTCTTCTCTTCGTCTGCCGCTAACAGCCTCAGCACCATGCGATTAAGTGCCGAGAGTTGTTCCTCTACCCCACTAGGAGGCAGAGGTGATCCTGATGGATATGGAGAGAAAGAGGATGGTGCTGTAGGGTGGCTAGTGGTGGTGGTGGTGGTAGTGGTGAAGATTGGTGGCGGTATAGATGATGGTGGTGGTGATGTAGGTGTGAATGATGTGGTGGTGGATGGAAGGGTGGTGGTTGAGGTGGTGATAAAGGTGATTCCGCGTTTCTTCCTTTTCAATCCATGGGGCTGAGCCATCCTCTTCTTCCTCGATCCTGTCGAGGAGGATGCTCCCCCTAGTACACGGCTTGGCGGATCGGGAGCATAAGTAGGGTTAGCAGCATTCTCTCCCGATCCACCTAGGCGTTCACCAACCGCCCGAAGCCCTCATTTTGTGGGAACAACTTTACTTCCCACAGTCTGACTCAACGGCTCCTCATCTGACTCATCTTCTTCTTCACCAGGCATGAAATCCTGGTGGAACCTAGCAGTCTCTGCTCCGTCCCCAGTAGGAGCAGATGCTGGAGATGGAATAGCAGTAGTGGGACCCTTTTGTTGAGTGGGTCCTTCATCTCCAGCATCTCCGCTATCATCATCGGAGTCATCAACAGGGAGCTGTACCTGCTCTTCTTCAGAGTCACTATCAATATGACGCCATTTACGCCTAGCCGGTGCCACATAGTCTTCCCGGGCCAGATGCCCAAATAATCTCCTCACAGGGGGCTTTACCTGCTTCCCCTTGTAAACCTTCATCCTTCCCAAAGTGGTATGGTCCATTACCTCGAGTACCACTACGTCTTCCTTCTCCTTTGGCAAGGCAGGAAGCTTATGGTCTATGATCATCTGCATAAAGCGAGGGTACATACAGAATCCCTCCTTCCCTTTCCATTCAATGCTCTCCACCAAGTAGGTGAAGATCATTTTGGAGAAGTTGAACGGATGGTTCAGCACCAGAGCAGCATATGCGTTTTGGATTTGATGGACAGCTCATCAAAACCTCTTTTTCGAGACGCTAAGCACTTAAGCAGTACGTGCGCAAGGTACTTGAATTGGGGACACAGTTGCTCTTGTTGAGCACCCCTGCATTGATGTCCCCAGCGTACTTGGCCCACAGGAAACAACCTCCGACAGTCAGGGGTGTAATCGTGTTGGACATTCAGCATCGTCCCCAAACTGCAGCACTATCCTGAGATCTTCCTCAGAGATCTCAATAGCCTCTCCAAATATCAACTTCGGATTCGATGAGGCTCTGATGTTCTATCAACTACAGCACCTTCCCAGAAGGCCTACTGAATAGACTTGTACGGTGTGCATGGAGTTGAGATTGCGTGAGAGATCCATGAATGTCTAAGAAATGAGATGATTCCAGCAAAGTCCGGTGCATGTCTGGATGACTGATCCAGATAAGCACAGATATTGTGCTTGGTGCTCATTGTCCACCGACTCGTCATCTGTTACAAAAGAAAATGTTAGTATCCGTTGAATAAGAATATCTTGAATCACTTGGACTTGTAAACATTTCTTTTGATCTGTCGTGTGAATGAGACTATACGACTGAGATCTAGTCATGCGTATGAGTTTTGCGACTTAAATCAAGTCGTGCGACTTACCTCATACGTACGACTTGTCATGCGACTGAGCTCATACGTATGTACACTCATTCGTGTATATCAGTCATGCGACTGAACTCATACGTATGTACACTCATTCGTGTATATCAGTCATGCGACTGAACTCATACGTATGTACACTCTTTCGTGTATATCAGTCATGCGACTGAAACCATACGCGTGGTTCAGTCGTGCGGTTTTGTCATTCGCACTACTCAGTCGTGCGACTGAAGTTCATCAACCTGTCTAGTCGCATGACAGACTGCTCTTCAATTTAAATTCAAATTTTGACCAATTCTTATGATTAGATGTCGTGTTTTGGTTCATTGGACTCACAATCATCATACTTAGCACATAACAACATTAATTTCAGTTGACTGCTTGAATTAATTGGGTTATTTAGTCAAACAAGTCTCGGTTCTTGGTTTGGACCGAACTTGTTGATTTTGCAGTCAAATTGAATGAGAGATGGTTGGATTGAACCGCATTGTACCTGTATAGTCAGTGGAAATCGTCAGTGCACAAGAATTAGTGGTATACAAAGATCAAATGAAAATTCGGCAGAGTAACGACAGTCGTGCGAATTAGGGTTAATTTGGGAGTGATGAATCTCTGCGACCGACTCCCCCTCTATTTATACTAAAGTTGGATTCAATCGTACGACTGGACTCATTCGCTCATTTCATTCGGGCGAATGGACTTTAGTCGTGCGATTGGATCAGTTTCTTGCCTTCAGTCATCCAACTGGAGGTCAGTCACGCGACTTGTTCATTCGCCCACTCTCAATTGGCCGTATGGCTCATTTGTATAAGTCATTCGGTTGAATGGTCCATACTCATGTCCAATCATGCGAATGGGTCATACACTTGACATTTGACTTCTAAACCCTTTTAACCTGTTAATTTAACATTATGAACGTTTGATCATCTCAGACATAATCATTTTAACTTGAAACACTTTGATCACCTCAGACGTGATCATCTTAAAACATTTTGTCACCTCAGACGTGACCCATTACTTGAAAGCATGTGTGTTCACTTCAGACGTGACCTTTTCGATGATAAGGTCCCTTATCAACTTCCATGACATAGTCTGATACTACACATACTGAATATGAAAACTTTATACAGAAATAAAAAACAATACTGAAAATTAAAATTTAGACATATTTTGTGTTTTTATGAGAGTTAATTCCCAAGATGTAGTTCTAGGAATAATTATTCTGAGATAGCAACCACAATCATTTAAGCTATACATGGATCAATTTAAGTTGGAATCATACAAGATATTCAAATCATTCAGGACAATTTAAAAAAACAGCTTTGATGCTCTTTCCTTGTTTTTAATCTAGAGTCATTTAGCAAATTTAGGAAATCATACTAGTACTATTAGGTCCCCACACTGATTAGAACTTTCAAGAATTGTAGCCACAGTGATTGTCAGTATACTTGTCCTCTTAAATCCAAACACAGACTTTCAACACAGTTTGGTGATCGTTTTAAGGTTTGTTTATTTCAACAAGTATTTGTGGATCCCACACTTATATGGTAATCAACATTCCTCAGGAGATTTTTGAGCGGTCTAAGGGTAGAAATTCAAGAAGAGACTATTCTTAGAACTTTCAAAGAGAAGCCAATCCTCAGGTCAGTGCCATCGCACAGCAGAGAGGCGGCAAACAACATGAGTTCTAGAATATATAGGTTATGCTTATCCTCAGGTCAGTGCCACCGCACAGCAGAGAGGCACATAACCTATCTTCTTGTTTGAGCAATTTTTCTTCTTTTCGCACAGATCTCACCAACAACATAGGTTATTAGTTTGATTGTATTTGCATTTTTCATGTGCTTTTGCTCATGCTTTGGTCTTACGCATATTTTTGTGGCGTTTATTTTGCTCGTCACCCCTTATTGGAATCCTATTGATTGTGTTAACCAGGGATAAGGTGTTTCCCACAGCTTGTCAAACATTTTAGTTTAATCTTGAGATCACCACCGGTCTAGTCATCTAGTGTGTTCGATCTACCAATATATCAGCTGTAGTCTAGCAACCTCTAGGTCTACTTTCTTTGTGTTACCTTAGTAGTAGCTAGCTTAACTATCATATTTCCTTTTATATTGCTCAGACTGCTCAGACTTATACTTGAACTTTGCATCTTTTTTTCATTTTGGATTTCTTAAGTCCCAAATGGTTTGTACCTATGTACTATCATCTTCCACACGTTAAATCGGTATCACACGTACGATCTTATTTATTTCATTTGGCTTGCCTCTCCTTTTCCCTCATTTTTTTATATACCTATTCTCCCCCTAAAATACTAAAACCTCTAAGGATTTGCGTTTTAGAATTTTAAAGAGCAAGAACCGACACTAAGTGTAATTAACAAACTAACAGTAAACAAAACAAGAATTAAACTTAAAAATACTATAATTTAAGAAATTTTAAAAGACACTAGACGCGACGCATCGGACTATACATGGTCATCTTCAGGAATGACCTCACTCTTCTTTTTAACACCATTGACCTCTAACAGATATAGAAAACGTGGTTTATCAAAAGCCTTTGAATAGAGGTCTGCGTGTTGAAAATCAGTGTTTATTTTTATCACATCGATTAAGTTCTTTTCAAAACAGTCACGTATGAAGTGATATTTGATCCTGATGTGTTTGGTCTTGGGATGTTGGACCGGGTTCTTAGTGACTGCAATCACAACATAGTTATCAACAAATATAGGAGTAGAAGTGAATTGCAAACCGTAATCCCGCATTTGCTGTTGAATCCATATAATTTGGGAACAGCATCTTGCAGCAACAACGTATTCTGCTTCACAGGTTGACAAGGCAACCGAGATCTGCTTCTTACACTGCTAGGTTACCAATCTTCTCCCAAAGAACTGACACCCTGCTGATGTAGACTTGTAGTTCATCTTGCAGCCGCCATAATCCGAGTCATTATACGCTGTAAGTTCAAAGTCATCATCATGAGGGTACCACAATCCAAGTGTGGGTGTGCCCTTCAGAAAATGAAATATCCTCTTGACTCCAATTAAATGATTCACCTTAGGCTTTGCCTGATATCGCAAGCATAAACATGTAGCATACATGATATCTGGTCTTGAGGCCGTGAGATACATCAGATATCCAATCATCCCTCAGTACATAGTAGCATCTACCAGATCACCGTTCTCATCGGGTGCTACATCATGGTTTGTAGCCAATGGAGTGCCAGGTATGGAAGCATTTTCCATGTCAAACAGACTGAGAATATCTCCTACATACTTGGTCTGATGTAAGAAGATTCCATTTGGTGTCTGATCTACTTCTAACCTGAGAAAGAACTTCATCTCTCCCATGGCACTCATCTCAAACTCAGCCTTCATTACTGCTTGAAATTCTTTGCATAATTCTTCATTCTTTGAACCGAAGATTATGTCATCTACATAGATCTGTACTAGCAGTAAGTCTCCATCTTTTTCTTTGATAAACAGTGTTAGTCAATGACTCCCCTACGAAATCCGCATTTCACAAGATGAGTAGGAGTTTTTCATACCAAGCCCGTGGAGCTTAATGAAGACCGTATAGAGCCTTGTCAAGTTTGTAAACTCTATCCCGATGATATGGATCTTCAAATCCCTCGGGTTGACTGACATACACTATTTCTCTAATTTCCCCATGAAGAAATGCACTCTTCACATCAAGTTGATAAACTTTGATTTTCATATAAGATGCATAGGCAAGGAAGATGCGGATGGCTTCCATCCTTGCCACAGGTGCAAATACTTCATTGTAGTTGATACCTTCAACTTGTCTAAAACCCTGAACAACAAGTCGAGCCTTGTTTCTGATGATCACACCCTGATCATCTTTCTTACATTTCAAAACCCATTTGGTATCAATGACTTTAGCACCTTTAGGTCTTTCCACTAGTGTCCATACACCTAACTTCTTAAACTGAAAATTTTCTTCCTGCATGGCACTAACCCAAGCCTCATCATTTAGAGCTTCACTAACATACTTTGGCTCAAAACGAGAAACAAAGCAGCGGTAGGCACGTCGTGAAGATATCCTTTTTCCATCACAGAGGCATAATCAGCTGAATACAGCTGATTTCTAGTTTGTACCCCTGATCTCACATCTCTTATAATATTATCCAATGGATGATAGATGTTTAGACGTGAGCCAGGAGTTGTCGGAACAACCACCTCAGAGTCAAGATTATGAACATTTGGTTCTAGATCTGAGGCAATAGGAGTTTGAGGTTCTGAAGGTTCAGAAGCATCACCGGCCGGTGCGTGTGAACTTGTGGTAGTCAGAACCTGTACATCCTGGTTGATCTGATCATTTCCTTCATTTTCTTCATCAGAAGAAGAATCATTCACATCAACTGCTCCCCCTGAGTTGGTAGGATCATGACATGTTGAATCTTGAGATGGTGTGTTCAACATCGTACATCATCTTGTTTGCCCACTCGTCTTCTAAAGAAGAAAGAGATATGTTAAAGGACTTGAAAAATCCATCATAGTCAAAGAAGTAAGCAGGCCCTTTTCCAACAGGTGGTGATATATCTCTGAACATCAACATTACACCACACCTCTACTTGACCTGTTGAGTTATTGTACACTCTCTTGTTCGGTATGTTGTATCCTAAGAAGATCCCTTCATCAACCTTCTCACTGAATTTTCCTCCTGAGTCTTTTTCAGTAGGGTGCACGGAGCGCCAAACGGCTCAAGATATTCCAGTTAGGTTTACGTCGCTGTAATAACTCGTAGCACGTTTTTCCATGGTGTTTTACTATCAGAACTTGATTAAGAGTATAACATGCATTTGCCACTGCTTCATTCCAAAATTGTATAGGTAGTTTCGAGTCTGCAAGCATTGTCCGTGCCATCTCTATCAAGTTGCGGTTCTTCCATTCAGCAACACTATTCATCTGAGGAGTATAAGTCGAGGTGAATTGATGCACAATTCCCTTTTCCTTGCAATAGTCCTCCATCCTCAGATTCTTGAACTCTGTTCCGTTGTCTGAACGTACCTGTCTTACCTTCAGCTTGTATAAGGATTCCAGAGTAGTTACCAAATCCTTGAAGGGTTCAAATGTTTCTGATTTGGATTTCAGAAACATTACCCAAGAGAACCTTGAGTAGTCATCGGTAACTACATAGCTGTACAAGTCACCTGCGATGCTTCTTGTACTCACTGGACCAAACAGAGCATGTGAAGAAGCTCAAGTGGAAGTTCTATAGAATGAAATTTCTTTCCTTATGAGATTTCTTCGTCTGTTTGCCCTTTTTGCACGCAACACAAAAATCTGGGAGTTGAAAGTTTTTGACATTTACTCCTCTCACAAGATCATTCTGGATCAAGTGATTCATTTTCCTCGGATTTATATGTCCCATTCTCCTATGCCAGGAGATGGATTCCTTCTCAGTAGCTTTGGACAAGAAACATTGGACTTCACTATCTGTTGTGGATGCCTTTGAGAGATCCAAAACATAAAGATCATTATATCTAGAAACAGACATAAGGATCTGATCTCTGCAATCACGTAGTCCTTCTTGAGAACGTAACACTTCTTGTTGTCAAATACTACCTTGAATTCTTTATCACAGATTTGAGGAATAGAAAGTAAGTTATTTTGTAATTGTTGGACATAGTTTACCTTATCAAACTTAACTTTCTCATTTCCCACATCTCCTTGGGCTGTGATGTACCCGCCTTTGTTTCCAGCAAATGAAACATGCCCTCCTTTAATTTGTCTGACATTTGATAAGAGAGCTTTGTTCCCTGTCATGTGCCTGGATGCTTCGCTATCAACTATCCACGTGTTAGTTTCAGAACTGTAGCGAACACCCTGCATAGTCAATGAAAACATTAGTTCATGTCAGGAACCCAAGCCTTAATTGGCTTGGGTTTCCCTGAGGCATCACATATCACAAACTCAAACCACTGACCCTTTAGGGTTAAGGATTGATCAGAATTCTATTTGTTCTTATTTTCAGGAACTGAGGAGGTTTTTTCTTTCCATAGACCAGATTTGTGTAAGGCCTGATTGTGATAAACAGACGACTGGCTGATGGATTGATTTTGGGTTCACAATCTCTTTTAGAAGGTGTCACTGAGTTCCTTTTAAAAGATCTTGATGTAGATGTAGAAAGTTCAACTTTCTTCCTCGGTGTTGATAATAAGGACAGTAAGATGCTATGTGACCATACTCTCCACAATTATAGCAGGATCTGCTTTTAACTTGATGGTTTCTATTTTTTGGTGGAGATGCAGATGTCACATAGTTGACCTTAGTATGTTTGGATCGGGACACTTCTTTGTTTGATGTATGAGTTGGTCTTACAAATTTAATTGCTTTACCTGGTTTTACGTCTTTGATCTCTTGTTTACCTGGACTGTGACATGATGCACATGATTGATTAGGTTTTACAGTCTTTTTAGGTTCTTGTTTGACTTTGTTTGACCCTGACTTAAAACTAATCTTTACAAATTCTTGTTCCAGATTAACACAAGGCATTTTTCCTATTGCCTTTGAAGTGGCCTCCTTGTTTAGTGTCTGATCCAATTGATTTACTTAATGAATCTGGATCACTCACTAGAGGAGTGGACACCACGTGATCCTTGATGGGGTTATTTTAATTGGTTACATTTGGTGTCATCAAGGTCTCAGGTGGTGGTGGAACCACTTTGTATCCCATCCTCCCCATTATTTCTCTCTCTTACTAAGTGTTGGACAATATGTGATGAGCTTGTCCAACTATGTAGTTTTTGTTTTATGAATTGACTTCTACTTCTAAAACTGCTTTTTGCTTCTTAGTGTCCTCAAGAGAGTTCAGATAGTACCTAATGTCATTTGCTTGGTTAAAGGCAACTACCTCAGTTTCCCTAAGCTGTTTATTTAATAGGTCTATCTTTTCCTTGTAACTGTGCTCGTTTTGTTTCAATACTCTATTAGCTTCTGTGCATAGTTCTAGGTCCTTTACTAGGCTATCATTATGATCTAATAACCTAGCAAATTTTGAATCTATACTTTCTCTAAGTTTATTACATTCTAAGCAAGCATGATTATTAAACAGTTGGTTAGAAGTACTTACCTGAGATGTAGATGAAGATCAGCCATGAGTACTGGCTCGCTTTTCTCTGGTTTGGATGATTCAGATATGATGCATTTGCAGATTTCTTCTTCACGCAGGTAGTTGACCCATTTGCAGTATCTTCAGAATTTGACATTGCGATCTCTACTGCAACATCACCTTCACTTGCAGAATCGTCATCAATATCCTCCACACTAGCTATATTTGACTCTCCTGGTGAGACGAACCGAAAGCTCCAGTCCTGTCCTTCATCTTCGTTGGCAGTTAAGGCCTTTGGATCCTTACTTGATAAGTCAGCATTACTAGCAGTGGACTTGTCTTGACGGTTAAATGACGAGAAGGGATTTCCATTTCCTGTCTTGTTTGGTTTGTCTTCTTTGGTTTTATACACTCCCTCTTGAAGTGTCCCTTCTCACCATAGTTGAAGCATGTAACCTTTGACTTATCAAACCCAAAGGTTGTATCTTTTGTTGCAACCAGGTTTTGTCCGGTCTTTTTGACAAACTTTTTAGCTCGTCGGACAGCACTTGCAGAGCCCACATTATGTCCATACGTTCCAACTCCATTTCATCCACCTGCTCATAATCTTCACTGCAGGTGGTAGTTACCTATCTTTCCAGCAATAATCCATCGTAGGAGTGAACCACCACAGCTAAAAGGTCCATATGTTCTCTGGCCACCTCTACAGTTACATTCTCGAGGTTGTCGGTTTTCAGCTTTGTGGCATTTGTTTCAGGTACTATATATTGGGTGCTAGACGACCCTGACATTTCTGATCCTGAAGTTGAGGGTTATGCTGGATTCCCTGTGCTTGAGATGAAGGAGGTTTGCAATGGTGCTCCAGATGTCTTGACTGAAGGAGTAGCATTGTAGAGTGCAGGATTCTGATCATAGTTTGCCTTTTGGGCTCGATACTTCATCCTAAGCTTTTTTTTTCTCAGTTTCAGAATGAAGTCATTTATGTCTAACTTCGAGAGCATTCCATTCTGTCTGAGATTTGAAGCAAATGGACCCCATTTATCTGGTAATCCATCAGCAAAGTTGGATACCTGTCTTCCATCGAAGTAACCACTCCATGAGTGTGCATCTCACTCACCAAGTGTAGAATCTATCGATCACATCATCAAGGCCTTCTTTTCCCATTGAAGAGAAGTTGTCAAACTCCTTCTTCAATGCTTTTGCCTTGATAGCCTTCAGAGAGGCATTCCCGTCATACCTCTTCTCCAACGCATCGCAAAGTTTCTTGGCTTGAGTATACTCCGAATACTGATGGAAAATATCCTTTGGAAGAGACTGAGTAAGCAAAGCGTAGACTTTCTTTTCAGCGTTGTGTTTTACCTTCTGTGCATCCGACATGCCACTTAGAGTAAGTTTTACTCCGTCAGCTCCAACTGGCATGCTGTACCCCGACTCTATTGCGTCCACAAATTTGTATCTACTCCATCAAATAGATTTCGAAACATTGTTTCCATTATGGATAGTCGTCTAACGTGATAAGCTTCGGGGGTTTATTGTGTATTCCCACTTCGTTCTCCAACAATAGTAGATTCTGAATACGAGTATCTCTACTAGTTGTGTATGCCGAAAACTGATCCTCCATTTCACTTAACTTTATGGTTTAACACATTGCTGGTGTATGCGAATGAAGGTATGCGATTGAGCTTAATCGGGCGATAGAAAAAATATAGATGGTTCAATCATGCGACTGAACAGATGCGGATGAGTCAGTCGTTTGAATGAACTAATGCGGTTGAACAGACCGAATGAAGTTCACAGTCGTACGAATGAATGTACAAATGAGTCCAATCGTGCGGCTGGAAAGTGCAAATGAACTCAGTCATGTGATTGAGCCAATCGTGCGACTGAACTTGCTGAAGTTTGATAATTCATAGGTTAAACTTGTTTTGGCCGTAAAAACACTCGAATTTTATCAAACCCTAATAGTCGTATGCTGGAAAAACGACACTTTTCGATTAGGAACCGTCCAAGACTTCGTTAGACACAAAAAGATTGTGTTTTTGATGCAAAAAACACAGTTTTGTATCAAAACAATTGAATCAACATGTAATCAAGAGCCTGTTGCTCTGATACCACTTGTTAGGATCTGGTATTTGACCAAACACAACTGATTAACGTGTTAAACCAAACCAAATAGTGTGGAATCCTATTTGATTGGCGATCCAATCAGTGAGAACGCACGTAGAAACAATAATGTATTGAAACTAATGTCAAGAATCGATTGAGAATCGATCTATAGCGTTCTATGAACTTGGAATACAAACTTGGAGGCTTCTAGATGGCTAGGGTACGTCTGGAGTCGAAGTGGATTGAATGCTTACGTTTTTCCATGAATTAGGTTGTATTTATAGGTTAGGATTGCTCATTCGGGCGACTGAACCATTAGCATGGTTCATTCGTATGATTGAGATGTGTGGTTGATCCATTCGCACGGCTGAGTGTTCAGTCGTGCGACTGAGTTAGACGCATGAAGTTGTTCAGGCGTATGAACTATCTAGGCGCATGGACACTCAGTGGCATGGCCATTCGGACGCATGAGGACTTCACTTCACCAAGTTTGAGTGTATTCAATATTCTAACCTTATGCATAACACTTCAAACAATCACAAACCTATATAATTAAGTCAATATGCGTTAAACAACTCATTAATGAAATATTAAACATTATAAACACAACCAAACATTTGTATTTCATTAAGTACCCAATAGTTACATAAGTGTAAGACATATTACATTCAGATCAGGATCTTGGTACATATATGTATCAACATCACTTTCATAAGCTCATGTTTTCTTTGGATGAAAATTTCTTTTTGAAGACTTTCCTTCGATTTTTTAGAATTTCTGATACTTCGGAAGTTATGCTTTTAACTTCGAAAGCAAATCATTCCTTCAAAATAAATAACTATCTAAGAAATTTACCTTCGAAGAGCTTTCAGATTTATCTTCCGAAGCTTAATACTTGTCTTAGACACTTACTTATTTTCAACAACCATTTACATCCGAAGCAAACTTTACTCTCAGAAGCTTTGTTGTGTTATATACAAAGCATTCAAGTTTTAATTTCTCTTCCGAAGCAAAATACTCAAACCTCTCAGGAAATTCTTCCGAAGTTATTTTAGCCTTGGAAGCTTTTTAATTAAAATTTCGAAGATAATAAACTTTGGAAGCTTTTTGACTTTCAAGAAAACTTATTTTTGAGCAAAAGTAACTACTTTTTCAGAGGTGGGACCGACATCCGGATTTCAAAGTTTATCCTCTTTCATTAAACTTTATCTGAATCCCTCTCACATATAAACCCAACGGTTTCCCCCTCTTTCTATCATCTGTTCTTCTTCCAAACCTAAAAACCCAAAATTTCTCTCTGAAATTTCTTTCTTCCTTCTTTCTTCATCTCTAAGCTATCTCAAAATGGCCAACCTTGCTCACAGAAATGATCCCAACTTTACCATGCAGCTACACAGACAACATAATCAGGTTGCTCTGTTAAGCTCTGAAAAAGATCCTTATTTCTTAGAGGTTTGTCGTTTCTTAACTCTGTCTAACTACTTCATCTCCCTAACCATTGATCCTCCACTCTATGAGGATCATCTGCTAGAATTCTGGAAAACCTGCCAAGAGGTTGTTATGGATGGGGAGAAGGCACTGTCTACCACAGTGTAGGGGAGAACAGTCTTCATCACTCCGGCCATCATCAACATGCATCTTCAGCTGGATGATGAAGAAGGTGAGGTCTTTTTCCCAAAGGAAGCTGTCAATCATTCCTTTGAGCAGATGGATATGAGGGAGATTTCTCTATAAAGACCTTTAGGAAAGGGAAGGTCTCATCCTAATGGAGATTCCTGCTCCATGTGGTCATCCACAGCTTATCAAACAAGCATGGTGGATGGGACCAGATTCCTGAAGATCTCTCCTTCATAATCCATAGAATGGTTCAAGGGGTCAAATTCAGGTATTCTCAGTTTGTTTATACAAATTTACATGCTAATTTAGACTCCTTAGAATATTACATGTTTCCTAGATATGTCCTGTACATTCTTAACTGTGAACTAGGCTCCTAGTTGAGGGAAACAGGTAACATTCTTAAATTGGGACAGATGAAGCCCGACATCTTTAAAATACTAAGAAAGCCCACTATTGGCTTCTCTGGGGTAGAAACAGCCCTTGTCCCAAAAATATTAGAGCTCATTGCTCAAGGTGACAACCTAGCAGCACAAGCTAGTGTTGAGCCCACACCTGCTAACTCCCAACCACCCACACAGCCTCAAATCACCATCACCTACCAAAGAAAATCTAAATGAACCCCTGCTCAGGCTATTCAGTCTGTGGAGGCCCCCATATACTCACCCATACAGGAAGAAGTGGACACTGGAGCTCCCACTTCTCTTGAGGAGCAAACCACTCCCCTATCTTCAAGAATCAGTGCTGAGGTTCCTCATGCTTAGCCTGATGAGCTTATTAGCCCAACTGCCTTAAGCCATCACTCTGAGTCTCAACACTCAAGTGATCAACCTTCAGGGGAAAATTACCATCCCTAGCCTATAGATCCCAACCAACCAATTCCCCATCTTGACTTCTATACTGATGAAGATCTAGGTTTCAGTGAGTATAATGAGTCTCTCTTCTTTACCCCTACTCAAAGAGAGATGAATGCTCCTGAGTCTCCTATATCTATCCCACATCAGTCACCTACAACTAAGGTGGACACTTCTGAACCTGTTCAGTATGTCCATATGGAAGAGGCTCTCACTTCTAAAAGTGATTACATCATTAAGACCTCAACCATGGCAACTCAGCCCACTGAAATCTCAACTGAGATTGCCAGGAAAACTAGCAGCCAAGAACCTAAAGCTAGTGGTGAGAGAGAGGACTTTGGTCCAATCATCTCATCCCCCAATGAGTCTTCTGATGAAGATGAGGGGAATCTGAGACTAAAGGTGCACAAACTGACTAAAACATGCACCTATTTAGTCTCAAAGGTCAGTCACCTTGAATCTCAGGTGACTACCTTACATAACAGGATCAATGATCAGCAACTTGAGATTTCATATATTAAGGAAAAACTAGCTGGGAGACCCTTAAGAAGTGCTCAACCAGGAACACAAGTACCTGTGGATGTGATTGACCTATCTTCCAGCTCACCTATGCAAGTGGGTGATGCTACCAAAAAGGGGGAGAAAGTTATTACAGCCACAGAACCTAGGAGTTCTTTAGAGAGAATGGATATTGAGGAATCACCTTCCTCACTTGCAATTATGCATTCTCAGCAACCTCCTCAAATTCACATTAATGTGGACTACACTGACTCCTTCATACAGATTCTGTTTGAGGATGGGATACCAAGGGCTATGTCATCCTCACCATCTTCCAATCACATCATTGGGTGGAGGTATGACAATATCAGAAAAGCCCTAATCATCATAAGAGTTCAAGGACAGCAAGAAGTCTTCAATTTTCAGTCTTTGAACTATTATGAAGGTCTGGATTTAGTCAACATGCCACTTGTCAACCCAAGAAAATCAAGACAGCTGACAGACTGGCTCAAAGAATCCAAGACAGGATCACTACAGAGTTCAACTTAAGAAGGAGACTTAGGCAATCAGGCAATTCATCTGTCAACCGATGTTGAGGCAGACCCTAAGATTAGTTTCATAAGGGAAACCTTGACTAAAGGCCCAGTGGCAGAACCTGAGACCCCTGTCTCATCATCATCAACTGCTGCAGAGATCCACACTCCTATTGAGACACCTGCTAGTGAAGGTGCTTCTCAACCTCTCTCTGGCTAGAGCTTAGATGTTCCAGTAAGCAATGAACGCCAAAGCTCTCTCCACTCTGAGTCACAAGGTCTGGGAATGACAAAGGGAAAAGAAAGATGACATCTGAGGAGATTGAGGAGGAGGAGAGAGAGAGAGAGAGAAAAAGGAGCCTGAGGGGAGAAAGTTCCTCTGCTGAGTCTTCAAGACTCATGGAGTCTGCTATCAGGGCTGCCCCCAGACCAGATACTCAGAATGATGAGTTAAGGGCAGTCAGGATAAATTACTTGCAGACAAGGAACTACGACATAGACAGTGTCATCTCTCTCCCCTTAGAAGAGTTGAATGAACTGGTTGATCTAGAAATGTGAGAAGGAGGCAGAAGATGCAGAGCTTCTAGTACAAGTCAAAGAAGAGAGAAGAAGAAAAAGATTGTACAAGATATGCCTACCCTCTCCTCAGTTCAAGAAAGTCCTGCACAAGAAGATGTGGTTCAACAAGAACATCAGGTAGACAAAAAAGAAGAGAGGATCAAGATGATCAACTACCTGAGTGCCATAGGCTTTTATCAGGAAGATGCACTGCTTCCCTTGTCCTGTGACTATGTTGAGCTTGAGTACTTAAAACAGCTTGAACTTGAGATAATCAAGGATAGAAAGACAACTAAGAAGAAACTAAGGGACGAAGCTGCAAAATCAAGAGCTTTCATCCAAAAGAGCATGAAGAAGTCTGCTGATCGGCAGAGGATGATGAGCTTCTTCAAGCTATATGGATTCTTTGGAAGGAGACTTGGCCCCATGTCTCTATCCACTATGGATGAGCATATTAGGGTGATCAAGCAGAAGATCAAAAGTGGAGAGCTCATTGACTTACACTCCACTCGAAGTCAAGCCCCACTTGAAGTGGAGGTTAAGGTTGAACAACCAGAGACAACACAACCTAGACCTCCTGCTGAAACTCAGCAAGCTTCATCTTCTGATCCATAGCAGGGTCAACCTCCTTCTCCTTCTGAGCCTGAGAGAGAGGAAGTCCCAACTGAGAAAGACAGTGAAGATCAATCTGGTACTGCATGCTAGTTTTCTTAGTTAAAACCTATCAAGAGAAAGAAGACGATGGCTTCTAAACCAAAGCCAAGAAGAAGAAGACCGCACCCTCTTCTAAACCCCTAGATGAGTCAGAACATCTTGAGGTTGTGCAGCCAGAGGATGCTACATCAACTCCAATTCAAACAGCTCCTCTAGCATCAGGAAGACCCATCTTGTCTTGGACATACACCACAAATCCAGAAAGATGGCATGTCATTACAGATCAAGGCACTGAAGACATTTACACATGGCAAGATATGTTTCAGTTGCCTCTACATGACCTCTTTGATATGAGAAGACACTTTGATAGTCTGAAGGATCCTGATCACCTTATGAAGAAAGGATTGGTGATCATCCTAATGAGGATTGTTGACGTCTGAAGTCTACTAAGTGTTTTGGTACCATCTGCCTAGGGGGAGTTTGTAGAGATTAATAAAGAGGCTGATGCAACCTAAACATCCAATGTCTATCCTGCATGCTGCACAAGTGCATTGAAGAAGAATGCTTAGGAAGTTTTACACATGCAACAGAACATACTCTAAGTGTAAAATCTTCTGAAGCCAAGACAATATCTTCCGAAGCCAAATATGAAGTCTTCCGAAGCCTCAGAGACAAAGTCTTCTGAAGCTTCAACTCATGAAGACAGATTTCTTCCGAAGACTTTTAATACATGCTTTATCTGATGCACTTTTCCATAAAGCTAGACACCTTTCCGCTGCACCTCTGTAAGGTCACCAACTTACATGAGTTGGTGAAAAGGTCCATGGTTTTGTAACTGTACATTAAGGTCTTGAG
Organism: Flaveria trinervia; assembly: GCA_025506515.1. Classification (NCBI taxonomy): domain Eukaryota; kingdom Viridiplantae; phylum Streptophyta; class Magnoliopsida; order Asterales; family Asteraceae; genus Flaveria; species Flaveria trinervia. The sequence continues at coordinate 17,477,936 of CM046454.1, read as the reverse complement.
TCTGTAACTTTCTACTTCATGTACTTTATCCTTTTTGTCATAGATAAGGATGTGAGCTATGGCATGTCATAGTCACAAGTCAAAAGGCAATCTGCCTTTTGACTCTACAATTGATTTTGTTTTGTGTTTAGTCAATTGTATCCAGCTGGCTTTCAAAGTATAGCCGGCTGTAGGATGTAGTACAAGTATCTCATATTCTTGTATCTTTCATATATGCTTTGTAACACTTGTAATAGAACATAGAGAAATCAATATACTACATTCTTGAAAACCATATACTTGTGTTCTTTGTGTTCTGTCTCTTATATTACTTGTGTTCTAGTGTCTTACCTTGGTTAATCCAGTATACTGTTTGATTAAGTTTCAGTTAATCTCCTCTTTGTGTTGTTGTGTTGTAATTGACCCCTTCAACGGTCCTGCAATTATGCATGTTGGATGATGATTCATGAATGCTTATAGGTTGTTCATGTTTAGAATAGCCCTGGTAAGCTTAGAACAGATAGGTATAATGAATGGGTTCGAAATCATCCTAGAAACATGTTACACAGAAGGTTCATGCGCCTAGATAAGGCTCATGCACCTGGGAATGCCTTAGAAGAATTTAAGTGTAACTCATGCGCCTAAGTGTTCATACACCCGAATAGTGTCCATGCGCTTGAATTGTTCATGCGCCTAAGAGTTAAAGCAGTTAAGTGTTGACTGATGCACCTACATAGTAATGAAACGCCCAAACAGGGCTCATGCGCCCAATAGTGTCTAAGCGCCCAACACTCAGAATTTATTACAGAATTCTTGGGAGTTTGTGCTCTTAGGGTTTTGACCGAGGTTTGACTAGGGCTTATTAATGATGGGTTTCATGCATGATTATAATTGCCTTATGATTGTTCCTTGTTATTATTATTGCTATTATTATTATTATTACTTATAGTGTGTGACTTTACGTGGTATGTTTATTATCGTAAAGTATATTGTAATAATAAAGAGAAAGAGCAATAAAGAAGAGAAGAGGAACATTAATAAAATGTTAACAAGTCTTGCAAGCTTACAGGAGGTACACGACCGTGTTGTCGTTAGCTCAACTATGCTGCGGGTTAGCTATCCTATTATGCACACAGGGCCAGTCAATTGAGACTGGCAGGACCTTTGGAGCTTACCCTAGGTGATTGGGTCGGCCTTGTATATAGTAAACAGAACCCTATTGAGGGATATAGATGGCCCATCACCGGTTTTCACGACGCATACAGTTTAGGGTATTGTTCACTGGTCCATACAGATAGTGAAAGATAAAGATAAAATAATACAGAGTAAACAAGGCATACAGTAATGAGAATGAATAGTATCTGTTCATATAGTTAATGCGTGCTCGCATACAAAGTAAAGAGTTTTATTTCATTGAAAGAGTATTTTCATATACAACATACATAAAGTATTTTATTACTTTTAAAACTAGAACTCACTCAGCAACATTGACTTTTATACATTTTCAGTTGGCAGGTAATTATTGTTGAGGATGGCACGAGGGTGAAGCTACTCGATAGGGAAAGACTGACATCCATTCGTATCTTGTATTGATGTTGTTTTGTAATGCAGTTAAACAATTCTTTTGTAATCAATCAAGCAATAGTATATTGCACAACAATAGTGTTTTGAAAAGAAATGAATGGCTTTTGCTATAATAATTCCGCTACTTGAGTTTGTATCTGTACAATATATAATGTATTAAATGTCGTGGTTGACCAACTGTGAGGTCTCCGGGAACGGGGCCTTACATTTTGTTTTTGAGATTTGTGGTTGGCCTTCCACGAGTAGATTTTTGCATTGCAGCCTGATTAAGCTTTATGTTGCTAGGATTCTTTATGCCTTTCATCCTTTCTAACCAATTCCTTTTCATTGCAGGGTTTTGTGTTTCTCTAAAGCTTCTTTGAACCTGTTAAGTTCAACATCACATTGAGTATATTCTTCAACTTGGTTCAATGATAACCATAAAAAGTCAAGCCTCCTTCAAAATATATTTATCAAATGTAGTTGAAAAAGTTCACTTGCATTTAATTACTATGACATCTCACAAGCACATGGTAAACTGCAACTATAACGAATATGGCCCCCATATCTTTGTGATTGATTTTAATTCTCATTGACTCACCTCAGCTCCCCAACTAATGTATCCAGAGCTTCATGAGAAACATTAGATATCAATAAAAACATATAAATTCATTTTATGCTGACGTTTTGTTTTAATCCGATTTTCCTCGAAGCTTGCATTTTTGTGAGTTTCCCGTAAACGAAATTTGTTATTTATAATTCCTATAAATTTATCTAAATTTTACTTGTCAGAATACAAATGTTTTTAACAAATCATTTTGGTTCTTTACTCTATTTGTAGTTCATTCTCTATTAATTATATGTTGATCAATCCATGCATGTATGAACGTCTTTTTATAATTTTATAACTAGTAGACATCAAAATAATTCAATACATCTAAAAATTTAAATCAACATATGTTAGTTTTAATGTATAAAATAAAGCAATAATTTGAATAGATTATGGAAATATTTTGATGCTTGATCATCAAATTTGTCTACAACCGTGTTCGATTTTCATAGTAAGCCTTAATTGTTAGAGATAGAAGTAGAAATCTACAGTAATACATAAATTCATTCCATCTAGTTTGAAACTTGAAATATGGCCTACAATGCTTTCTGATGTTCTCATGTATGTGATATCTACAAAGTAATCAGTTGTTTCTAGGATAACTACTTGGCATGCAGCCATTGAAGCCAACTTTCTATTTATAACTATGACACATGGTAACATATAACCCTCTAGTGTTGTAAGGATTACACTGGATGGCTATATGAAATTACTTGGCATGCATCCATGGATGGCTTTATGATGAGTCCTAAATATTTTTATTTTTATGGGCGCACATAATTAGGCGGACAAATGTGAATCGACTGTTCATAGCACGTGAAATTAATAAGTTGAAATAATATTAAATATCATTTTTATTGAATAATACTAATCAAATGATACAATACAATGCAATAAATATTCAAATAACATAATAACATCTTTCATTAATGTAGATTCAAGTGCTATATAAGCATGAAGAAGTTCTTCAAACTGCGTCCTAAAATCATGTTAAAAAGTAACGAGACAGCTAATGAATTAGCAGGTGAGTAAACATAGGTTTAATACATATATAGATTGATTAAATAGATTGAAAACAGTTCAATTAAAATGACAATGTCAAGACTTATAATGCAATGGTGTAACATAAAAGACAAACCAACACAATCAAATCTAATAACCGAATTGATTTGGTCCACAAACGGATCCTTATAGAATGAATAGGTTCCAATCACCATGCGGCTAAACAAATAGGGTGGGTTTTTAAAACCAATAGATCTATCATTGTTACCGTGGTTGCATGGATTTTGTTCTCATCTAGTTTATCTAACTAGTTAGATCGGCCGGTCCAGTCTGGTTTTCAAAACCATGCTCCTAGTAGCAAGAGGCTTTATATTTATTGGATTTGGTTGAGCATCCCATTCTTGAGTAGCCTTAGGATGATCTGATTTTTCCTAAGGTGTAAAGGTGGATGCCCTAGACTTCTTCTTCTGATTATCCCTATTCATGGTCATCCTTTTCTTCCTATTTCAAGATTTCTACTAAGAAGACTAGTCTTCAGCACCAGGTTGTTCTTGTGTGTCTTTCTTAGTTGCGTCATTTTCCCTCATTGGTGATGGTTATTTGAGGTTGTGTGGGTGATTCAAAGGTAGAAGGTGTGGGTTCAACACTAGCTGGTGCTGCTAGGTTGTCAACTTAAGCAATGACCTCTAATTTTTCTAGGACGTTTCTACCCCTAAAAAGCCCATAGTAGGCTTTCTCATTGTTTTAAGGATGTCAAGTTGTATCGGTCCCATTTTAAGAACATTACCTTATCCCCTTAATTATGTGCCCAGTTATAGTTAAAAATGTGTTGAAAATATATAAGGAACATGTAACATTCTAAGAAGTCTTTGTTAGAAAGCAAATTAGCATATACAATTGAGAGTACCTGAACTTGACACATTAAACCATGCCATGGACTATATTGGAAAGATCTTCTAGAATTTAATCCCATCCTACATGATTGTTTGATAAACAATGGATGACAACACAGATGAGGTACTTCCCTTAGGGGAGAGACCTTCCCTAATCTGAAGGTTCTTACCGAGTAATCACCTTCATTGCCCATTTGCCTAAAGGACTAGTTCACAATAGATTTTGGTAAGGGAAGGTCGTCTTCTTCATCATTCAGTATTGGATGGGTGTTGATTATGGCTGGTGTGATTAAGATTCTCCTCTGCACTGTGGCAGACACTGCCTTTTCCCCATCCATTATGACCTCTTGACAGGTCCTCCAAAACTCTAAAAGTTGTTATTCATATAGTGAAGGATCTATGGTGAGGGAGGTGAAGTAGTTGGATAGAGTCAAGAACTAGCAAACATCTGAGAAAACAAGATCTTTCTCAGATGAAGATAGAGCAATCTGGTTGTGTTAGCTGTGTAAATGCATGGAAATCTGGTTGGTTTCTTGGATCAGGATTGGCCATTTGTGAGTATCTTTGTAGACTAGAAATGTAAGAACAAAGACGGTTTGTGGGTGAATTTAGGTTAGAGAGATTTGCAGATGAATAAGAAAGTGAAATAGGAGGAACCGTTGAAGACGTATATATGAAAGGGATTTGAGACAGTTAATAATTTTTAAACAATTTTAAACTTGTAATTATTTGTATTTTTATAACATTTAACATCTTTAAAATAAAGAAAATATCAAATTATAATTTCTAAAATATTTCATAAATTGAAAATTAAACTTTGAATTAGTATTATTATTAAATTGACTTTTATAATAACCTAATGACATTTTAATGATTTTCTAAAATTTTAAATAGTAGAACAATGAATTTAAAAATAATTTCCAAGGCCCCGGAGTCTAGCCTGGCATACATATCAAGTGTGTTAACTGTAAGGCCCCGTTCTCGGGACGCCTACAGTTGGTCATTCATCACACATAAAATATATAATTTCATATAACTTCCATAAAACATCGCAGTGGAAATGACAAAATAGACATCTCATTTCATTATAAAAGCTTTTGCAAAATAAAGAATCGTAATTTGATTACAAAACCCAAGTTGCATTACATCACAAAAGCATTATAAACATGGATGCCATCCCAAAAGAGCTGAGTAGCCGCCTCGTGCCATCCTCAGCAACTATTACCTGCCAACCGGAAACACATCAAAGTCAGCGTTGCTAAGTGAGTTCTAGTTTTATAAATAAAACATACTTTTCTCTTGTTAAAACCATACTTTACGTTCATGCGATCATACATCATACATATACAGATAACATCATTATTCTCTTCATCATCTATACTTTAACTTATATTCTTTCATACATTCTTGCTTTCATTCGTTCATTCATTACTTCCAGTGACATGTACATTACCCCGAACATTGTGCACGAAGTGGGTAACTGGGCCTAAGGTCTTTCATAGACCGCGAACATTGGGCACGAAGCTGACTCCAGTACCTAAGGCAAGTACATTCACCATATTTCTTTTCTCTTCCGTTCTGGATCAATGCCATATGTTATACCCCGAACACTGTGCACGAAGCGGGTAACTGAGCCTGAGGTCTTTCATAGACCTCAAACATTGTGCACGAATATGACTCTAGCACCTAGGGCAAGCGGCAAGGATCCCATTCATATGGTCAATCACAAAGATTGGACCCCAATGTGCATCCTTCGGGGTAGCTAACCGCACACCGTTGAGCTAACACCTTCATCGTGTGTGCACCTCCATACATTTGCTTGCAAGCCTTTACATTCATTTGTTCATTAATCCATGCATTCATTCATCATGTTCCTCTTTCATAACTGCCTCTACCTTAGTCGGGTCCACCATAATCCTGTCGGGATATACCACATGACCCAAGAACTGAACTTCGCGCAACCAAAATGCGCACTTGGAGAACTTGGCGTACAACTTCTCCTTTCTCAACATCTCCAGAACCTCCTGAATGTGACCGGTGTGCTCAATCTCGCTCTTTGAGTAAATCAGGATATCATTAATAAACACAATCACTGATTTATCCAACATAGGCCGACACACCCGATTCATCAGATCTATAAAAGCAGCTAGCGCATTGGTCAAACCAAGGGCATGACAAGAAACTCGTAGTAACCACAGTGCGTGCGAAAAGTTGTTTTAGGGATACCTTCCTCCTTCACCTTCAACTGATGGTAACCAGATCGAAGATCTATCCTTGAAAACCAACTGGCACCTTGAAGCTGATCGAACAAATCATCTATTCTTGGTAAGGGGTATCGGTTCTTCACTGTCAACTTATTCAGCTCTCGGTAGTCCATGCGAGCACCCCAAGGAGAGATACTCGGTCTGATGAACCCCTTATCTAGCAGCTCTTGCAACTGCTTCATCAACTCCTTCATCTCAGTCGGAGCCAACCGATACGGTCCCTTGGCAACAGGTTGGGCACCCGGTATCAGATCAATCCAAAACTCAATCTCTCTGTCAGGTGACACTCTTGATAAGTCTTCCGGGAACACGTATAAGAAATCACACATGACCGGTACGTCACACAGTTGTGGTGTTGGTGTATCTACATCCTTTACATAAGCCAGGTAGGCGCTACATCCACGCCTCATACATTTTCCCGCCTCCGCCATCGAGATCACCTTTGGAATCGTGGTAACCCAATCTCCATAGACAGTTACCGAACTCCTGTCAGGCGCTGTCAGAAAAATCATCTTCTTGCGACACACAATGTTCGCCTCAAAGTCTGCTAATCAATCCATCCCAAGATCCAAATTGAAACCACCTAAGGTCATCACGAAAGGTCTAACCGGAAATTATGACCTTCTAGTTCCATGTCACAAACCTTTATCATCTCAGAAATCCTGGTAGACTTACTTATCGTAGTTTCTACATCGAAGGGCACGTCAACACATCTACTACTAATAGGCAGCTTAGCACAGAAAGCAGCAGAAATAAAACTTTTACTGGCACCGAAATCAAATAACACCGAAGCAAAAGTTTGGTTTACTAGAAACGTAATGGACACAACATCAGGGTCCATCCTAGCTTCCTCCTATGTCATAATGAATGCCCTGGTGCTCGCCCTTGGTCCTTCGCTCGCCATCTTCTTCACCCCAGAACCCTCAACCCTTGGCTTCTTACAATCTTTACCCATATGATCATTTTCCCCACAGTTGAAACACCTCACACCCCTGCAATCTCTAGCCATATGACCAGGCTTCCCACATTTGAAACAAACATTCAACCCCCATCTACACTCGCACTCCTTCCCACACTTGCCATACTTTTTCGATCCCATACCCGGTGTGGCTACACGACGGTCGTCCACCCGTGCCTTCTTGTTACTCGTCGCAACACCACCCTGACCAAACATTTTCCCATTCCAGCTTCTATCACCTCCACCCTTCTGACTACCTTCAGCCACCACCACCACAGTCTTCTCATCATACAATCTCCCTGCTAAATCCACCGCTGACCTAAACGTGCTCGGTCAGGCGGCGTTCATGTGCCTGCGAATGTCCGCTGGCAACCCTGGATGTATCTTTTAATCTTTCGTGATAGAGGCGTCACTTGATCCGACACCAGACGTGCCATTTTATTGAACTTTGTGGTGTACTCTTGGTGTGTCATCGTTCTAGCCTCTAATTGCAAAAATCCCTCTCAACCTTGTCCATTTCCCAGTGAGGACAAAACTCCTCAATCACCATCTATTTCAGTTTGGACCATCTCATTCTTCCAATGGCCCTGCTGCCCTTAGCTTGGACAATATATTCCCACCAAGATAGAGCTGAGTCCATAAAAGAGTGGGTAGCGAACTTCACCTTCTGGTCCTCTCGGCACACGCTGATATCAAGTACAGCCTCCATTTCCCTCACCTACCGGTGAACAGCATAAGCAGTGCCGTTACCGTCAAAAGTAGGGGGCTTGCATCTCATAAATGCCCCATAGTTACAGTCAGACAAAACCATCTTAGTCTCGGGCTGTCTCCTTTCGCCCGTAGGTCTACTTCTTTCCTTCCTCTCTCCTTCCTGTACCGCCTTGATAACTTCAGTCACTATAGATGGTAAGATTGTCTGCATGACTTGATGAACTTCTTCTATAACAACCTCCTTTACTGAGGCTCTCAGATTGGCGCTCTCGTCGCCACCCTCCGGATGAGGGGTCTCTGGTTCTTCAGGAACAATCTTTTCCATTCTGGGTCTCCCTCTCTTGGGTCGCGACTCAGCACCAAGCCCATCACGACCACCTCAACGAGAGGCTTTCGAAGATCTACCACCGGCCATCACACGCACACTGAAAGAATCAAACACCAACACGGTCATTCAAGGGAACAGCTCATTTTATGTCAAGTATAGTAAGTCCCTAATTATAGTGGCCAATTATGATTAGCCACTTACTTTACTCTTCATACCCCAAGCATTACCTGTCCTAACTACATCAGTATTTAAATCTACAAACATCACATAACCACATACCATGCACACATAAAACAGGTTAACTTTACGAAAATACCTAATGGCACGCAGCTACTCAGATTGGCATCCCATTCCCTTTACATCCCATTCTTAGTTTAAGTTAAGGTTTATTTTGAAAATTTACCCATTTAAGTTAAACTTTGGCTCTGCTATCAACTTGTAAGGCCCCATTCCCGGGACGCGTACAGTTGGTCATTCATCGCACATAAAATATATAATTTCATATAACTTACATAAAACATCGTAGCGGAAATGACAAAATAGACATCTCATTTCATTATAAAAGCTTTTGCAAAATAATACATCGTAATTCGATTACAAAAACCCAAGTTGCATTACATCACAAAAGCATTATAAACATGGATGCCATCATAAAAGAGCTGAGTAGCCGCCTCGTGCCGTCCTCAACAACTATTACCTGCCAACCGAAAACACATCAAAGTCAGCGTTGCTGAGTGAGTTCTAGTTTTATAAATAAAACACACTTTTCTCTTGTTAAAACCATACTTTACGTTCATGCGATCATACATCATACATATACAGATAACATCATTATTATCTTCATCATCTATACTTTAACTTTCATTCTTTCATACATTCTTGCTTTCATTCGTTCATTCATTACTTCCAGTGACATGTACATTACCCCGAACATTGTGCACGAAGCGGGTAACTGGGCCTGAGGTCTTTCATAGACCTCGAACATTGGGCACGGAGCTGACTCCAGTACCTAGGGAAAGTACATTCACCATTTATCTTTTCTCTTCCGTTCTGGATCAATGCCATATGTTATACCCCGAACATTATGCACAAAACGGGTAACTGAGCCTGAGATCTTTCATAGACCTCGAAAATTGTGCACGAAGCTGACTCTAGCAGCTTGGGCAAGCGGCAAGGATCCCATTCATATGGTCAATCACAAAGATTGGACTCCAGTGTGCATCCTTCGGGGTAGCTAACCCGCACACCGTTGAGCTAACACCTTCATCGGGTGTGCACCTCCATACATTTGCTTGCAAGCCTTCTTACATTCATTTGTTCATTAATGCATGCATTCATTCATCATGTTCCTCTTTCATTATCTTTTCTTTACGTTACATAATACATTCGGTTCGTTCATTAACATAACACGTAAAGCCACGGAAAGATAAACATACATCATAATAAGGAACATCAACATACACAATCATCAACATCATACAAGGCAACATCATGCATACATAACATGCATAAACGTGCATCATCATCATCATCATGCCTAACATGCTCTCTAAGGCCTCAATCATTATCTTACATGAAGTTACGGGAATCTTTTCGTCAAAACTTACATCTGCACTTTCCCCCGAAAGTCAAAAGTCAAACTACACTTTCCTCGGGTGCAACAGCCCTATTCAGGCGTATGGACACCCTTCAGTCGCATGGTCTCCATGCGACTGAGCATCATGCGAATGAACCAATGAGGATGAACACTCATGCGAATGAACACCCAATCGTGCGAATGAACTAATGCGGATGGGCCTCATACGAATGGAACTAACGCGGATGAGCACTTATGGGACTGGACCCTCAGTCGCATGACTCCCTATGCGACTGGACCCAATCGTGCGAATGCACTCTCAATCGTGCGAATGAACCTCAATCGCACCTCATTCGGCCTTATGGCCTCCATTCGGTCGCCTAGCCCTAGCTGATGCAGAATGCAGTTCATCCCAAACCCAATCTGCCATTTTCGACCTCCAAGCTCATCTAAACCTATTCTAAGCCCAAATCGACCATCCTAAACCTTAGGGATGCATACCACAACACCATTCAAGCACACACAAGCTCACAAACAAGGCTCAAACAAAGCATACACATACATACACATACGCATACGGGTCATACACAAACCCACTCAAAAACCCAATTTTAAATGTGTTCCAGCACCAAAATCATTCAAAAACGTTAAAGAAGGGGTACTAGAACTCACACAAGTGGCCACAACGAGTAGAGCTTCGATTTGACTCGCTTCTCAATGATTTTGGCCACTCGAACCAACCCGAACTAACACTTCTTCCTCTTTTCTTCCTTTCTCTCTTCTCCTCTCTTTTCTTGGCTGAAATGTGAGTGTGTGGGGAGAGTATGGCTGCCCTCTCCCTACACATATCACTACATTTCCACTTTCCTCGTTGGCGATTTTGGTCCCTCGACTTTGGACTTTATTTCTTTTTCTTCCTTCGTCGGCTTCAAGATAAATAAATAACTGGGTGTTACGTTAACCATTGGGCAATAAGCCTATATCTGATTTTATTTCATTAATAAGATAAACATTGATTACAAATCCCCAAATTTCACATAAACCCTAGAATTCAAATTGATCCAATTGAACACCATTTGTACATGATAATGGAATCAACATTGGGGCTTTTAATCCCCTAGTGAAATCGAGTATATGTGTATGTTTAGTTACCTGATTAAAATCAATTTGGTGATGGTATGATGGGAGCACATTCGCAACATGAATGAGAACAAATCCTCAAAGATGATGATATGTTGATGAAATTAATCACAAAAAAATATTTTTAGGATGTTAATGATTATTAACGCTCAACCAATAACGATTAATAAAGCTCAAAAGGTTGATTTTGGCTAAGTTGCAGGTCAATGAAGAAGGTGATGATCGAATGTGATGTGTGTGTGTGTGTTTTAGATGGAATTGGAAGTTCGAATAATTTCCACCAATCAAAAGGGAGGTTTCTCTCAATTATATAGGCTTAATAGAGTCTATTTCATGTCGAATAGGAATGACTTTAAGTTGCAGGTTTTAGTTTTGAGTGCACGGCATAACGGCCGATTAAATACAATTGAGAAGCGTCTTACGTTTGAATCGTATGTGCGAGAATCGATGGGTAGTTTAATTGCGTTGTAATAGATTATTTTGGTGAGTTTGGCAGTCACCGGAGTTTGCCTGATTTTATGGCTGGAGAAGACAGGGCCGATGGGTTGGGGGTTGGGTTTTAATATCATATTTACACTTTGGTCCCTAGTGTCATAAAGAATTATTATTTAATGTAAGAAACTTTTAAATTAAGTTTCGAAAATTACAAATTTATCCCTGGACTTATAAAACCCAATTTTTTAATTAAATTATTATTTTATTAAAACTTTATAGAATTCATAAATTTAGAATAAGACTTTTCATTTCAATGGTTTATTTAAATTAAATATTAAAATCTGATATTTAACATTAAACTTTATAAACTTATATACTTTATAAATTTTGTAGAAACTTAAAATATAATTAGTTATTTTTATATAATAACTAATGCTCATAAATGGTAAGAATAACTTCATAAATTTATAAAACTTATTCTATATATTATTAAAATTTTATAAATTGATTAAATGATGTAATAAATGGAAATTAAAAAATATTATTCACAAAATTAGTTAAATAATACAATTAGTGTTTTTGATTCATCAAAATGAATAAAATAATTTAATAATGGATTTTTTGATTGTATGAAAATTCAAAATGGGTTTGGGTTTATAGTTTAAAATTTTACCGGATGTTACACGAGGTGTGAAGTGATTGCAGTGATTAGAGATTATAGGCTAGCATTCAAGGAAATAGAAGTCTTAGAATGCTATTGAAGATTTAGATCTCTAGTATAGTTAAAATGATGTAATGATATTATCTAGTATGATAAGTGTTTTATATGTCATGATGCATAATTAAGTTAGACTTCTATTATGAATTCTTTTATTACTAAGTGTTCCATAAATCCAACTCATAACGCTCCCAAGGGTGTCTTGGAGGCGGGCGTTACAAGTTGGTATTAGAGTCATAGTTTAAGTGAATTAGGCATTATTAGTTAATGTAACGAGTCATGTAGGCGATACTAGATATGAGGAGTTAGATATGAGTTTATAACGCCCGGAATAATGTCTAAGTGAGCCAAATAATAATAATGGGCTTAGACGAGACCATTTAATGAAAATAAGATGGATATGGGTTATAGATCGAGTTAACTCTTTGGGTTATAAGTTTGACAAGTTTAAGGTCCTGGGAACGCCTGGTATATATAAACGGATCAGCTTGAGCAGCTCCCATTTGCAACTCAACACTTTAGTTCTAGAGAGAGAGTAGAGAGAGAAAGTAGAGAGAATTGAAGATTCAATGCTTGGTTGATATCGGGATTGAAGATCAGTGTTCGTGGGCATCCAAACAACAAGAAAAGACCAAGAATCCAGGTAAGAAACATCATTTAATCGTTCCTTTTGATGTAAACCTGGATTCTTGGGCTTGGGTTTTTGAAAGTGGCAAAGATTCGGCCAAAACTCACGTATTTGTGTAAGAAACATGTAAGAAGCTTAGATATAGCTTATTGGGTGATAAACCAAGGTTTTGGATGTAAAATATTGAACTTTTGGGTCAAAAATGGGTTGGTTCGTAATTTTCAGCTTGTTCTGCAAAACTGGTGTTAATCCAGCGAAATTGTATATTCGTCCAGTGAAACTATGTGTCTTCCTACGAAACTACAGTGTCGCAGGTAGTTTCACAGACAGGGTATCCAATGAAAGTTGGGCGAAACTGGCAACGAAACTGGCAGCAAAGATGCCAGCAAAACTGGAAGTGAAGAAGCCAGCGAAACTGGCAGCGAAGATGTCGGGGAAGCTGGCAGCAAAGATGCCGGCGAAATGGGTAGCAAAGATGACGGCAAAACTATCAGTGAAATTGCTGAGCCGGTAGCGAAATTAAGCAGAAATTAACTCCTTTGAGTGTTAACTTATCTGCAGGCTGTGTAGTGCAACCCTTGCTTTGAAAGCTTGATTGAGAAGCTACTCATCGAGTCCAGGTGAGCTCTAGATTCCCTATTTTAAAGGTTTTAAACTAGTTTGGGGCTGGAAATGCATACCAAACATATGTTTTAAATGATCAAGATTTTAAGAGCTTTTAACGGGAAGAACGATTTTAAGAGCTCTAGATCCCTTATTTTAAAGGTTTTGAACCAGCGCGACCCCAGCCAGGGGCATTACCCCTTGGACCCCACTAGGGGCTGCTGCCCCTAGGACCCTACTAGGGGCTACTGCCCCTAGGACACCATTATCAGGGGTTGTCACCCGCGAACCCTTGTTATCCCGCGGGGTGGCCGGCTATGATTGATGATGACCTATGCTTGTGGTGCATATGTATATGTATGTGAATGTGTGATGGATGATGTTTATGATCATGTGTGATGATTGATACTATGCTAATGATGATGTCTGATGGTATATGTTATGTATGATATGTTAATTATGTTCCTTACTACGTATTACAATGTGACTTTACGTGGTGTGGTATTGTTAACGAACGTAAAGTATTATCTTAACAAAGTGAAAGATTTAAGATAATGAAAGTGGAACGTAATGAATGAACGAATGAAAAGCATTACAAGCAAATGAAAGGAGGTTCACAACTTATTGAGAGTTGTTAGCTCAACTGTGTATGTATATAGCGTGCGATTTTGGCTAACTCATAAGGGTTCATACACATAGTAAGAGTTCAGTCTTGATGACTGCTCCAATACGTGCGATTTCCTAATTACTGTGTGTTATACAGCGTGCGATCTTGGCGAACCCATAAGAGTTAACACACACAGGGGGAGTCTGTCCTAGTGACCACTCCATACATGCGTTATGGGGTCCTTGTCGCTTAACCCCTAGATAAATTGCTTGGTGCTCTAGAGGGGGTTAAGTACATGATAGGACCTAGATAGAAGTGAAAGATAATAAATGTACGAAAAGTGCGATAAGTATGAAATGTGCGAAACGTGCGAAATGCACGAAACAAACAATGATGAAGATAATAGTTATTACCTTGATGTACGTATGATGTGTGATCGTGTGAGATAGTAATGAAAATCTTTTAACGAATGGAAGGTAATGTAATGTTTTTATAAAACTAGAACTCACTGAGCAACGCTGACTTTTTATGTATTTTCTAGTTGGCAGGTGAGCGTTGCTGAGATGGCGCGAGGCAGCTACTTGGCATTTTTGGATGACATCCATTTGATATATATATGATGTTTTTGTGATGTAATGCAAATGATAATATTTTGTAACAGTTAACTATATTGTATTGTTTTGCAAAAACGGTCATTAATTTATGAAATGAATTTTAATGTATTCTGCTGCAATATTTTAGCAAATCTAAATGCATGTTTTGTGTTTTATGTGCAATAATTTACTAGCTATAAGCATCCCGGGATCGAGGCCTTACAAAGTTAAGCACATAATGGAAGATAACTAGAACATGCACGTAATGTTAAAGTTAACCATAGTTAGCTAATGTTATTAAGAGTTTACATTTGTATATTTATGTTTTAGTTTCTCACTTGTTATGTTTCCTAAACGTAAGGAGTAGATTGATATTGTTGACCATGCATTATAAAGACATGCATCTGCAATTTATTAAAAGTAGGAACTAAAGTTGCAATACGTGCATACCCCAAGACTACCCGTCTAATATACTCTCTCTTTATATAATAATAATAATTATTATTATTTTTATCATTATTATTATACAGGGGTATAATGGTCATTTTATTAAGTTTGACGTAAAAAACTACAACCTTCCACATCAAGGACCGATCATGTTACATTTTGACAAACAATTGAGACCAATGACGTAATTTCCCAAAAGTTAAGACTAATATTAAAATACAAGTATAGCACAAGAACTAATTGTGTAATTAACTGAAATATTTAGGGGCATTTACATATTTCCCCTTCCTAAACTCTTTAATTACATATTTACCCAAGTTAAAATTTTAATTACATGTTTCCCCTTTCTAAAACATATATATTATATATTTACTCTTTTTATTAAGATTAGTTATTGAATGGTTATTATATCCATAGTTTTACTAAGTTATTTTTACGTATTTTTTTCTTTAGAACATCAAACACATAATTATAACTCCAAATACAAAATTTATTTCAAAACATATATATTTGTGCTTTCTTCTTTGGTTTGATCTTGATGGGCGTTTTTCTTAGCTTTTTTTGTTGCATTGATGTTGCTGATTGTTTAGATCAGCTTCCCAGTTTCTGTTTTCGATTTATGTGTTTTTTGGGTTTGTTTTGGGGTTTCTGAGAAAAGGGTGTCTTTAGTGCACTGTGAGTCGGTGGTGTTTACGGTTTTTGTGGGTTTTGATTAACATTGCACTTTTGTTTTTATCTATTTAACTGTATGTATGTGTACTTGTTGCACCTCTCCTAGTCCTCTGCATTACCATTAGTGCTATGCTTTTAGTAGCTTGTCGGATATGTTCACGTTTGTAAGATCCGCCCATTTTCAAAACTTAAACCAAACCAGAATCCATTTGAACTTCCATTATTAAAATTATTTTAATAATTCTAATGGATCAAACGCATCAAATGTACAACTTAACAAATGTTGATATTGTTTTATTTAATTTCCATTTATCAAAATCATTTAAACAATTTATATTAATTTTATAAATTATAAAATAAATTTTTCTAAATGTATGAAGTTTTAATTGTCATTTATGAGTTTTAACTAGTAAATTAAAATAAAGATTTAAGTTTCAAAGTTAAACAAACTTATAAAGTTATAAAAGTTTTATAAGTAACTTGGATTAATTTTAAAACTAGGCTTTTAAAAGATTAAGGTTTAAAATGTAAATTCAACTTTATTCACAAACTATTTACATTAAATGTAAGTTTTCTAAATCACAGGGACCAAATTGCAAATTCGTTTAAAATCCTCACCCTTCCCATCGCTCCTCCCTGTTCTGGCCACTACCTCCGACCACCATCTCCAGCGATCCCCAAATCCATCAAAACGTTCGTTTAAAAAGCAATTACACCACCCTTTAACTTTCCTACATCAGTTTCGAACACTGTATCGAGTTAATTGAATTCATTTGACACTTAAGGCCGTGTGCGCGAAACCGAATCATAAATTTAAAACTTTAACTCGTCCGAAGTGAAACCGACTAAATCAATACTATATAATAGAGGCTAATGCCCAAATAGGTCCTCTTGACCATTATGAATCATCAATTGTCACTCAAACACTTTGACATATCGAAATCAATCATCAATGTCATTCGCACTTGCAAGTTAGTCGATGTTCACCTTCAGAGCATTTTTTAATACAATTGATAAAGGGCTTTTGTCCCTCATGTAATACCCGGTTATTTATAAAAGACAAAGAAAGAAGAATAAAGTGAAGAAAAAGAAAGAACAGATATTTTACCCCAAGTTGAAGGGTAAAAAGTGTCAAAATGACAAAACTTTGAAAAAGTTGGTAAGTAAAGGTGATGGCCGCCCACTTCTTGCACATCACCTTTCTTCTTACGGATTCAAGAGAGAGAAAGTGCAGAGCTTTCAGGTTTGAAGAAGAACAAGAAGAAAAGTGTGAATTCAAGGTAAGAATTCGTGTGTTTATGATGTTCTTAACTGGTTATATCCTTGGTTGTATGCTTATGTGTGATTATGTTGTTCGGGTGTGTTTCAAGTGGTTTCTAGGTGAGAACTTGTAGCAAATGGGTTTTGAAGGAAGTCTTACCCAAGAGGCTGCTAAGGTAAGTTCTAGAACCCCTCTTTTTCATGTTTTTAACAATTTTGGGGCTGGAAATACATGTATGAACTGTTTATAAAAGTTGGTTTCATACCTGTATGTATGTATGTGTGTATGTTGCGGGTGGGTTTTGATTTTGGGCGATGTTTATGTTTGATGATTTTATGAACATGTTTCTAAGGCTTAGAATGCATGATTTAAGCTTAGAATAGTTTGAGAAAGATTGGGGACTGAATTATGAGTTTAAGTATGAAATAGGCTGCTCATGCGCCCAAGTAGGGTTCATGCGCCTAGTATGGAAACTGCCTAAGTGTCCTTATACGCCCGAAACCTCATGCACCCATATAATGGTCATACGCCTAGAAATAGGCAAAATTTGACTAAGTGTTTATGCGCCCAGGATAGCTCATGTGCTAAGCACTCATGCGCCTGCATAGTGCTCATGCGCCTAGAATTTGCCCAGAATAGACCAAGTGTTGCTCATGCGCCCCAATAGTGCTGATGTGCCTGAAAGTTCCCCATGCGCCTAAGTGTTCCTCATGCGTGTGAATGGTCATGCACCTGCATAGTGCTCATGCACCTAAAGACTTAGAATATTTTCTGAATTTTTGGGGAAAATTTAAAAGTAGGCTTTGACTTGGGATGTTCTCAGGGGCTATGTAAGTTGACTTTTTGAGGTCAAAGATGATATGATGGGCATGAATTATATAAGATAGTGATGATGATGTATGATGATGATGTTATGTATGATGTTATGCATGATGGTATGTGTGATTTATGTTATGTACGCATGCTGATATGTATGAAGATTTGCATGATCATGTTGATGTTCCTGTTTATGTATGTTTATCTTCTCGTGGCTTTGCGTTGAATGTTAATGAAAGAAATGACTAAGTATTATGTAACGTAAAGTGGAAGATAATGAAAAAAGGAACTTAAAGAAAGAATGAATGCATTAATTAATGAATGAAAGTATGAAAGGCTTGCAAGCAAATGAAAGGAGGTTCACAACTCATTAAGAGTTGTTAGCTAAACTATATGTGAATTTAGAGCATGTGATTTTGGCTAACTCATAAGGGTCCATACACACAGTAAGAGTTCAGTCTTGGTGACTACTCCAATATGTGTGATTTCCTAATTACTGTGTGTATATACAGCGTGCGATTTTGGCTGACCCATAAGAATTCACACACACAGGGGGAGTCAGTCCTAGTGGCTACTCCATACGTGCGATATGTGCAATATGTGTGATATGGGGTCCTTGTCGCTTAACCCTAGATGATATGGCCTTGTTCTTAAGAGGGGGGTTAAGCATATGACAGGACCTAGATAAAAGTGAAAAGATAATAAATGTACGAAAAGTGCAATAAGTACGAAAAGTGCGAAACGTGCGATATGTACGAACGAACGATAATGAAGATAATAACTATTATCTATGTGTATGTATGATGTGTGACCACGTACAAAAGTAAAGAACGGTTTTAAAGGAAAGATAATGTATGTTTATTTTAAAACTAGAACTCACTCAGCAACGCTGACTTTTGTGATGTAATGCAACAAGTATTTTGTAATTTGATAATGATGTATTATTTTGCATAAGCTTTTATATTGAAATGAAATGACATTTTTTAATGTTTCCGCTGCAATAACTATTTAAGTTAATTTAATTATACATTTTATGTGCGATGATTGACCAACTGTAAGTGTCCCGGGAACGGGGCCTTACAAGTTGGTATCAGAGCCAAAGTTTAAGTGAAATGGGCAAATTTTCAAAATAAACCTTAACTTAAACTGAAAATGGGAGGGAAAGGGAAGGGATGCCAGTCCAAGTAGTTGTGTGCCCTTAGGTATGTTTCTTAATGTTAACCGCATTATGTGCGCATGTTATGTGGTTTATGTGCTGTTTGTAGATTTAGATACTGAAATAGTCAAGATAGGTAATGCTTGGGGTATGAAGAGTAAAGTAAGTGGCTAATCACAACTAGCCACTGTAATTAGGGACTTACTATACTTGGCATAAACTGAGCTCTTTCCTTGAATGACCGTGTTGGTGTTTGAATCTTATAGTGTGTGTTAAAGGATGGTCGGTGGTAGATCATCGAAGCTTCGGGGGAGGGGTGGAGGTCGTTGTGTGCATGGTGCTTGACCGCGTCCCAAAAGAGGAAGGCCTAGAGTTGAAAAGGTGGTTCATGAAGAACCTAAGACCCTCATCTGGAGGGCGAAGATGAAAGTGCTAACTTGAGAGCTTCAGTGAAGAGGCTGTTGTAGAGGAAGTGCATCAGGTCATGCAGACGATCTTACCGTCTATGGTGACTGAAGTGATAAAGGTCGTAATGGAAGGAGAGAAAGGAGAGAAATAGGTCCTCGGGAGAACGGGAGCGACCGGAGCCTAAAACGGTTCTCTCCGATGATAAAGAAGAGGAAGAGGAAAAGGAAAAGAAGAGCATGTGTAGTAGACGGCACGAGGCTGTAACTATAGGGCATTTATGAGATGCAAGACCCCAATGTTCGATGGTAATAGCACTGCTGTTCCTGCTCACCGGTGGGTGAGAGAGATGGAAGCTGTACTGAATATCAACGAGTGCCAGGAGGACCAAAAGGTGAAGTTTGCTACCCATTCATTTGTGGACTCATCTTTGTACTGGTGGGACAATATTGTCCAAGCTGAGGGTAGCTGGGGTATCGGAAGAATGAGATGGCCGAGCTGAAGAGTTGGTGATCAAGGAGTTCTGCCCTCACCGAGAGATGGACAAAGTTGAGAGAGAGTTCTTGCAGCTCGAGGTAGGAACAATGACACATGAGCAGTACACCACCAAGTTTAATGAAATGGCACAGTTGGTGCCTGATCAGGTGACACCTCTATCATGAAAGATTAAGAGGTACATTCAGGGCTTTCTGATGGATGTCCGTAGGCACATGATCACTGCCCGACCGAGCACATTTAGGTTGGCGGTTGACTTAGCAGGGAGGTTGTATGATGAAAGAATTGTGGTGGTGGCTGAGGGGAGCAAGAAGGGCGGTGGTGACCAGAACTGGAATGGGAAAAGGTTTGGTCGGTTGGTGCCCCCGACGAGTATAAAAGGCACGGGTGGATGACCGACGTGTGGTCACATCTGGTGCTGGGTCGAAGAGATGTGGTAAATGCGGGATGGAGCATTCGGGAGAATGCAAATAGGGGTCAAATATTTGCTTCAAGTGCGGGAAGCTTGGCCATATGGCGAGGGAATGCAGGGTTGTAAGGTGTTATAACTGTGGTGGGGAGGGCCACATGAGCAGGGACTATAAGAAGCCAAGGGCTAAAGGATCGGGAGTGAAGAAGGCTGGAGGAGAAGGACAGAGGGTGAGTGCCAGAGCATTTACGATGACGCAAGAGGAGGCTACGACGGTCCTCTATGTTGTATTAGGTATGTTTCTAGTAAATAAAACTTTAGCCTCTATGTTATTTGATTCTGGTGCGAGTAAAAGTTTTATTTATGCTGCTTTTTATGTTAAATTGCCTATTAGTAGTAAGAATATAGATACGCCATTTGATGTTGAAAATGCCATAGGTAAGTCTACCAGGATTTCAAAGATGGTAGAAGGTTGTGACGTAGAACTAGAAGGTCACAAGTTTCTTGTTAGACCATTTATGATGACCTTAGGCGGGTTTGACGTAGTCCTAGGAATAGATTGGTTGGCGGGGTACGAGGAAAACATTGTGTGTCGCAGGAAGATGATTGGATTGACAGCGCCTGACGGGAGTACGGTGACAGATTACAGTGATCGAGTCACGACAATTCTGAACATGATTTCGATGGCGGTGGCGGGAAAGTGCATGAGGCATGGATGTAGTGCCTACTTGGCCTATGTGAAGGATGTGGACATGACAACACCACAATTGACCGACATACCGGTGGTATGTGGCTTTCAAGATATGTTTCCCGAAGATTTACCAGGAGTGCCACCTGACCGTGAAATTGAGTTCCGGATTGACTTGATACCGGGTGCCCAACCTGTTGCTAAGACACCGTATTGGTTGGCTCCGATTGAGATTAAGGAGTTGATGGAGCAACAACAAGAGTTGCTGGACAAGGGGTTCATTAAACCAAGTATCTTTCCTTGGGGTGCTCCGGTCTTACTTGTAAAAAAGAAAGATGGTAGTATGAGAATGTGTATAGACTACCATGAGCTGAACAAGTTGACGGTGAAGAATCGGTATCCGTTATCGAGAATTGATGATTTTTTTATCAGCATCAGGGTGCTAGTTGGTTCTCTAGGATAGACCTTCGATCTGCATACCATCAGCTGAAAGTGAAGGAGCAGGATGTTCCTAAAACAGCTTTCCGTACACGTTATGGACACTACGAGTTTCTCGTGATGTCTTTTGGTTTAACCAATGCGCCAACTACTTTTTGGATCTAATGAATCGAGTGTGTCGGCTGATGTTGGATAAATCGGTGATTGTGTTTATTGATGATATCCTAATTTATTCAAGAGCGAGAATGAGCATGTCGATCACATTCGAGAGGTGTTGGAGACGTTGAGAAGGGAGAAGTTATATGCCAAGTTTCCAAGTGCGCATTCTGGTTCCGAGAGGTATAGTTTTTGGGTCATGTGGTGAATCCTGAAGGGATTATGGTGGACCCGGCAAAGGTGGAGGCGGTGATGCAATGGAAGTCTCTGAAGACGCCATCCGTGATTCGTAGCTTCTTGGGTTTGGTGGGCTATTATAGGAGATTCATTCAAGACTTCTCTAAGATCGCTTCTCCACTAACCAAGTTGACCAAGAAAGATATAAAGTTTGTATGGGGTCAAGGTCAAGAGAAGGCTTTTGAGGAGTTAAAGGCGAGATTGACTCAAGCTCATGTCTTGTCGTTACCCAATGGAAGTGAAGATTTGGTGGTTTATTCCGATGCTTCCTATTTGGGGTTGGGATGTGTGCTGATGTAGAGTGGAAAGGTTATATCCTATGCATCCCGATAGTTGAAAGTTCATGAGGTCAATTATCCTACTCATGATTTGGAGCTAGCAGTCGTGGTCTTTCCGTTAAAAATATGGAGGCACTACTTATACGGGACAAAGTTTATCATATTCACTGACCATAAGAGCTTGAAGTATTTCTTTGAGCAAAAGGACTTGAAAATGAGACAAAGGAGATGTTTGGAGCTCATAAAGGACTATGATTGCGAGATCCATTACCATCCGGGCAAAGCCAACGTGGTGGCGGATGCCCTTAGTTTAAAGGAAAGACTTGAGCCGATTCGGGTGAAGGCGTACCAGTTGGTCATGACCTCTGATGTGATGAAGCAAGTCTAAGATTTTCAAGATGAAGCACTAAAGGAAGATCATCTAAACTCTGAAAGAATGATAGGTCTGGTTGCGGAGTTGGGTGAAAACACACTCGGTGTTAGGACCCAATTCAGACGGATGTGGATTCCTCGCTATGGGGATCTACGTGGAAAGATTATGGATGAAGCTCATAAAACTCGGTACTCTATTCATCCCAATGCTACGAAGATGTACCAAGACATGAAGAAAGATTATTGGTGGCCAGGTATGAAGCGTGATGTGGTGGAGTATGTGGGTAAATGCCTTACTTGTTTACAAGTGAAGGTCGAACACCAAAAGCCGTATGGAAACATCCAACCTTTGGATATACCGGAGTGGAAGTGGGAACATATCACCATGGACTTTATTATGAAGCTACCGCGTATCGCGTGAGGGTATGATGCCATATGGGTGATAGTGGATCGTTTGACGAAGATTGCTCACTTCCTACCGATTCGCGAGACATATTCATCCAAGAGGTTGGAGGATCTGTTCATCAAGGAGATAGGAACTCGTTATGGTGTGCCGGTGTCTATTGTGTCTGATCGTGACACCCAGTTTACATCTAAATTTTGGAAGAAATTTCATGATGCTACGGGGATGAGGTTACACATTAGCACAACTTATCATCCCCAGACAGATGGTCGGTCAGAAAGGACCATTCAGACTCTGGAAGATATGCTTCAGGCATGCATCATTGATATTGGAAGAGGTTGGGATGACCACCTACCGTTAGCTGAGTCCTCATATAACAACAACTATCATGCCAGTATTGGTATGCCTCCCTATGAGATGCTATATGGTAGGAGATGTAGAACGCTCGTGTGTTGGGGCGATATTGGCCATAAAGATTTTGGGAGTGTCAAGGTGGTAGAAGCTATGACTGAGAAGCTAAAAAGGATTAAAGCCTTTATGAAGGCAGCTAAAGATAGGCAGAAGTCATATGCTAATAAACGACATAGACCGATTGAGTTCCAGGTGGGTGATAGAGTTATGTTGAAAGTCTCACCTTAGAAGGGTATCATTCGGTTCAGAAAGCAGGGCAAGTTGAGCCCAAGGTACATAGGGCATTTCCAAATCATTGCTCAAGTAGGAGAGGTGGCCTATAGAATAGAATTACCAGATGAGTTAAGTGGGATTCACCCGACATTCCATGTATCTCATCTGAGAAAGTGCTTAGCAGACGAGGATATGATTGTACCACTTGAGGATATCGAGGTAGATGAACGGCTCAATTATGTGGAGCAACCAGTGGCGATCATTGATCGTAAGAGAAGAGGTTGAGGAACAAAGTGGTTCCTCTTATGCGTGTACAGTGGAAGCACGGGAAGCGATCTGAGCCTATGTGGGAGACTGAAGAGGGATAACACGGAATTACCCACAATTGTTTGAGGAATAACAGGTTTCGGGGACATAACCTATATAAGGGGGGTGGACTTGTAACACCTGGTTATTTGTAAAAGACAAAGACAAAAGAATAAAGTGAAGAAAAAGAATGAAAAGATATTTTACCCCAAGTTGAAGGGTAAAAATTGTCAAAAGGACAAAACTTTGAAAAAGTTGGTAAGTAAAGGTGATGGCTGCCCACTTCTTGCACATCACCTTTCTACTTACGGATTCTAGAGAGAGAAAGTGCAAAGCTTTTGGGTTTAAAGAAGAACAAGAAGAAAAGTGTGAATTCAAGGTAAGAATTCGTGTTTTTATAATGTTCTTAACTGGTTATATCCTTGGTTGTATGCTTATGTGTGATTATGTGTGTTCAGGTGTGTGTTTCAAGTGGGTTTCTAGGTGAGAACTTGTAGCAAACAAGTTTTGAAGGAAGTCTTACCTAAGAGGCTGCTAAGGTGAGTTCTAGAACCCATATTTTTCATGTTTTTAACTATTTTGGGGCTGGAAAGGCATGTATGAACTTTTTATAAAAGTTGGGTTTCATACCCGTATGTATGTATGTGTGTATGTTGCGGGTGGGTTTGATTTTGGGCTATGTTTATGTTTGATGATGTTATGAACATGTTTCTAAGGCTTAGAATGCATGATTTAAGCTTAGAATAAGTTTGAGAATGATTGTGGACTGAATTATGAAGTTTAAGTGTGAAATAGGCTGCTCATGCGCCCAAGTAGGGTTTATGCGCCTAGTATGGAAATCTGCCTAAGTGTCCTCATACGCCCGAATCCTCATGCGCCCATATAGTGGTCATGGGCTAGAAACGGGCAAAATTTGACTAAGTGTTTATGCGCCCAGGATAGCTCATGCGCCTAAG
The DNA here is from genome assembly GCA_025506515.1 of Flaveria trinervia. NCBI lineage: Eukaryota > Viridiplantae > Streptophyta > Magnoliopsida > Asterales > Asteraceae > Flaveria > Flaveria trinervia. The sequence continues at coordinate 17,453,209 of CM046454.1, read as the reverse complement.
CACTCATGTGCCTACATAGTGCTCATGCGCCTATAATTTTCCCAGAATAGACTAAGTGTTGCTCATGTGCCCTAATAGTGCTGATGCGCCTGAAAGTTCCCAATGTGCCTAAGTGTTCTTCACGCGTCTGAAATGGACAAAATCTGCCTAAGTGTCCTCATACGCCCGAATCCTCATGCACCCATATAGTGGTCATGGGCCTAGAAACGGGCAAAATTTGACTAAGTGTTTATGCGCCCAGGATAGCTCATGCGCCTAAGCACTCATGTGCCTACATAGTGCTCATGCGCCTATATTTTTCCCAGAATAGACTAAGTGTTGCTCATGTGCCCTAATAGTGCTGATGCGCCTGAAAGTTCCCAATGTGCCTAAGTGTTCTTCACGCGTCTGAAATGGGCAAAATCTGCCTAAGTGTCCTCATACGCCCGAATCCTCATGCGCCCATATAGTGGTCATGGGCCTAGAAATGGGCAAAATTTGACTAAGTGTTTATGCGCCCAGGATAGCTCATGCGCCTAAGCACTCATGTGCCTACATAGTGCTCATGCGCCTATAATTTTCCCAGAATAGACTAAGTGTTGCTCATGTGCCCTAATAGTGCTGATGCGCCTGAAAGTTCCCAATGTGCCTAAGTGTTCTTCACGCGTCTGAATGGTCATGCGCCTGCATAGTGCTCATGCGCCTTCATAGTGCTCATGCACCTAAAGACTTAGAATATTTTCTGAATTTTGGGGAAAATGTAAAAGTAGGCTTTGGCTTAGGATGTTCTCAGGGGCTATGTAAGTTGACTTTTTGAGGTCGAAGATAATATGATGGGCATGAATGATATAAGATGATGATGATGATGTATGATATTGATGATGTTATATATGATGTTATGCATGATGGTATGTGTGATGTATGTTATGTATGCATGCTGATATGTATGAAGGTTTGCATGATCATGTTGATGTTCCTGTTTATGTATGTTTATCTTCCAGTGGCTTTGCGTTGAATGTTGATGAAAGAAATGACTAAGTATTATGTAACGTAAAGTGGACGATAATGAAAAGAGGAACTTAAAGAAAGAATGCATGCATTAATGAATGAATGAAAGTATGAAAGGATTGCAAGCAAATGAAAAGAGGTTCACAACTCATTGAGAGTTGTTAGCTCAACTATGTGCGTATTTACAACGTGCGATTTTGGCTAACTCATAAGAGTCCATACACACAGTAACAGTTCAGTCTTGGTGGTTGCTCCAATACGTGCGATTTCCTAATTATTGTGTGTATTACAACGTGCGATTTTTGTTGACCCATAAGAGTTCAGACACACAGGGGGAGTTAGTCCTAGTGACTACTCCATACGTGCAATATGTGCGATATGGGGTCCTTGTCGCTGAACCCTAGATGATATGGCCTTGTGCTTAAGAGGGGGTTAAGCATATGACAGGACCTAGATAAAAGTGAAAAGATAATAAATGTACGAAAAGTGCGATAAGTACAAAACGTGTGATATGTACGAACAAATGATGATGAAGATAATAACAATTATCCATGTGTACGTATGATGTGTGACCACATACAAAAGTAAAGAACGATTTTAAAGCAAAGATGAAATATGTTCTATTTTAAAACTAGAACTCACTCAACAACACAGACTTTCATGCATTTTCCAGTTGGTAGGTAAGGTTGCTGAGGATGGCACGGGGCGGCTACTTGGCTCTTTTTGGATGGAATCTATTTTATAATGTTTTTGTGATGTAATTCAATAAGAATTTTGGAATGTGATAACAATGTATTATTTTACAAAAGCTTTTATAATGAAATGAAATGTCATTTTTTAAATTTTCCGCTGCAATGACTATTTAAGTTAATGTAATTATACATTTTATGTGTGATGATTGACCAGTTGTAAGTGTCCCAGGAACGGAGCCTTACACCTCATCACCCCTGGAAGTTTTAGCACTCACTAATTGAACCATATCAACAATAATAATGCGCATTCGATCATCCTCATCAGATGCAACCTCATTCTTTTTAAACTGCTATCGATTCTACCTCAAAATAGGTAATTAAACACACTCGTACACTCGATTTCATCAGGGGATTAAAAGCCCTAAACTTATTTCAGCTATCATGATTAGATTAGGGTTCAATTTGGAATCGAATTGATATCGGGTTCATATGGATTGGGGATGATCTGAAGAATGTTTCATATTAATTAATTTGTACTTTAACCAAGATCTGGCTTTGGCCCGCCGGTTAATAGCAGTCTTACACATGGACGGTCAGGGGTTCGAACCCTACCTCTGCCATGTTTTATTTTAACTGTTTTTACTTTATCTTTTAATTAAAAAAATTATTACTATATTAATAAATCAAGATAAAATCTAATTTGATAACTAAAACATTTCAGAAATTATTAATTAATTTTAAAGGTTTTAAAAACTTATGATTTAAATTTAATTACTTTATAAAGGATAACAAAAGTTATAACAATATTATTAATTATTTTATGTAATTTAAATGTTATAAACCTATTATGGTTCAAAGGTAGATTATTTTGAAATATTATAAATCTATATGTTAAATAAATAATTATTTAAATAGTTATTTAAATAATTAATTAATCAGCAATTCATTTGAACATGTTATATCATAACTAGTTTATAAATTTATTCCTTAAACTTTTGTTTAAATTCTCAAAATTTATAAATCAATATAACTCTCTATTATTCTTTATTTAAAGTTTTGATATTTTAAGACCTTATAAAAATCAATATAAAATGATCATAAATAATTTTGCAAGTCGTAGCATTAGTATTCAATCATCTTTATAAAATGTTAGATAATTAACTATTAAATTAAATATTTCTTTTCACATATTATACTCTATTAAATCAATAAATTAAATTGTTGAATCATTTTTAATTATTCTTGGTCTTAATTGATTTATACCATCTTTATTAAAACAAAACTGAAACATTCATTATTTTACTTAATTATTTAAACCCCAAATTCCAATTGAAACCCTAGTTCATGTCTAATTGTTAATCCTATTATTGAACTTAATCTTGGAATCAATATGTTTACGTAACTTGTAAAAGAAATCGTTGGAGCCTCGTCTAAATTCTTATCATCACCTTATATATATATATATATATATCTTCTGAGTTTTCCATGTGAGTTCTTCATGCCTCTTTTTACTTTATTTCACACCCTTTGGGGTGAAACATGTTAACCTTATAACTTACACTTGTAAACATCTTGATACTTGTAAATGCACATGCAATTCATCTTTACTTTTTGTCATGGTTATTGATACTATTGTGAGTGTTATATGAGATACATTATACGTTGACAATCTTTAACTATTGCTAGCCTAGCAACGCCATAGATCTATGGGCCTCACAAGCCCACTTGGTTAATCCAAGTACACTTAGCAATCTTTTAATCTTGTAATCTTGTAATCTGTCGAGATTTGATTCTACCTATATGTGTTCTATAAACATGCATAATTCATAACCATTGACATGAATTGCTACTTGTAAACCTTTATATATATATATATATATATATATATATATATATATATATATATTATATATATAATATATATATATATATATATATTATATATATATATATATATATATATATATAATATATATATATATGTGTGTGTGTGTGTGTGTGTGTGTGTGTGTGTGTTTACTCATAGAAACTCACCAACTTTCAAAGTTGACCCTTTAATTTTAACATGTTTCAGGTTGATACTTGAGGATCTCTTTGTGCTCATATAAGACTTGGACCTAGTTTAACTAAATATTTCATTTCTTTGTTTGAAACTTTTGTATTGTAAGGATTTATTGTCTTGTAATGTTTAATAAATAATGATATTTAATATTATTCCAACTTATTTAGTTTCACGTGCTATGAACAATCATTTCACATTCGTCCTCCTCGATTATTCCGTCGTTGGTCGGGGTGTGACAATGTTCACGTGTATGTTTGCATTCAAATATTATTTTGTGAGTTTAACCAGGTGTGGTAATGTGGGTTATCTGTTGTTGTGATTAGTTATATATCTTTATTTGGAATGCGTGTTTTGATGTATCCTGTTAAAATCATATAAGTGGATGTGCTTTAGGTATTTTTTTTATTGTTCATTTAGTTGGGATGAGTGATTTTGACTTATTCTTTGCTCCTGTTAGTTTCTATAATGGGTTTGGGATCTGTAGATTGTTGTTGTAAATTACCTGTGATATTAGGCATTTTGTTTGTTAGAATTACAAGTGGGTTTTGCCAGGTATTGTAAGGAATTATTATGTGTTTAGTTATACATGTTTCTTGTATCTATTAGTGCTTTGCTTGTATGTAACACCTGGTTATATTTAGAAGACTCAAACAAAGGAATTAAGTGCAGAAAAAGAAAGAAAAGTTATTTAACCTAAGTTGAGGGGTTAAAAGTGTCAAAAGGACAAAATATTTGAAAAGTGGGTGTAAAAGGCGGTATGGCCGCCCATCTATTTCTCTTGCTCATATCATTCGGATATTTTAGAGAGAGAAAGAAGGAAAGCTGAAAACTCTCGGATTTTGAAGAAACATGAGCTGAAAAGATCGAATTCAAGGTAAGAATTCGTGTGTTTAAGATGTTCTTAACTAGTTTCATCCTCGGTTTTATGCTTATGTGTGTTTGTGTGTGTTCGGGTGTGTGTTTTGGTGGGTTTCTAGGTGTGAACTTGTAGCAAACGGGTTTGAAGGAAGTTTTACCTGAAGAGGCTGCAAAAGTGAGTTCTAGAATCCCCTTTTTTCTTGTTTTTAACTGTTTTGGGGCTGGAAATGCATGTATGAACTTTTTACAAAAGTTGGGTTTCATACCCGTATGTATGTATGTGTGTATGTTGCGGGTGGGGTTTGATTTTGGGTTGTGTTCATGTTTGATGGTGTTATGGTTATGTTTCTATGGCTTAGAATGTAAGATTTAAGCTTAGAACGTGGTAGGTGATGTTTGGGGACTGAAATCTGACGTTTAGGTGCGAATGAGGCTACTCGTGCGCCCAAATAGGGTTCATGCGCCTAAGTTTTAGAATTTAACAAAGTGTTCCCATACGCCCGAAACTTCATGCGCCCAAATAGGGCTCATGCGCCTGAATTGTCCTCATGCGCCTGGATGGCCAGGCGACTAAAGTTAATGCAGATGAACAACGTGTTAATGCGGATGAAAAACATGTTAATGCAGATGAACAACATGTTAATGCGGATGAACAACATGTTAATGCGGATGAAAAACAAGTTAATGCGGATGAACAACCTTTTAATACGGATGAACAACATGTTAATGCCGATGACAACAAGTTAAGCGGATGAACATGTAATGCGGATGAAAAACAAGTTAATGGGGATGAACAACAAGTTCATGCGGATGAACAACAAGTTATTGAGGATGAGCAACATGTTAATGCGGATGAACAACAAGTTAATGTGGATAAACAACATGTTAATGCGGATGAACAACAAGTTAATAGGGATGAACAACATGTTAATGCGGATGAACAACAAGTTAATGCGGATGAACAACAAGTAATGCGGATGAACAACAAGTTAATGCGGATGAACAACATGTTAATGCGGACGAACAACATGTTAATGCAAATGAACAACAAGTTAATGCGACTGAAAAACAAGTTAAAGCGGATGAACAACATACTAATGCGGATAAACAACATACTAATGCGAATGAAGAAAGTTTATATATTTCTGATTTTAGAGAAATGGGTAGATGTAGGCCTTGACTTGGGAGGTTCCCGGGGGCTATGTAAGTTGACTTTCTAAGGTCATAGATGATGTGATGGGCATGATTGATGATGTATGATTGATGTGTGATTGTTGATGTATGACGGCTATGTATGACTGCATGATGATGTTATGCTTATGTATGATATGTTTTTTATGTTCCTTATTACATATGTACCATGTGACTTTACGTGGTGTGATATTGTTAATGAGCATAAGGTATTATCTTAACAAAGAGAAAGATTTAAGATAATGAAAGTGGAACATAATTAATGAACGAATTAAAAGCCTTGCAAGCAACTAAAGGGAGGTTCACAACTCATTGAGAGTTGTTTCCTTGTGTGTGTCTACAGCGTGCGATTTTGGCTAACTCATAACGGTTCAGACACACAGTAAGAGTTCAGTCTTGTGACTACTCCAATAACGTGTGATTTCCTAATTACTATGTGTTATACAGCGTGCGATCTTAGCGAACCCATAAGAGTTCACACACACAGGGGAGTCTGTCCTAGTGACCACTCCATACGTGCGATATGTGCGATATGTGCGAACGTGCGAAATGTACTAAACGAATGATGATGAAGATAATAATTATTACCTTTATGTATGTACGATGTGTGATCACATACGATAGTAATGAAATTGTTTTGACGAATGGAAGGTAACGCAATGTCTTTATAAAACTAGAACTCACTCAGAAATGCTGACTTTTTATGTATTTTCCGGTTGGCAGGTGAGCATTGCTGCGGATGGCACGGGGCAGCTACTTGGCATTTTTGGATGGCATCCATTTGATAGAAATATGATGTTTTTGTGATGTGATGTAATGCAAATAATGATGTTTTGTAACCAGTCAACAATGTATTATTTTGCAAAAGTGATTATAATGAAATGGATGTTTAAATGTTTCCGCTGCAATGATTTCTTTAAGTAAATGAAAATATATGTTTTATGTGCAACGATTGACCAGCTGTGAGCATCCCGGGAACGGGGCCTTACAAGTTTGTGTGAGAGCCAAATTTTAAGTGAAACAGGTAAAATTTCAAAATAAACCTTAACTTAAACTGAAAATGGGATGGAAGGGTAAGGGATGCCAGTCCGAGTAGCTACGTGCCATCAGGTATTTTCTAATGTTAGCTGGTATTACATGCACATGTTATGCCATTTATGTTTTGCTTGTAGATTTAGATACTAGGTAGTCAGGATAAGAATGCTTGGGGTATGAAGAGTAAAGTAAGTGGCTAATCACAACTAGCCACTGTAATTAGGGACTTACTATACTTGACTTAAACTGAGTTGTTCCCTTGAATGACCGTGTTAGTGTTTGAATCTTTTAGTGTGTGTTGAGGATGACCCATGGTAGATCTCTGAAGGTTTCATCAGGTGAAGGTTGTGGTTGACGTGGTGCTGGATCGCGTGTCACGAGAAGCATGGCTAGGGCTGCTGAAGTGGCACTCAAAGAGCCCGAGATCCATCACCCGGAAGGCGGTGATGATAGTGCTAACCTGAGGACGTCATTGAAAGAGGTTGTTGTTGAGGGAGTTCAATAGGTCATGCAAACGATTCTGCTGTTTATGGTGACTAAGGTAATTAGGGCAGTGAAGGAGACGACCGCGATTGAAGTGGACAAGAAGTGTAGCGGCGACAAAAATTGGAATGGGAAGCTGGTTGAACATGGGATTTACACTCCAAACAACAAGGTTGCCAGGACGGATGACCGGCGTGTAGCTTCGTCCGGTGCGGAGACGAGGAAGTGTGGTAAGTGTGCTAAAGGGCATATAGGAGAATGTAGGTGGGGATCAAACCTCTGCTTCAAATGTGGGAGGCTCGGTCATCTTGCAAGAGATTATGGGGTGATAAAGTGTTATAACTGCGGTGGAAGGGGTCACATAAGCAGGGACTGCAAGAAGCCAAGGACAGAGAGGTCTGGAGCAAGGAAGACGACCAGAACTGAAGGGCAGAGGGTGAGCACAAGGTCTTCATGATGATGCAGGAGGAGACTAGGACGGACCCCGATGTCATGTCAGGTATGGATCTAGTAACCAAACTCTTGCTTCTATGTTATTTCATTTTGGTGCTAGTAAGAGTTTTATTTCTACTGCTTTCTGTGCTAAATTGCCTGTTAGTAGTAAGAATATAGATACGCCCTTCGACGTAGTCCTAGGAATAGATTGGTTGGCAGGCTACAAGGTGAATATTGTGTGTCGCAAGATGATGATTCGATTGATAGCACCTGATGGGAGTTCGGTGATGGTCTATGGAGATCGAGTCACAACAATCCCGAAAGTGATTTCGATGGCGGCAGCGGGAAAGTGCATGAGGCAGGGATGTAGTGCCTGTTTGGCCTATGTGAAGGATGTGGATATGCTAACACCACAACTGTCCAATGTACCGGTTGTGTGTGACTTTCCAGATGTATTTCCCGAAGACTTACCTGGAGTGCCACCTCACCGCGAGATCGAGTTTCAGATTGATCTAATACCAGGTGCCCAACCTGCTAAGGCATCGTATTGGTTGGCTCTGACTGAGATGAAGTAACTGATGAGCAACTGCAGGAGTTGCTAGATAAAGGGTTCATTAGACCGCGTATCTCTCCTTGGGTGCTTCGGTCTTGTTCGTAAAGAAGAAGACGATAGTATGAGGATGGGTATAGATTACCGTGAGCTGAACAAGTTGACGGTGAAGAATCGGTACCCATTACCGAGAATCGATGATTGGTTTGATCAGCTTCAAGGTGCTAGTTGGTTCTCAAGGTATATCTTCGATCGGTTACCACAAGCTGAAGGTGAGGAGCAAGATATTCCTAAAACAGCTTCTCGTACACATTATGGACACTACGAGTTCCTCATTATGTCATTTGGTTTGACCAACGCGCCAGCTGCTTCTATGGACTTGATAAATTGAGTGTGTCGACTGATGTTAGATAAATCAGTAGTTGTGTTTATTGATGATATTCTGATTTATTCGAAGAGCGAGGAAGAGCATTACGGGCACACATTCGAGAGGTGTGGAGATGTTGAGAAGGGAGAAGTTGTGTGCCAAATTCTCCAAGTGCGTGTTCTGGTTACGCGAGGTTCAGTTTTTAGGTCATGTGGTAAATCTCGAGGGGATAATGGTGGACCCGACAAAGGTGGAGGCAGTGCTGCAATGGAAGTCACCTAAGACGCCATCCGAGATTCGTAGTTTCTTAGGTTTGGAGGGATACTATAGAAGATTCATTCAGACTTCTCTAAGATAGCTTCTCCGTTGACTAGGTTGACCCGTAAGGATGTAAAGTTGGTATAGGGTCAAGCTCAAGTGAAGGCGGAGCATCAGAAGCCATATGGAAAATCCAACCTTTGGATATACCAGAGTGGAAGTGGGAGCACATCACCATGGACTTTATAATGAAGTTGTCGCGTACCGTGTGAGGGTATGATGCCATATGGGTGATAGTCGATCGTTTGATGAGTAGTGCTCACTTCCTACCGATTCGCGAGACATATTCATCCAAGAGGTTGGAGGATCTTTTATAAAGAGATCGCAACTCTTCATGGTGTGCTGGTGTCTATTGTGTCTGATCGTGACACCCGGTTTACATTAAATTTTGAAAGAAATTTCATGATGTCATGGGGACGAGGTTACATATTATACAGCTTATCATCCATAGACGGATGGTCAGTCGAATAGGACGGTTCAGACGCTGGAAGATATGCTTTGGGCATGCATCATTGACTCTAGAGGAAGTTGGGACGACCACTTATCGTTAGCTGAGTTCTCATATAACAGCAGTTACCATGCCGCATTGGTATGCCCCCTTATGAGATGCTATATGGTAGGAGATGTCGAACACCCGTGTGTTAGGTGATATCGGCCATAAAGAGTTAGCGAGCGTCGAAGTGGTTGAGGCTACGACTGAGAAGCTGGAAAGGAGCAAGGCCTTCTTGAAGGCAACTAAAGATAGGCAAAAGTTTATGCTGATAAGAGATGTAGACCGATTGAGTTCCAGGTGGGTGATAGAGTTATGTTGAAGGTCTCACCTTGGAATGGTATCATTCAGTTCAGAAAGCAAGGCAAGTTGAGCCCGAGATACATAGGGCCTTTCTGAATTATTGCTCGAGGAGGAGAGGTGGCCTATAGATTGGAGCTACTAGATGAGTTAAGTGGAATTCATCCGACATTCCATGTATCTCATCTGAGGAAATGTTTAGCAACGAGGAGATATGGTTGTACCACCGGAGGATATCAAGGTAGATGAACAACTCAATTATGTGAAGCAACCAGTGGTGATCATTGATCATAAGGATTAGAGGTTAAGGAATAAAGTTACCTCTTGTGCATGTACAGTGGAAGCACAGAAAGAAGGATCCAATTCTACGGGAGATGAAGAAGAGATGAGACATCATTACCCATGATTATTTGAGTAATAACAGGTTTCGGGGACGAAACCTATATAAGGTGGTGGACTTGTAACCCCGGTTATTTTTAGAAGACTCAAATGAAGGAATTAAGTGAAGAAAAAAAAGAAAAGCTATTTAACCCAAGTTGAGGGGTTAAAAGTGTCAAAAGGAAAAATATTTTTGAAAAAGTGGGAGTAAAAGGCGGTATGGCCGTCCATCTCTTTCTCTTGCTCATATCATTCGGATATTTTAGAGAGAGAAAGAAGGAAAGCTGAAAACTCTTGGATTTTGAAGAAACATGAGCTGAAAAGATTGAATTCCAGGTAAGAATTTATGTGTTTAAGATGTTCTTAACTGGTTTCATCCTCAGTTGTATGCTTATGTGTGTTTGTGTGTGTTCGGGTTTGGTGTTTTGGTGGATTTCTAGGTGTGAAATTGTAGCAAACGGGTTTGAAGGAAGTCTTACCCGAAGAGGCTGCAAAGGTGAGTTCTAGAACCCCCTTTTTTCTTGTTTTTAACTGTTTTGAGGCTGAAATGCATGTATGAACTTTGTACAAAGTTGGGTTTCATACCCGTATGTATGTATGTGTGTATGTTGTGGGTGGGGTTTGATTTTGGGCTGTGTTCATGTGATGATGTTATGGTTGTGTTTCTTTGGCTTAGAATGTAAGATTTAAGCTTAGAACGTGGTAGGTGATGTTTGGGGACTGAAATCTGACGTTTAGGTGCGAATGAGGCTACTCGTGCACCCAAATAGGTTCATGCGCCTAAGTTTTAGAATTAACAAATTGTTCCCATAACCCCGAAACTTCATGCGCCCAAATAGGGCTCATGCGCCTGAATTGTCCTCATACGCCTGGATGGCCATGTGACTAAAGTTAATGCGGATGAACAACATGTTAATACGGATGAACAACATGTTAATGCAGATGAACAACAGTTAATGCGGATGAACAACATGTTAATATGGATGAACAACATGTTAATGTGGATGAACAACAAGTTAATGCGGATGAACATGTTAATGCGGATGAACAACAAGTTAATGCGGATGAACAACAAGTTTATGCGGATGAACAACAAGTTAGTGCGGATGAACAACATGTTAATGCGGATGAACAACAAGTTAATGCGGATAAACAACATGTTAATGCGGATGAACAACAAGTTAATGTGGATGAACAACATGTTAATACGGATGAACAACAAGTTAATGTGGATGAACAACAAGTTAATGCGGATGAACAACAAGTTAATGCGGATGAACAACAATTAACGTGGATGAACAACATGTTAATGCGGATGACAACAAGTTAATGCGGATGAACAACAAGTTAATGCGGATGAACAACAAGTTAATGCGGATGAACAACAAGCTAATGCGGATGAACAACAAGTTAATGCGGATGAACAACATACTAATGTGGATGAACACAATTTATATTTTTCTGAAAATTTCAAAGAAATGGGTAGATGTAGGCCTTGACTTGGGAGGTTCCTGGGGGCTATGTAAGTTGACTTTTTGAGGTCATAGATGATGTGATGGGCATGAATGATGATGTATGATTGATGTGTAATTGATGATGTATGATGGTTATGTATGACTGCATGATGATGTTATGCTTATGTATGATATGTTTTATGTTCCTTATTACGTATGTACGATGTGACTTTACGTGGGTGATATTATTAATGAACGTAAAGTATTATCTTAACAAAGTGAAAGATTTAAGATAATAAAAGTGGAACATAATGAATAAATGAATGAAAAGCCTTGCAAGCAACTGAAGGGAGGTTCACAACTCATTAAGAGTTGTTACCTTGTATGTGTCTACAGCGTGCAATTTTGGGTAACTCATAAGGCTTCATACACACAGTAAGAGTTCAGTCTTGGTGACTGCTCCAATAACATGCGATTTCCTAATTACTGTGTGTTATACAGCGTGCGATCTTGGCGAATGCATAAGAGTTCACACACACACGGGAAGTCTATCCTAGTGACCACTCCATACGTGCAATATGTGCGATACGTGCGAAATGTACTAAACGAATGATGATGAAGATAACAATTATTACCTTGATGTATGTACGATGTGTAATCACGTGCGATAGTAATGAAAATGTTTTAACAAATGGAAGGTAATGCAATGTCTTTATAAAACTGTAACACCCGTTATTTTTTTTAGTCAAAGAAAGAAGAATAGTGAAGAAAAAGAAATAAAATATTTTACCCAAGTTGAAGGTAAAAGTGTAAAAAGGACAAAAGGTTTGAAAAAGTGGGTGTAAAAGGTGATGGCCGCCCATCACCTCTTTCTACACCCACCAATTCTTGGATTTTAGAGAGAGAAGAGTTGCAGAGCAGAAGGTTTTGGTTCTTGAAGAACAAGAAGAAGAAGTTCGAATTCAAGGTAAGAAATTCATGGTTTTTAAGGCTTCATACACACAGTAAGAGTTCAGTCTTGGTGACTGCTCCAATAACATGCGATTTCCTAATTACTGTGTGTTGTGTGTGTTCAGGTGTGTGTTCTTGGTGGGTTTCTAGGCGGTTGAACTCAATTGCAAACGAGTTTGGAAGAAGCCATACTCAAGAGCTGCAAAGGTGAGTTCTAGGATCCCTCTTTTACATGTTTTAACTTATTTTGGGGCTGGAAATGATGAATGTATGTTTTTATAAAACTGGGTTCCATACCGTATGTATGAATGTGTGCATGTTGCGAGTATGATGTGATGTTGGATTGTGTTCATGATTGGATGATGTTATGGTTGTGTTTCTAAGGCTTAGAATTCATGATTAAGCTTAGAACATGACAGATGAGGTTTGAGGGTTGAATCTGATGAATAGTGTGCCCTAGGCTGCTCATCCGTCCAAACAGTAGTTCATACGCTTAAGTTTTGAAAAAACTGCTTAAGTGTTGACAAATGCGGATGGAAAGTCAATGCGGATGGAAAGTCAATGTGGATGGAAAGTCAATGCGGATGGAAAGTCAATGCGGATGAGAAGCTTCATGCGATTGAACAACAAATACGGATGAACAGTTAATGCGGATGAGTAAGTTCATGCGATTGAACAACAAATGTGGATGAACAGTTAATGCGGATGAGTAAGTTCATGCGATTGAACAACAAATGCGGATGAATAGTTAATGCGGATGAGTAATTTCATGCGACTGAACAACAAATGCGGATGAACAGTTAATACGGATGAGTAAGTTCATGCGATTGAACAACAAATGCGGATGAATAGTTAATGCGGATGAGCATTGACAAATAAGTAAGAGCAAATGCAAATGAGTAAAATGAAATGTGAACGAACAAAAGGAAATGCGGAAGAACAAAAAGAAATGCAGATGAGTAAAAAGAAATGCGTATGAGTAAAAGAAACACGGATGAACAAAAAGAAATGTGGATGAACAAAAGGCAAATACGGATGAACACTTAGAAGTTTTTCTGACTTTTTGGGGGAAAGTGAAATGTAGGCTTTGACTTGGGAGGTTTCTCGGGGTTCATATAAGCTGACTTTTAAGGTCATAGATGATGTGATGGGCATTGTATGGTGATGTTATGATGTATGTTTGATTCTTTGGCATGATGTGCATGATGTTATGCATGATGGTATCATGTATGTTATGTATGTATGATGCCATGTATGATGATGTTGACTGTGTACGATGATGTTCCTTACATTGTATGTTTATTTTCCCATGGCTTTACGTTGAATGTTAACGAATGAAATGAAAGTATTATGTAACGTAAAGTGGAAGATAATAAAAAGAGGAACATAATGACAGAATGCATGCATTAATGAACAAACGGAAGTAAAGTAAGTCTTGCAAGCCTTGTATGTCGAAACACGCCCAATGAAGGGTGTTAGTTCAACGGTGTGCGGGTTAGCTACCCCAGAAGGATGCACACCGTGGTCCTTCTTTGTGATTGACCATTTGTATTGAACCTTTGTCGCTTACCTCTTGGTATTGTGGTCAGGCCACCAGGCGCAATGTATGGGGGTCTATGATAGACCTCAGCCCAGTACTTGCTTTATGCGTAAAGAATGGGGTATAGCACAAGACAATGGTACACCTGAATTTACCCTGGTACTGTGGTCAGGCCACCAGGGGCAATGTATGAGGGTCTATGATAGACCTCGGCCTAGTACCCGCTTTATGCATAACGGTGGGGTAAAATTCATGGTTTTTGATTGGATGTAAAGAAGTAAAGATGAACGTACAATTAAAGTAAATAATGAAAGTTAACGAATGAACGATGAAGATAATAATGATATTATCTATGTGTATGTGTAGTGCATGATCATGTATGATTGTAAAGAACAGTTTTAAACGAAAGATAAAGTATGTTTTATTTTAAAACTAGAACTCACTTAGCAACACTGACTTTTTATGCATTTTCCAGTTGGCAGGTAAAGTTGCTGAGGATGGCACAAGACAGCTACTTGGTATTTTTGGATGGCATTCTTTTGTATAATGTTTTTGCATTGTAATGCAAACAAATGAAATTGTGTAACAAATGTTGTATTAATTTGCAAAAGCAAATTTAATGAAAATGTTGTTTTTAATGTTTCCACTGCAATGTTTTTATCAAGTTAATGTAAATTATATGTTTTATGTGCGATGACTGGCCGGCTGTAAGCGTCCCGGTAACAAGGCCTTACAAAACTAGAACTCACTCAGCTAGGCCCGTCGATTTTACACGTACCCAATTAACCCGCCCGACCCGAGCTCACCCGTACCCAAAGAAACCCGACCCGAACAACTCGTTATCCGAACAACCCAAAAACTGATTAAACCGATTCTTATTCGGGTCGGGTTTCGGATAAACTTTCGAACCTCAAAAACCCGATTAACCCGAACCGATTAACCCGAAATCCGAATAACCTGATCAACCCACATTATAATTAAGTAAATTATATGTATACACTTGTTTAGATTGTCCAAATTAATCAAATTGTTTGTATATAAATATATATTTAAAACACATTTTATAAATTATATAAGTAAACTCATTTAACTCCATTAGTATTATAAGATTTCAAATGAAAAATCACTAAAACATACTAAACTGAGTCTATTGTTTAATACCCGAAACCTAACCCGAACAACCAGTTATCCGAACAACCCGTTATCCGAACAACCCAAAACCAATTAAACCGAACTTTTTTCAGGTCGGGTTTCGGGTAGACTTTCAAAGCTGAAAACCCGAACAACCCGAACCGATTAACCCGAAACCCTATTAACTTACCCGATCACACCCCTACACTTAGCAACGCTGACTTTTTATGCATTTCTAGTTGGCAGGTGAGCATTGCTAAGGATGGCACGGGGCAGCTACTTGGCATTTTTGGATGGCATCCATTTGATAGAAATATGACGTTTTTGTGATGTAATGCAAATAATGATGTTTTGTAACCAGTCAACAATGTATTATTTTGTAAAAGTGATTATAATGAAATGGATGTTTAAATTTTTCCACTGCAATGATTTCTTTAAGTTAATGAAAATATATGTTTTATATGCGATGATTGACCAGCTGTGAGCGTTCCGGAAACAGGGTCTTACATTGTAGTATTTTGGTTTGAGTTGCATTTGTTTATTTAGTTTTAGCAATTATGTTGTTCATGTCTCTGTTTCGTTTATTGTCCTTCTTTGTTAATGTTTATCTTTTTTTATTTTTCTCAAGGTTTTTTCCACTGTTTGCTGTTGTTTTTGGTGGAGTTGTCATAGGTGTGTTTTAATTAGCCTCTCTATTTGTTTGATAGGAAGTTATCATGGTTGGCCAACGGTCATTTTGTTTATGAATGTTTAGCTTGCATATGTGTTTGTGTTTAAGTTGGTTTATAGCCTTATTCTTTTATTGTTTTTATGTATGACATGGTTATTTACTATTCGCCTACGTGATTTCTAGGATGTGAGCGGAAGTGAAAAAATATTTTGTGAATGCTATTAGCTGCTACATGGATCGGTGATGTTGAAATAGTGACTTTATTTTGAAAGGGGTATATTTTTTTATGTTGAAAAAATACTTTATGTTTTTTTGTCATAGATATGTTTGTTTTGGTTTAATAGGTATATTTTGGCTGGTGATGTTGTAGAAATAATGACTTTAGTTTAACCTTTTCGTAAGTATAAACAAATGTTAATCTGAAGTTGTTGGCCTATAAAGAATATGGTTGATTACTATTTATCTATGGATAATACTACCAGTGGCAAATATGATTTTTTATGTCTGATTTTAAAAGTGTTATCTTAGGCATTTAGTTGGGTTGTATTATTGTATCTCATTATTTTGTGGTTTTATTTTTATGTGTGTAAGTAGGGTTTGAAGTGCACGCACCTAGCCCTCTTCTTATTTTACTCCATGCCGGTATGGTTACCTGGTTTTATGTTTGTTTTAGTGTTTTTTTCTTGTCATGTGTGTGATGTCTAGTGTTATTATATTCCATAAGTTCATGGTAGTATATCTTTTTAGCTTGGTTGTGGTATTTTAGGATGGATAGGTTTGCAGATATATTGTTTCTTACGTGGTCACCAAGTTTAGTTGTCGCCTTAGCCCGACATTAGTTTGGTTGTGTATCGGTGTTTTAATATATTTGATGATTGTGTGTGTTGCTTTTCTACTAGCCACGACCAAAATGTAGACGTTGGGGATATCATTTTGAGTGATTCATCGTCCTTTGAATCAAACTTTGAGGCGTCATCCTAGACGCAACGCCAAACTTTGCATCACGCCTCTATGCTTCGATCATCAGAGAGAAGAAGTTTTTTTCCAATGCTTTTGTTTTTGGGAAGCATGACGTTGCAGCTTAAGAGCAGTCAGATGTTCAATCCCATGCATTGTTTTCACATTATAAGGAGCTAGGGACATATAGTGAGGTTTGTTAGTTTTATGGTGCTCTTTTTTGGTCGGCGGAACAACTTACGTCTTTCCCTGTCACTCGAATAACTCGGTGTCTAAATGTTGTAAAGTTGGAAAGGTTGTGTTTGATTTTCAAATTCATACCATAGTCACATGGATCGCGTACGTTCCGGTACATAGTACGAAAACAGGTACGTGATTCGTTAATTTATAAAACTCGGTACACTAGGGGTAGGTTTATTCGGAACGCCAATTCGGTACGCAGTATAGTGTACCATATAGTGGGGTACACCGTATCCTATAAAAACAATCTATAGTGTATTTTTAAAGATAATTAGTGGATTATTAGGTGCCAAGTTATAATAGATGCAATGATATCGGCACCATTATTAAATAGCAGTAAAATATTATTAAGCAAGAGTAAGCAGTTAAAGCAATCAACCATTAATTAATAAGATTGAAAGTCTAAACATGCCTTTTTGATTCCCAATCGCGTTTCTATTTTATCGGATTCATGAATCACTATGATCTAGTTCGCGAATCGGAGTACTCTAGTTCAGTTTTCATTGAAATCAAATTCGCCTATTTTAATGAACCAGATCGTGAAACGTAGGGAGATTGTAACACCCGGTTATTTTTAAAAGCCAAGATAAAAAAGAATAAAAGCAAGAAAGGCAATAAGGTCCAAGTGGAGGGACCAAAAGTGTCCAAAAGGACAAAACTTTAGAAAAGTTGGTGATAAAGGTGGCATGGCCGCCCATCACCTTTACTACACCCAATTTTCGGTCATTTTAGAGAGAGCAAAATTCGGTTTTGAAGAAGAAGAAAAGAAGAAATCGAATTCAAGGTAAGAATTCGTGGTTTTTTGCATATTTATGACGGGTTTTGTCCCGGTTATGTGTTTGTATGCTTATGGGTTGTGTTTGTGCTCGTGTGTGTGTGTCTTTGGATGTTGTTTCTAGGTGTTTTGAACTCATAGCAAGAGGGTACAAAGGAAGAACACCCAAGTTGCACCAGGTGAGTTCTGGACCCTGGTTTTTACTTGTTTTCAAACATCTTTGGGGCTGAAAATGTATTTAAATGATTTTCAAATGTTTAAGTATGTATGCCCATATGTATTGTGCATGAATGAATGTGATTCTTGAATGCTTATAGGTTATTCATGTTTAGAATAGCCACATTAAGCTTAGAACAGATGGATTTGATGATTGGGTTGAAAACATACTAGAAACATGACGAACAGAAGGTCCATGCGCCTAGATAAGGCTCATGCGCCTGAAAATGCCATAGTAAGAACTAAGTGTAACCGTGCACCCAACAGTAGCCCATGCGCCTAAGATTGCCTTAGAAATGATTAAGTACAAGCCCATGCGCCTGAACAGTGCCCATGCGCCTAGAATGTTAGCTGGACGACTAAGTGTAGGGCCATGCGCCCCAATAGTGCCCATGCGCCCAAGTGGCCCATGCGCCTAAGTGTCCATGCGCTTGAATTACTCATGCTCTAAGTGTTTATATGCACAAATAGTGCCCATGCGCCTGAATAGCTCATGCGCCTAAAGTGAAAATGCTTAAGTATTGGCTGATGCGCCTACATAGTGATGAAACGCCCGAACAGGGCTCATGCGCCAAATAGTTCCCATGCGCCTAAGACTTAGAAATTTTTACAGAATTTTTCTGGGAGTCTGTGCCTTAGGGTTTTGACTGAGGTTGACTAAGGGCTTATTAATGATGTTGTTTCATGCATGATATGATTGATTATGATTGTTCCTCATTATTGTTATTGCTATTATTATTGTTACTTATAGTATGTGACTTCGTGGTATGTTATTATCGTAACGTAAAGTATATCGTAATAATAAAGTGAAAGAGCAATAAATAAAGAAGAGGAACATTAATGAAAATGTTAACAAGTCTTGCAAGCTTACAGGAGGTACACGAGCATGTTGTCGTTAGCTCAACTGTGCTGCGGGTTAGCTACCCTATTATGCACACAGGGTCAATCAATGAGATTGGTAGGACCTTTGCAGCATGTCCTGGGTGATTGGGTTGGCCTTGTACATAGTACACAGAACCCTTTCGAGGGATACAGTTTACCCTTTCGAGGGATACAGTTGACCCTTTCGAGGGATACAGTTGACCCTTTCGGGGGATATAGTTGACCCTTTCGAGGGATATAGATGGCCCATCACCCGTTTTCCATCGCGCATATAGTTAGGGTATTGCTCACTGGTCCATACAGAAAGTGAAACATAAAGATAAAAGTTTATACAACAGACAAGGCCTACAGTAAAGAGAATGAACAATTTTGTTCATATAGTTCATGCGTGCTCGCATATATAGTACAGAGTTGTATTTTACAGAAAAGAGTATTTTCATATACAACATATAGAAAGTGTTTTATTACTTGTTAAATTAGAGCTCACTCAGCAACGCTGACTTTTATACATTTTCAGTTGGCAAGTAATTATTGTTGAGGATGGCACGAGGGTGAAGCTACTCGGCGGGGAAAGTCTGACATCCATTCGTATTTTGTGTTTCTGTTGTTTTTGTAATGCATATAACAAGTCTTTTGTAAACAGTCAATGATGATGTATTACTTAACAACAGTGTTTTAAATAAAGTGAATGGCTTTTGATAAATTATTTCCGCTGCTTAAGCTTGTTTTAATTGCTATGAATGACCACTGTGAGGTTTCCGAGAACGGGGCCTTACAGAGATTGGTACGCGAATGAACCTGAATCCGGTACGGGCGATCCGGTTCGCGACTCTTGGGGTAGGGGAGCGAATCCTGTGACTTTGATTCACCTCCACATTTATTGAGGTCGTTATTTTGTGATCATGGTTTTATGGCAAACATTCGTATGCACAACGCCATTATCTCTATGACTTCTTTCGGTGCGAGTATTGATAATTCAATAAATAAAGGTGGGTGGCCCATACGTCTTTAGAGTAGCTTGTCAAGTATGACATTGGTTAGGTTCACTATGTCCAAAGCTTGGTGATCGATCACGTTTTTTGCAAATGTATATATGATTGTGACAATGAGTTGCAAACAGGAAAATTATTACTATATTAATAATCAAATAAAACTAATTTGATGACTAAAACTTCAGAAATTATTAAATTAATTTTAAAGATTTCAAAAACTTATGATTTAAATTTATTACTTTATAAAGGAAAACAAAAATTATAAAAATATTATTAATTATTTTATGTAATTTAAATGTTAAAATCTATTATGGTTGAAAGGTAGATTATTTTGAAACATTATAAATCTATATGTTAAATAAATAATTATTCAAATAGTTATTTAAATAATTAATTAATCATCTATTCTTTAAACATGTTATATCATAACTAGTTTATAAATTTATTCCTTAAACTTTTATTTAAATTCTCGAATTTATAATCAATATAACTCTCTATTATTCTTTATTTAAAGTTTTGATATTTTAAGACCCTTATAAAAATCAATATAAAATGATTGTAAATAATTTTGCAAGTCGTAGCATTAAGTATTCAATCAACTTTATAAAATGTTAGATAATTAACTATTAAATTAATTATTTCTTTTCACACATTATACTTAATTTCTATTAAATTAATAAATTAAATTGTTGAATCATTTTAATTATTCTTGGTCTTAATTGATTATACATCTTTATTAAAACAAAACCTAAACGATTCATTATTTTACTTAATTATTTAAACCCCCAATTCCAATTGAACCCTAGTTCACGTCTAATTGTTAATCCTATTATTGAACTTAATCTTGGTATCAATACGTTAGGTAACTTGTAAAAGAAATCGTTGTTGCCTCGTCTAAATTCTTATCATCACCTTATATATATCTTATGAGTTTTCTGTCGGGTTTGATAGAACACAAAACATAGTTTAACCTTTTATACTTTCAGAAAACGCAGCGGATGTTAAGGATTATAACATGTTTATAATCTGAAAAAAACGTGTTCTAAAGCTGTTTTAAGATGGAAAACGAAAACCCAAATCAATAGGATCTTTGATATGTGAATGAACAAGCTATTAGCAAATGTAAAACAACATAAAATCACAACTTCAATGAGCTGTGATAACTACCTTCTTCCAGCAGCAAAACGACCAAGGAAGATAGGTTTAGATGCTCAAATCTTGGCCAAGACTTCAAGGAAGAAGCCCTCAAGTGTGTTTACCCCCAAGCTCTTTGCAAGACACCTTCTTGTTAGGAAGAACACCACCAAAATCAACACAAAATCGATCTCCAAAGCTTCAAAGCTACTGCCCAGTTCCGAACTTGAGAGAGGAGAGAGAGAGCTTTTGTGTTTTGCATGTCTTAGAAGAGTGTGATTCAATTGAGTGTTTTGCTAGTAAATGTATGTGTGTTTTTTCAAGACACAATTTGGTCCTATCAAATTAAAAAGGCGGCCAAAACAACCAAGTTTGAAAAAGTTCCCCCTTTTTTAATTTTGTAACACATAACATATTGTCACTAGTCATATGTCACACAATAAAAGGTTACTCTCTAGACATTATTTATAAGTGTGACATATGTGCTCTTTAATTAAACAATTTAATTAAAGTACACTCATGTGTTATTAGTGTTATTTAAACCCCTTTTAAATGACAAGAATAACAATACACATCAACAAATTATCCTTATAATTTGTTCCATCTCTTATGCAATTTATTTAGAAAACCCATTTTCTAAATTGGTGTAAATATTTAATTGCATGATCATATCATCAATTAAACATAATTGGTGTTTGCTAAGCTTGTTATTGGGTATAACCCGACTTGGATCATAACGTATTACCCACATCCATCTTCTAAGTGTCTTGGGCACACAGAATCCTTCAATCTCCCACTTGCCCAAGATTCATAGAAGATTGATGCAAGCAGTAAATACCGCCTAACAACGGTTTACTACCCTTAACGCATGACTTACAGCCATTCAATAACATCATCCCTTTCAAGTACCCTACTTGAAAGGATTTAGGTGAATCAATCATCTATCCTTTTGTTACAGATGTCATGTTAAATCCAAGGACACAGAATGATCATTCCTTGTTGATTTAACTTAATCAGGCCTTAGACATCTAACTCTCAACGAATAAGAGGAACAAATTCCATCTTGACTACATACGTTTCTCACAAACACTTCGTGTTATATCTGAACATACCCTTATGTACTGTCCACTATTTCAGGACAATGAAGAATTAGCTCAAGGTATAATACTTAGTGAATATCAAAACTCAATATGTATCTCAGGTCGAGGATACCAAATGATATTCGCCTTTACTCAATTTACTTATGATCAATCATTAAGATTCCATGTAGTAAAATTTGATGCGGGTTAGTCCAATATTTGTGTCCCACAAATATCTACAAACCTTGGTAGCAACCCATTGCTCTATATTCATCCTTATGAATATCAACCAATCCAAGTTCATAATAATCTTACTCTCACACTTGTTCCCACAAGTATGAGCGACTACGGACATTTTAGAGTAAACATTTTACTCATGGATAAAACATGCTAAATAGGAACATTAATTGAAACACTATAACAAATAATTTTATTCAAATAATATAGAGTTCCACATATCCAAATACAAAATTTACAGATCAAATCCAGTCACTGAAATATCGAAGTCCCATGGCACAAGTATGACCTTCATGCTTTGCCTTTTCAAGGAGCTTCGTGAGAGGATCCGCAATGTTTTGATCCGTGTGAACTTTGCGAATACATATCTTTCCCTTTTCAACTTCATCTCGTATGTAGTTGAATCTCGCTCAATGTGCCTAGTCTTTTGATGAGCACGAGGTTCCTTGATTTGAGCAATCGCACCCTCGTTGTCACAAAAAATCTCTAGGGGTTCCTGAATGGAAGGGATACCCCTAGATCGGCAATGAATTTCTTCAACCATGCAGCTTCTTGAGCTGCCAATGAGGCGGCGACGTATTCTGATTCTGTAGTTGATAGAGCCACCACATCCTGCTTGGAGCTCTTCCAAGAGACAGCTCCTCCATTCAGAATGAAAATGTATCCCGATTGTGACCGTGAATCATCACGATCGGTTTGGAAACTCGCATCCGTGTAACCTTTTACAACGAGCTCCTCGTCACCAGATCCATAGATTAGGAACATATCTCTTGTCCTCCTTAGGTATTTAAGTATGTTCTTAACAGCCATCCAATGACTGTTTCCCAGGATTTTGCTGGTAACGACTTGTCATGCTCAAGGCGCATGACACATCCGGTCGAGTGCATATCATCGCATACATGATGGATCCAATAGCTGATGCGTATGGGATTGCCTTCATTTTATCTTGCTCATCCTTTGAGCTAGGACATTGAGTCGTACTCAATATTGTTCCTCTTTGAATGGGTACGGTACCTTTCTTAGAGTTTTCCATCTTGAACCTTTTCAAGATTTTATCAATGTACGCACTTTGATTCAAACCAATCAACCGCCTTGATCTATCCCTATAGATCTTTATTCCCAGAATATAGGCGGCTTCACCAAGATCCTTAATGGAAAAACAACTTCCAAGCCATTTTTACACCTTCCAGGGTTGGAATGTCATTTCCAAATAGTAGTATGTCATCAACATACAATACTAGGAAAGTTATTGTGCTCCCACTAGCCTTCTTATACACACAAGCCTCATCAGCGTTTTTGATGAAGCCAAATTTCTTTACTTCCTCATCAAAACGGTGATTCCAGCTTCTCGATGCTTGTTTCAATCCATAGATTGATTTCTTTAACTTGCATACTTTATTAGGATGTTTTGGATCGACAAAACCTTCAGGCTGAACTATAGACATCTTCCTCAAGATATCCATTTAGGAAAGCGGTTTTGACATCCATTTGCCAAATCTCATAATCATAATGAGCAGCTATGGCAAACAATATTCTTATAGACTTTAGCATCGCAACAGGTGAGAAGGTTTCATCATAATCAACCCCTTGAGTTTGAGTGAAACCCTTCGCTACAAGTCTAGCTTTATAAGTATCCAAGTTTCCATGCATATCGGTTTTCTTCTTGAAAACCCACTTACTTCCAACTACCTTGGAATTAAGAGGTGGTACAACAAGTTCCCAAACTTGATTGTCATACATGGATTGCATCTCAACGTTCATGGCCTCAAGCCATTTGTCACAATCCGAATTGGACACTGCATCATGGTATGTGGTTGGCTCATCTGAATCTACCACATAGCATCCATCCATGAAAAATCCGTATCTTTCAGGTGGATTACTAATTCTACCACTTCTTCGAACGTTTTGTGTGTATTGATCAACACCCCTTGATCATCCTCAACATCCTCATGTTGAGTGCTAGTTTCAACCAAACGTGCATAGGGTTGTGGTTCTTGATCTTCTTCAAGGTCCACTGTTCTACTGCTAGCTCCTTCCATAAGGAACTTTGTTTCTAAGAACTCACCCTTTCTGGCAACAAACACTTTTTGTTCCAGTGGATCATAGAAATAATATCCCATAGAATCTCTAGGATATCCAACAAAGATACACTTGGTGGATCGGACTTCCAATTGTTTGGGGTGGGAGTCTTAACATAAGCCTCACATCCCCAAACCCTTAAGTATGATAGGGATGGAACTCTTCCATGCCATATCTCAAAGGGTGTCCTTTCCACCTTTTTGGTTGGGGCCATATTTAGAATACGGGCCGCGGAGAGCAGAGCGAAACCCCAAAATGATAGAGGTGATGTGCTTCTAGCCATCATAGATCGAACCATATCCAATAAGGTTCGATTCCTCCTCTCAGACACACACCATGTGTTGTGGTGTTCCAGGTGGAGTGAGTTGTGAGACAATCCCACAACTCCTAAGATGATCTTGAAAGCATCACTCAGGTATTCACCTCCTCTATCTGTACGGAGAACTTTAATTGACTTGTTAAGTTGATTTTCTACTTCATTCTTGAAGATTTTGAACATTTCAAAAGCTTCATCTTTGTGCCTTAATAAGTACACATACCCATAGCGACTATAATCGTCGGTAAAGGTAATGAAGTATCTTTCACCATTCCTAGTCATTGGCTTAAAAGGACCACATACATCCGAATGTATGATTCCTAATAGATCTTTTGCCCTTTCGTTAGTTCCACTAAAGGGTGTCTTAGTCATTTTACCTTGTAAACAAGATTCACAAACATCAAATGAATCACATTCATTGTTTTTAAAAGACCATTCTTTTGTAGTGTTTGTAAACGTTTCTTGTTTATATGGCCAAGACGACAATGCCAAAGATAGGTATCACTCAAGTCCAACTTGAGTTTCTTGGTGTTAGTTTGGTACAATGAGCTATTTAAAGTATTTTCATGAACCAATTCATAAATACCATTAATGGGAATAGCTTTAAAATAGAACATACCATTAAAAGAAACATGAATATCTTTTTCAACAAATGATAATACATATCCAAATTGTTTTAACAGGGCTACAGAGATAATATTCCTAGTCAAACTAGGAGCATACAAAACATTGTTCAAAATCACTTCCAAACCATTTGGAAGTTTCAAGATGTAGTCACCACGGCTTCAACTTGAACTTTAGCCCCATTGCCCATGTAGAGGCTTACATCCCCTTTCTTGAAGTCACTACTTCTTTTGAACCCCTGCAACAAATTGAAATGTGAGTTCCACATCCGGTATCTAATACCCATGTGTTAGAGGATATCATGTTTAAATCAATATGGATCATGTATATTGTACCTGAGGTCTGCCCGCATCCCTCTTTGCTTTCAACTCTTGAGATGGACAGGACAATTCCTTGCCCAATGTCCAATCTCCCCACACTTGAAGCATGGGTCGTTAGTAGCAACCTTTTGCTTTTTCTCTTGTGGTTTGGGTGGCATCCTTGCCACCCCTTTCCCTTTTCCCCAAGCGGGTCCCTTACCCTTGCAACCTTTGCCTTGGGTGCGGGACGAGGCCTTTTATTGTTCCCACCTTCATGGATGGTGAGAACGGGTAAAACCCTTTTACCCATGGCCGCCTCAGCCGTTTTGAGCATTGAGTGAAGCTCACCAATGCTTTTGTCCCATGCATTCATGTTGTAGTTCAACACGAATGTCTCGAACTTCTTGGTAAGGCCATTTAGGATCAAATCCGTGGCCAATTCCTTCGAGACGGGGCAATTAAGCCTCTCGAGGCGGTCAATGTGACTTTTCATCTTAAGTACATAAGATGAAACAGATTGGTTGTCGTCCATACGACATGCATGGAGTGCTCGAACCGTTTCGAAGCGCTCAACCCTTGCTTGCTGTTGGAACGTTTCCTTCAGTTGGGTTATCATGTCGTAAGCTCCGTGGTGTTCATACTCCTTTTGGAGATCTGGAGTCATGCTCGCTAGCATGAGACAAGACACTGGACGGAGTCCTCAGTGTATTTCAGCCAATCGTTATAGGCCTCCTCATCATCCTCGCTAGGTTGATCGGGGATAGGGTCGTCTAAAACATACGATCTTTTCTCTTGCTTGAGAACGATTCTCAAGTTTCGATACCAATCGATGAAGTTGTTATGATTTAGACGTTCCTTTTGGAGGATCGCTCGTAGAGATTGGTTGGACGCGGAAGAGTTATCGGAATTATCATTATTTGAGGCCATCTACAAATTTTAACAAAGTTTTATTTTAGTATTTTCGATATTGTAATTTTAATAATAAATGCCTTTCAAGGTCTTTTCATATTAAAATCTAGAACCCAACATTACATTTAATTGTGGTTAGGTGACCTTTATCCCACGTTTTTAAATTAATAAGGTGGTCAACGTTTGACGATTGCAACCATTTGCAACTTCTAGAAATATGGGATCGACTTGAAACATCATATGTAAAGTCGGCATGTAAATCCCATCAACACCATTCGGAAACCACATCGTAGGTGATCCATTTGACATGATTTGCAAATCAAGACACCCTACTTACACCCACGTGTGAGTTTGCCAAAACAAGTGGTTAGGTGACCTTTATCCCACAAATAAGGCATTCTCACCTCAAATCACAAGTTCCCTTAACGTGGTTAGGTGACCTTTATCCCACAAAGAGTTCCCAAGTGACTCAAGTGTTGTGTAAAAGGATGGTGTTGATCTTTTTAAAAAAGTGTATAGAGGTTGCATAATTCTAGTTTAGAAAACTCTATGTTCTTGTATTTGCATGCTTTCAAATACAAGGTACCCTATGGTTCTTAGATTAAAACCTATTTTAATCTTTAAAATCATTAAACCATTTTAGTAACTTTATTTAAACTTTTAAGAACCATCAATTTTCAGCTTGTTAAGTTTGTTAATGAGTTTGTAATGAATATCCAAATACCAACCAAACAATCAAACAACAAACAATCAACCAAACATAAACAACCATATGTGCATTTGTGCATAACCATAGCATCTAAGTGGTCCACACTTGTTTGCCATCACAAGTGTGGTCCATAGGTCATTCCTAAGGTCACAAACAAAGCAAAAGGAAAACATCCAAAAGCCTCCCACTTGAAACCGCATCCAAAATGCTCCATGTTTCTTTCATGACCTTCCTTTGTGCTTCCAATGTGTATGTCTTCATATTACAAGATATAAAGTCCTAATACAAGATATCTAGTAAATGAAAATACACCTAATCTATTCATTACAACCCAATAATAAATGAATTACATTTGAAACAAAGCACAAACAACAAATAATACAACCCAATTGAATGAATGAATACAACCATTACAAACATCCAAACATCACAAGGTCAATGGCTAGGTTATGCACTAAAACAAGCATCTATCATATCATCCAAACATAATGAAAACCCCTCTTAAAACCACGAAATTTCAGCCAACATAAACTGAAATTTCGGGTTTTATTTGTCCATACAAAACAAACAACAACATGTATATCTTTCAAAGTTTAATCACAAGCATGTGTGATATGACTTTGAATGATTGGGGTTTCATATCATATGAACTTAGCAGCCCAAATCCAGCCTATACTAAGCTTATAATCATTCCTTCAAACCAATTTTAAAGACAAAACAAGCAAGTCATCCACATAACCGGCTCTTGATGCCATTGTCGGGTTTGATAGAACACAAAACATAGTTTAACCTTTTATACTTTCAGAAAATGCAGTGGATGTTAAGGATTATAACATGTTTAAATCTGAAAAAACGTGTTCTAAAAGCTGTTTTAAGATGGAAAACGAAAACCCAAATCAATAGGATCTTTGATATGTGAATGAACAAGCTATTAGCAAATGTAAAACAACATAAAATCACAGCTTCAATGAGCTGTGATAACTACCTTCTTCCAGCAGCAAAACGACCAAGGAAGATAGGGTTTAGATGCTCAAATCTTGGCCAAGACTTCAAGGAAGAAGCCCTCAAGTGTGTTTACCCCCAAGCTCTTTGCAAGACACCTTCTTGTTAGGAAGAACACCACCAAAATCAACACAAAATCGATCTCCAAAAGCTTCAAAGCTGCTGCCCAGTTCCGAAACTTGAGAGAGAGAGAGAGGAGAGAGCTTTTGTGTTTTGCATGTCTTAGAAGAGTGTGATTCAATTGAGTGTTTGGCTAGTAAATGTATGTGTGTGTTTTCAAGACACAATTTGGTCCTATCAAATTAAAAGGGGCGGCCAAAACAACCAAGTTTGAAAAAGTTCCCCCCTTTTAATTTTGTAACACATAACATATTGTCACTAGTCATATGTCACACAATAAAAGGTTACTCTCTAGACATTATTTATAAGTGTGACATATGTGCTCTTTAATTAAACAATTTAATTAAAGTACATTCATGTGTTATTAGTGTTATTTAAACCCCTTTTAAATGACAAGAATAACAATAAACACATCAACAAATTATCCTTATAATTTGTTCCATCTCTTATGCAATTTATTTAGAAAACCCATTTTCTAAATTGGTGTAAATATTTAATTGCATGATCATATCATCAATTAAACATAAATGGTGTTTGCTAAGCTTGTTATTGGGTATAACCCGACTTGGATCATAACGTATTAACCACATCCATCTTCTAAGTGTCTTGGGCACACAGAATCCTTCATTTTCCATGTGAGTTCTCCATGCCCCTTTTTACTTTATTTCACACCTTTTGGGGTGAAACATGTTAACCTTTTAAACTTACACTTGTAAACATTTTGATACTTGTAAATGCACATGCAATTCATCTTTACTTTTTGTCATGGTTATTGATACTATTGTGAGTGTTATATGAGATACATTATACATTGACAATCATTAACTATTGCTATCCTGGTGACGTCATAGATCTATGGGCCTGACAAGCCTACTTGTTAATCCAAGTACACTTAGCCAATCTTTTAATCTTGTAATCTTGTAATTTGTCTAGGTTTGATTGTAGCTATATGTGTTCTATAAACTTGCATAATTTATAACCATTGATATGAATTGCTACTTGTATACCTTTATATATATATATATATATATATATTATATATATATATAGATATATATATATATTATATATATATGTGTGTGTGTGTGTGTGTGTGTGTGTGTGTGTTTAACTCACAGAAAGTCACCAACTTTCAAAGTTAACCCTTTATTTTAACATGTTTCAAGTTTGATACTTGAGGATCTCTTCGTGCTCATATAAGACTTGGACCTAGTTTAACTAAATATTTTTTTTTTGTTTGAAACTTTTATATTGTAGGATTTATTGTCTTGTAATGTTCAATGAATGTAAGGCCCCGTTCCCGGGCACCTCACAGTTGGTCAATCATAGCAGTTAAAACATTAAACATTATAATTATACAAACTTAGCAGCGGAAATGATTTATCAAAAACCATTCATTTCATTTAAATCACTGTTGTTAAGCAATACATCATCATAAACAGTTTACAAAAGAATTGTTTTACTGCATTACAAAACAACAGCAACATAGAATACGAATGGGTGTTAGTCTTTCCCTACCGAGTAGCTTCACCCTCGTGCCATCCCCAGCAATAATTACCTGCCAACTGAAAATGTATAAAAGTCAATGTTGTTGAGTGAGTTCTAGTATTAAAGTAATAAAATACTTTCTATATGTTGTATGTGAAAATACTCTTTTCTGTAAAATACAACTCTGTACTGTATATGCGAGCACGCATTAACTATATGAACAATTACTGTTCGTTCTCTTTACTGTATGCCTTGTCTGTTTTGTAAACTTTTATCTTTCACTTTCTGTATGGACCAATGAGCAATACTCCAACTGTATGCGCGATGGAAAACGGGTGATGGGCCATCTATATCCCTCGAAAGGGTCAACTATATCCCTCGAAAGGGTCAACTATATCCCTCGAAAGGGTCAACTGTATACAAGGCCAACCCAATCACCCAGGGCACGCTACAAAGGTCCTGCCAATCTCACTTGATTGGCCGTGTGTGCATAATAGGGTGCTAACCCGCAGCACAGTTGAGCTAACGACAACATGGTCGTGTACCTCCTGTAAGTTTGCAAGACTTGATAACATTTTTATTAATGTTCCTCTTCTTTTCTTTACTGCTCTTTTACTTTATTATTATGATATACTTTACGTTACGATAATAAACATACCACGTAAAGTCACATACTATAAGTAATAATAATAATAATAGCAATAATAATAATAAGGAACAATCATAACCATGCATGAAACATCATCATAAATAAGCCCCAGTCAACCCTCGGTCAAAACCCTAAAAGCACAGACTCCTAGAAAATTCTGTAAAAATTTCTAAGTGCTTAGGCGCTTTGTCACTATTTGGGCGCACGAGCCTTGTTTAGGCGTTTCATCACTATGTAGGCGCATCAGCCAACACTTAATCATTTTATCACTTAGGCGCATGAACTATTTATGAGCATGGGTACTATTCGTGTGTATGAACACTTAGGCGCATGGGTTATTCGGACGCATGGACACTTAAGCGCATGAGCCACTTGGGCGCATGGGCACTATTGGGGCGCATGGCCCTACACTTAGTCGTCTGACTAATATTTCTAGGCGCATGGACCACTGTACAGGCGTATGGGCTATACTTAAAACATTTCTAAGGAAATCTTAGGCGCATGAGCTACTGTTCAGGTGCATGGATTTCACTTAATCCTTCTAAGGCATTTTCAGGCGCATGAGCCGTATCTAGGCGCATGGACCTTCTATGTAACATGTTTCTAGTCTGTTTTCAAACCCAATAATCAACTCATCTGTTCTACGCTTAATATGGCTATTCCAAACATGAACAACCTATAAGCACTCAAGAATTAACATCCAACATGCACAATACATACGGTAAACATACATAAGCTTTGAAAATCATTTTAGTACATTTTCAGCCCCAAAGATAGTTTTAAAACAAGTAAAAACCAGGGTCTAGAACTCACCTGTGCAACTTGGGTGTTTTCTTCCTTTCTAACCTGCTTGCAATTGAGTTCAAACACCTAAAAACAACACCAAACACCCACACCCGAGCACATACACAAACACATAAGCATATAACCAGGATAAAACCCGTCATAAACATTTAAAAACCACGAATTCTTACCTTGAATTCGATTTCTCTTCTTCTTCTTTTTCTTCAGCCGAGAGTTCCTCTGCTCTCTCTCTCTCTAAAACCAAAGAAAATGGTGATGTGAAGTAAGGGTGGACGGCCATGCCCACCTTTACACCAACTTTTCAAAGATTTGTCCTTTTGGACACTTTTAGTCCCTCCACTTGGACTTTATTGCTTTTCTTTCTTTTATTCTTCATTTCTTATCTTTCTAAAATAACCGGGTGTTACAATGAATAATGATATTTAATATTATTCAACTTGTTTAGTTCCATGTGCTATGAACAATCATTTCACATTCGTCCGCCTTAATGATTCCGCCATTGGTCGGGGTGTGACAACGTTCACGTGTATGTTTGCATTCGACTTTTATTTTGTGAGTTTAACCAGGTGTGGTAATGTGGGTTATCTGCTATTGTGATTAGTTATATATCTTCATTTGGAATGCGTGTTTTGATGTATCCTGTTAAATCATATAAAGTGGATATGCTTTAGGTATTTTTTTATTGTTCATTTAGTTGGGATAAGTTCGTTTGGCTTATTCTTTGCTCCTGTTAGTTTCTATAATGGGTTTGGGATCTGTAGATTGTTGTTTTGAATTACCTATGAATTAGGCCTTTTGTTTGTTAGAATTACAAGTGTGTTTTGCCAGGTATTCTAAGGAATTATTATGAGTTTGGTTATACATGTTTCTTGTATCTATTAGTGCTTTGCTTGTTGTATTTTGGTTTGAGTTGCATTTGTTTATTTATTTTTAGCAATTGTGTTGTTCAAGTTTCTCTTTTTGTTTGTTGTCCTTCTTTGTTAATGTTTATCTTCTTTTATTTTTTTCTAAGTTTTTTTCACTGTTTGTGTTGTTTTTGGTGGAGTTGTCATAGGTATATTTTAATTAGCCTCTCTATTTGTTTGATAGGAAGTTATCATGGTTGGCCAACGGTCATTTTGTTTATGAATGTTTAGCTTGCATATGTGTTTGTGTTTAAGTTGGTTTATAGCCTTATTCTTTTATGTTTTATGTATGACATGGTTATTTACTATTCACCTACGTGATTTCTAGGATGTGAGCGGAAGTGAAAAAATATTTTGCGAATGCTACTAACTGCTACATGGATTGGTGATGTTAAAATAGTGACTTTGTTTTGAAAGAGGTATATTTTTTATGTTGAAAAAATACTTTATTTTTTATGTCATAGGTATGTTTGTTTTGGTTTAATAGGTATATTTTGACCGGTGATGTTGTAGAAATAATGACTTTAGTTTAACCTTTTCGTAAGTATAAACAAATTTTAATGTGAAGTTGTTGGCCTATAAAGCATATGGTTGATTACTATTTATCTATGGATAATACTACCAGCAATGGCAAATATGATTTTTTATGTCTGATTTTAAAAGTGTTATCTTAGGCATTTAGTTAGGTTGTAATACTGTATCTCATTATTTTGTGGTTTAATTTTTATGTGTGTAAGCAGGGTTTGAAGTGCACGTACCCTGGCCCTCTTCTTATTTTACTCTATGCCAGTATGGTTACTTGGCTTTATGTTTGTTTAGTGTTTTTTTCTTGTCATGTGTATGATGTCTATTATTATTATATTCCATAAGTTCTTGGTAGTAGATCTTTTTAGCTTGGTTGTGGTATTTTAGGATGGATAGGTCTGCAGATATATTGTTTCTTACATGGTCACCAAGTTTAGATGTCGCCTTAGCCCGACATTAGTTTGGGTGTGTATCGTTGTTTTAATATATTTGATGATTGTGTGTTGCTTTTCTACTAGCCGCGTCCGAAATGTAGACGTTAGGGTGATATCATTTTGAGTAATTCATCGTCCTTTGACTCAAATTTTGAGGCGTCATCGTAGACGCAACGTCAAACTTCTCATCGCGCCTCTATGCTTAGATCATCTGAGTGAAGAAGTGTTTTTTCCAATGCTTTTGTTTCTGGGAAGCATGACGTTACAGCTTAAAAGCAATCAGATATTCAATCCCATGCATTGTTTTCACCTTATTATAAGGATCTAGGGACATATAGCGAGGTTTGTTAGTTTTATGGTGCTCTTATTTGGTCGGTGGAACGACTTACGTCTTTCCCTACCATCGATAAACAAACAACGAGGTTTGTTTATCTTCTTTTATTTTTTTCTAGGTTTTTTCCACTGTTTGTTGTTGTTTTTGGTAGAGTTGTCATAGGTATGTTTTAATTAGCCTCTCTATTTGTTTGATAGGAAGTTATCATGGTTGGCCAACGATCATTTTGTTTATGAATGTTTAGCTTGCATATGTGTTTGTGTTTAAGTTGGTTTATAGCCTTATTCTTTTATTTTTTATGTATGACATGGTTATTTACTATTCGCCTACGTGATTTCTAGGATGTGAGCGAAAGTGAAAAAATCTTTTGCGAATGCTACTAACTGCTACATGGATTGGTGATGTTGAAATAGTGACTTTATTTTGAAAGAAGTATATTTTTTATGTTGAAAAAATACTTTATTTTTTATGTCATAGGTATGTTTGTTTTGGTTTAATAGGTATATGTTGACCGGTGATGTTGTAGAAATAATGACTTTAGTTTAACCTTTTCGTAAGTATAAACAAATTTTAATGTGAAGTTGTTGGCCTATAAAGCATATGTTGATTACTATTTATCTATGGATAATACTACCAGCAATGGCAAATATGATTTTTTATGTCCGATTTAAAAGTGTTATCTTAGGCATTAGTTAGGTTGTATTACTGTATCTCATTATTTTGTGTTTAATTTTTATGTGTAAGCAGGGTTTGAAGTGCACGTACCCTGGCCCTCTTCTTATTTTACTCCATGCTGGTATGGTTACTTGGTTTTATGTTTGTTTAGTGTTTTTTTCTTGTCATGTGTATGATGTCTAGTGTTATTATATTCCATAAGTTCTTGGTAGTAGATCTTTTTAGCTTGGTTGTGGTATTTTAGGATGGATAGGTCTGCAGATATATTGTTTTTTACATGGTCACCAAGTTTAGTTGTCGCCTTAGCTCAACATTAGTTTGGGTGTGTATCGTTGTTTTAATATATTTGATGATTGTGTGTTGCTTTTATACTAGCCGGGTCCAAAATGTAGACGTTAGGGTGATATCATTTTGAGTAAGTCATCGTCCTTTGACTCAAATTTTGAGGCGTCATCCTAGACGCAACGTCAAACTTCTCATCGCGCCTCTATGCTTAGATCATCTGAGTGAATAACTGTTTTTTCCAATGCTTTTGTTTCTGGGAAGCATGACGTTACAGCCTAAGAGCAATCGGATGTTCAATCCCATGCATTGTTTTCACCTTATTATAAGGATCTAGGGACATATAGCGAGGTTTGTTAGTTTTATGGTGCTCTTTTTTGGTCGGTGGAATGACTTACGTCTTTCCCTGCCATCGAAAAACTCGGTGTGATAAATGTTGTAAAGTTAGAAAGGTTGTGTTAGATTTTCAAATTCATCCCATAGTCACATGGCTCGCGGTACGTTCCGGTACGCAGTACGGAAACAGGTACATGATTCTTCAATTTATAAAACTTGGTACACTAGGGGGTAGGTTCATTTGGAAGTCAATTCGGTACGCAGTACGGTGTTCCATATTTTGCGGTACACCGTATCCTATAAAAACAATCTATGGTGTATTTTTAAAGATAATTAGTGGATTATTAGGTGCCAATTTATAGTAGATGCAATGATATTGGCACCATTATTAAATAGCAGTAAAATATTATTAACGAAGAGTAAGCAGTTAAAGCAATCAACCATTAATTAATAAAATTGAAAGTCTAAACATGCCTTTTTGATTCCCACTCGCGTTTCTATTTGATCAAATTCACGAATCGCTACGACCAGTTCGCGAATCGGAGTAGTCTGCCATTGAAATTGAATTCGCCTATTTTAACAAACCGGATTGCGAATCGTAGGGAGATTGGTACGCGAATGAACCTGAATCCGGTACGGGCAATCCAGTTCTCGATTCTTGGGGTAGGGGAGTGAATCCTGTGACTATGATTCAGCCTCCAGATCTATTGAGGTCATTATTTTGTGATCGTGGTTTTATGGCAAACATTCATATGCATAACGCCATTATCTCTATGACTTCTTTCGGTGCGAGTATTGACAATTCAATAAACCAAGGTGGGTGGCCCATACGTGTTTAGTGTAGCTGGTCAGGTATTACATTGGTTAGGTTCACTGTGTCCAAAGCCTAGTGATCAACCACGTTTTTTGCAGATGTATATATGACTGTGACAATGAGGTTGCAAACAGGCTTTGCCTTTTCCAAGGAGATAACTCATCATATTTGTTAACTGCAATGCTTAATGAGGTTAATGACTATGTTCGTCTTTTTCGATATGCAAAGGATCTATGTCAACAGCAAAACATGCAAGACTTTGCTATCAAGCTTCATAGTAGGGTCAAGGACAGAAGGTACGATAATCCCTCATCAAATACCATTGGTGCTATTGTGTGTGATGGTGACATCGCATCACAGGATTTCGACGTTATTGTCCATAGTAAAGAAAACGTCCAACATAGGGTTAGCAAACTCCATCCTTCTTATATGCCTTTACAATACCCATTTTTATTCCCGCAAGCTGAGCAAGGATGGTCACCTGAATTATGGTTATTGTCATATCAACCATCTGATGATCGTAATCTATCTCCATCAATATACTATTGTTATTAGATCCATGATCGAGAGGGAGTGTACAATCACCTACTCCGGGCGGGTAGGTTGCTTTAACATTATCTTGTTGATGCATAGATTTGCATTGAGCATTGTCGTTTGGAATACATACAAAACAGTCAAGAGGAATTTCGGTGTGAATTTTTGGAAGGTGTGCACGATGCGATATCCCTGGGTGATACAGAAGACCATACCATGGGCAAGCGAGTCGTATTACCTTCTTCGTTTACCAGTGGTCCTAGGTATATGTATAAGCATTATCAAGATGCC
This sequence comes from Flaveria trinervia, assembly GCA_025506515.1. NCBI lineage: Eukaryota > Viridiplantae > Streptophyta > Magnoliopsida > Asterales > Asteraceae > Flaveria > Flaveria trinervia. The sequence continues at coordinate 17,416,676 of CM046454.1, read as the reverse complement.
CTTTCCATCTGTAGAGTACATAAGAATCCCCAATACTTCATCACCTTTACTTGCAATGTCAAATGGCTAGAGATTGCAAGATAGATTACAGTTGTTGGGGTGTCAAGCCCGCAAGATAGGCCTAACATCATTGCTAGGGTTTTCTAGAGGAAAGTGCGCTCTTTTATCAAGCATCTAAAAAAAGAAAAACCATTTAGAGATGTCATATACTAGTAATATCTCTTTTATTTCATTGTTTTATTTAGCTTGTAACCTTTTCCTCATGCCTAATATCTATTCTCATCTTATGTACTTTATTTCTTTCATAATTGTATACCATTGAATTTCATAAAAGGGGATTGCCACACTATCACACGTTATTGTGGGTATCTCAACCTTATGGTATCCGTGCACCAGAAGACATCAACACATATATTGTGTTGAATTGCCGAACGCATTGATAAATCCCATGCTATAAAGGATAGTGCAGGATCGTTGATGGGTGTAGAGTTACAACACAACAACACAAAGAGGAGATAAACTAAACTTAGATCAAATAGTAAACTGGATTAACCAAGTGGTGATACTAAGAACACAAGTAATATATGAGACAGAACATAAAGAACACAAGTGTTTGGTTTTCAAGAATGCAGTATATTGCCTTCTCTATGTTCTATTACAAGTGTTACAAAAGCATATTCGAAAGATACAAGAACATGAGATACTTATACAACATCCTACAGCCGCTATACTTTGAAAGCCAGCTAGATACAATTGACTAGACACACACAAAATTAATTGTAGAGTCAAAAGGCAGATTGCCTTTTGACTAGTGACTATGACATGCCATAGCTCACATCCTTATCTATTATAAAAAGGATAAAGTACATAAAGTAGAAAGTTACAAACTCAAGACCTCAATGTACAGTTACCAAAAGCATGGACCTTTTCACCAAACCATGTTAGTTGGTGACTTGCAGAGTTGCAGCGGAAAGGTGTCCAGCTTTATGGAATAGTACATCAGATAAAGCATGTTACTAAAAGTCTTCAGAAGAAATCTGTCTTTATGAACTTGAAGCTTCGGAAGACTTTGTCTCTGAGGCTTCGGAAGACTTTGTCTCTGAGGGTTCGGAAGACTTCATCTTTGGCTTCGGAAGATGTTGGTCTTGGCTTCGGAAGATTTCACACTTAGAGTATTTATATTGCACATGTGAAACTTCCGAAGCATTCCACTTTAATGCACTTGTGTAGCATGCAGGAAGGACTAAAGATGTTTAGGTTGTATCAGCCTCTTCATTAATCTCTATAAACTCCCCCTAGGCTGATGCTACCAAAACATTTAGAAGACTTCAGATACTAACAGTCCTCATTAGGATGATCACCATTCCTTTCTTCATAAGATGATCAGGATCCTTCAGGCTGTCAAAGTGTCTTCTCATGTCAAAGAGGTCATGCAGAGGCAACTGAAACATCTCTTGCCATGTATAGATGTCTTCAATGCCTGATCTCTAATAACATGCCACCTTTCTGGATTTGTGGTGTATGTCCATGACAGGATGGGTCATCCTGATGCTAGAGGAGCTATTGAAGTTGGAGTTGATTGAGCTTCCTCTGGTTGCATATCCTCAGGTTGTTCTGATTCATCCTGAGGTTCAGAATGGGATGCAGGCTTCTTCTTCTTCTTAGACTTTGGTTTAGAAGCCATCCTTTTCCTTCTCTTTCCAAATTTTAACTGAGAAGACTAGCCTGCAGCACCAGATTGATCTTTACTGTCTTTCTCAGTTGGGACTTCTTCTCTCTCCGATTCAGTTAGAGAGGGAGGTTGACCCTGCTGTGGATCAGAAGATGAAGCTTGCTGAGCATTAGCAAGAGGTCCGGGTTGTGTTGTGTCTGTTTGTTCAACCTTACCCTCCACTTCAGGTGGGGCCTGACTTGGGGTGGAGTGTAAGTCAGTGAGCTCTCCACTCTTAATCTTCTGCTTGATTACCCTGATATGCTCATCCATAATGGATAGAGACATGGGTCCAAGTCTCCTTCTGGAGAATCCATACAGCTTCAGAAGCTCATCATCCTCTGCCTATCAGCAGACTTCTTCATGCTCTTTTGGATGATGGCTCTTGACTTTGCAGCTTCTTCCCTCAGCTTCTTCTTTGTTGTCTTTCTTTCCTTGACTAACTCAAGCTTAAGTTGTTTTAAATACTCAAACTCAATATAGTCATAAGGTAAGGGAAGGAGTGCATCTATCTGATAAAGGTCTGTGGCACTCAGGTAGTTAATCATCTTGATTCTGTCTTCTTCCTTATCTACCTGAGGTTCTTGTTGAACCACATCCTCTTGTTCAGGACTTTCTTGAACTGGTGAGAGGGTAGGCATACCTTTGTACAATCTTTTTCTTCTTCTCTCTTTTTTGACTTGTACTAGGAGTTCTGCATCTTCTGCCTCCTTCTTCTCTCTTGACCTTTCCAGATCAACCAGCTTATTCAATTCATCCAAGGGGAGAGAAATGATATTATCTATGTCATAGTTCCTAGTCTGCAGATAGTTGATCCTGACTGCCCTTAACTCATCATTCTGAGTATCTGGTCTGGGGGCAGCCCTGATTGCAGACTCCATGAGTCTTGGAGACTCAGTAGAGGAACTTTCTCCCCTTAGCCTCCTTTTCCTCTCTCTCTCTCTCCTCCTCAATCTCCTCATATGTCATCTTTCTTTTCCCTTTGTCACTCTCAGACCTTTGTGACTCAGGGTGGAGAGGGCTTTGAGCTTCATTGCTTGTTGTAGCATCTGAGCTCAGGCCAGAGAGAGGTTGAGAAGCACCTTCACCAGCAGGTGTCTCAGAAGGAATATGGATCTCTGCAGCAGTTGGAGATGATGAGACAGGGCTCTCAGGTTCTGTCATTGGGCCTTCGGTCAAGGTTTTCCCTATGAAGCTAATCTTAGGGTCTGCCTCAACATCCAGTTGACCGATGACATTGCCTAATTGCCTAAGTCTCCTTCTTAGGCTGAACTCTGAATGATCCTGTCTTGGATTCTTTTAGCCAGTTTGTCAGCTTGTCTTGATTGGCTTGGGTTGACAAGTGGCATGTTGACTAGATCCAGACCTTCATAATAGTCCAGTTCTGAAAATTGAGACTTCTTGCTGTCCTTGAACTCTTATGATGATGAGGGCCTTCCTGTTGTTGTTATACCTCTACCCGATAATGTGATTGAAGGATGATGAAGGTGGCATAACCCTTGGTATCCCATCCTCAAACAGACTCTATATGAAGGAGTTTGTGTAGTCCACATCAATGTGAACTAGAGGAGGTTGCTGAGAATGCAGAGTTGCAAGTGAGGATGGTGAGTCCTCAATGTCCATTCTCTCAGAGGAACTCCCAGGTTCTGTGGCTGTAATGACTTTCTCCCCCCTTTTGGTAGCATCACCCACTTGCATAGGTGAGCTGGAGGATAGGTCAATCACATCCACAGTTTCTTGTGTTCCTGGTTGAGCTCTCCTTAAGGGTCTCCCATCTAGTTTTTCCTTAAGATATGAAATCTCAAGTTGCTAATCATTGATCCTGTGTTGTAAGGTAGTCACCTGAGATTCAAGGTGACTAACCTTTGAGACTAGGTAAGTGCATGTTTTAGACAGTTTATGCGCTTTTAGTCTCAGATCCCCCTCATCTTCATCAGAAGAATCACTGGGGTGGAGAAGATTGGACCAGAGTCCTTTCTCTCATGACCAGTTCTAAGTTCTTGGCTACTGGATTTCCTTTGCTCACTGGCAGTCTCAGTTGAGATGTCAGTGGGCTGAGTTGCCATGGTTGAGGTCTTAATGATGTAATCACTTTCAGAAGTGAGAGCCTCTTCCATATGGACATCCTGAACAGGTTCAGTAGTGTCCACCTCAGTTTTAGGTGACTGATGTGGGATAGATATAGGAGACTCAGTAGTACTCATCTCTCTTTGAGTAGAGGGAAAGAAGAGAGATTCATTATACTCACTGAACCTATATCTTCATCAGTATAGAATTCAAGGTTAGGAATGGGTTGGTTGAGATCTATAGGCTGGGGATGGTAACTGTCCCCTAAAGGTTAATCACTTGAGTGTTGAGACTCAGAGTGATGGCTTAAGGCAGTAGGGCTAATGAGCTTATCAGGCTGAGCATGAAGAACCTCAGCATTGATTCTTGAAGAGATGGGAGTGGTCTGCTCCTCAGGAGAAATGGGAGCTCCAGTGTCCACTTCTTCCTGTATGGGTGAGTATATGGGGACCTCCACAGACTGAATAGTCTGAGCAGGGGTTCGTTTGTATTTTCTTTGGTAGGTGATGGTGATTTGAGGCTGTGTGGGTGGTTGGGAAGTAGCAGGTGGGGGTTAAACACTAGCTTGTGCTGCTAGGTTGTCACCTTGAGCAATGAGCTCTAACATTTTTGGGACTAGGGTTGTTTCTACCCTAGAGAATCCAACAGTGGACTTTCTCAATATTTTAAAGATTCCGGCTTCATTGTCCCAATTTAAGAATGTTACTTGTTTCCCTTAACTGTGAGCCCAGTTCACAGTTAAGAATGTACTGGACATATCTAGGAAACATGTAATATTCTAAGGAGTCTAAATTAGCAAGCAAATTTGTATAAACAAATTGAGAGTACCTGAATTTGACCCCTTGAACCGTTCCATGGACTATGAAGGAGAGATCTTTAGGAATCTGGTCCCATCCACCATGCTTGTTTGATAAGCTGTGGATGACCACCTGGACCAGGAATCTCCATTGGGATGAGAGCTTCCCTTTCCTGAAGGTCTTTACAGAAATCTCCCTCATACCCCATCTGCTCAAAGGAATGATTAATAGCTTCCTTTGGAAGAACACCTCACCTTCTTCATCATCCAGTTGAAGATGTCGGTTCATGATGGCCGGAGTGATGAAGATTGTTCTCCCCTGCACTGTGGCAGACAGTGCCTTCTCCCCATCCATAATGACCTCTTGGCAGGTCTTCTAGAATTCAAGCAACTGATCCTCATAGAATGGAGGATCAATGGTGAGGGAGGTGAAGTAGTTTGATAGAGACAAGAAACGACAAACCTCTGAGAAATGAGGATCTTTCTCAAATCATAACAGAGCAACTTGATTGTGTTGTCTGTGTAGCTGCATGGTAAAGTTGGGATCATTTCTGTGAGCAAGGTTGGCCATTTTGAAGTAGCTTAGGATGAAGGAAGAAGAAAGAAAGAAATTTCAGAGAGAAATTTGGTTTTTAGGTTTGTAGGAAGAATAGATGATAGAAAGAGGGGAAACCGTTGGGTTATATGGGAGAAGGATTTCAGATAAAGTTTAATGAAAGGATAAACTTTGAAATCTGGATGTCGGTCCCACCTCTGAAAAAGTAGTTTACTTTTTGCTCAAAAAGTAGTTTTCTTGGAAGTCAAAAAAAGCTTCCGAAGGTTAATTATGTTCGGAAGTTTTTAAAAAAAGCTTCCGAAGCTAAAATGACTTCAGAAGAATTTCCTGAGAGATTTGAAAATTTTGCTTCGGAAGAAAAACTAAAGCTTGAGTGCTTTGTGTATAAACTAACAAAGCTTCCGAGAGTTATTTTGTTTCGGAAGTAAATGGTCCTTAAAAATGAGTAAGTGTCTGAGACAAATATTGAAGCTTCGGAAGATAAATTTGAAAACTTTTCCGAAGGTAAACTTCTTAGACAGTTATTTATTTTGAAGGCATGATTTATTTCCGAAGTTAAAAAAACATAACTTCCGAAGTATCAGAAATTTTTAAAAATCTAAGAAATCAAAAAGAAGTTTTCATCCAAAGAAAAGAAAACATGAGCTTATGAAAGTGATGAACTAGACAACTTAGGACACACATGATTTTTAAAGAAATAATAAGAATCTAGATTAACAAAGATCTACTCAAGGTTGATCATCCCAATAGCTGATATAAGATATTTAAATCTCTGTTCATCAAAAGCCTTTGTAAACAGATCGGCATATTGTTCATCTGTGTGAACCTTGACTAGTTTAATTATCCCTTTCATAGTTATCTCTTATTAAATGATACTTGATATTGATGTGCTTTGTCCTTGAGTGCTGCACAGGGTTCTCTATGATGAGATAGCACTGTTGTTGTCTATGTGAATGGGAATCTCCTTGAAGTTTAATCCATAGTCCAGCATCTGATTTTGAATCCAAAGTACTTGAGCACAGCAGCTGCAGCAGCCAATGTATTCAGCTTCAGCAGTTGATGCATAGACACAAGATTGTTTCTTGCATTGCCATGAGACAACCTTCCACAAGAAATTGACATCCCCCAGATGTAGACTTTGCATTCATGTTGCAACCACCATAATCAATATCTGTATAGCATACAAATTGAAGTTAGAATTCTTGGGATACCATAGGCCAAGTGTTGATGCACCCTTGAGGTATCTTAGAATCCTCTTGACAGTGATAAGGTGAGACATCTTAGGGTTGGCTTGATATCTTGCACAAATACATGTAGCAAACATGATATCAGGCCTGCTAGCAGTAAGATACATAAGAGACCCAATCATAGCCCTGTATAAATGCTCATCTACACACTCCCCCTTAAGATCAGGACCAAGAGAGTGGTTTCTGGCTATGGGTGTCTTAGCAATCTTACAGTCAGTCATATTAAACCTCTTGAGTATGTCCTGAACATACTTTGACTGACTTATGAAGATGCCATCTTCACTTGCTTCACTTGAATTCCCAGAAAGAAATTGAGTTCCCCCATGGCACTCATTTCAAATCTGTCTTTCATCAGCTTCTCAAAGTATTTGCAGAGCTTTGGATTAGTTGAACCAAAGATAATGTCATCCACATATACTTGAACTAGCAATATGTTTTCCTTGTCCTTGATGAAAAGAGTTCCATTATAGTACCCCTCCTGTATCCATGTTTACAGAGATACTCAGACAGTGTGTCATACCACTTCCTGGGTGCCTGATGCAGCCCATAGAGAGCTTTGTCAAGCTTGCAGACATAATCAAGATGATCAGGATCTCAAAACCAGGTGGCTGTTTGACATAAACTCTTCATTTATCACTCCATACAAAAAGGCACACTTTACATCAAGTTGAAAAACCTTGAAGTTCTTGGATGCAGCAAATGCCAGGAATATCCTAACAGCTTCTAATCTTGCCACTGGAGCAAAGACATCAGTGTAGTCAATCCCTTCTTCTTGTGTGTATCCTTGAACAACCGGTCTAGCTTTGTTCTTGATGATGATGCCTCTATCATCTTTCTTGTTCCTAAACACCCATTTGGTTCAATGGTAGTCTTCCCAGAAGGAAGAGGACAAAGGTTCCAAACTTTCTGAATTGAAGCAGCTCTTGTTGCATAGCTTCAACCCAACTTCCATCCTTTAGAGCTTCATCAACTTTCTTTGGCTCTATCTGGGATAGAAAACAAGAGTGAAGACAAACATTTGCTTCATGGTTTTGTCGTCTTGTCTTTACCCCAGAGACAACATCTCTAATGATGTTTGTGGTAGGGTGAGACTTGTGGATCCTAAGCTAAGGGATCATAGCAAGTTGTTGAGAAAGATCTAAATTTGAAAAATTTTGATCTGGCATAGATGTTTCTCCACCACATCAGCACACTTTTCAAGTGAAACTTGATCCAAGCAGTGTGTGACATCATTGATGTTCTCATCCATGGTGTGGTTAGTGGCATCAAGAAATTCTTGGTCACTGTCACCATCACCATTGTTGTCTTCCATAGTTGAGGTGTTCTTATCTGTTGTAGAGCCTCTGAGCTGGAATTTGAAGGCATACCAGATGTATCAGCTGAATTTGTCATTGTTGGGCTGATAGAAACCTCATTTGATCCAAGAAGTAGTTCCACTGGAGCTAAGATATATGTCTTGAAGATCTTCCTAGCTCAAATCTTGGATCAAGATCATCTGTATTCAAATTTTCTGCAGATCCTGATACATTCTCACAAGATTTGTTAAAATAGTTGGTAACCAAATCAAGATTAAACACCAATCCGGACCAGAACCAGTAACACAAGGTGTGTGTTCATTGAAAGTCACATTGGCTGACTCCTCAACAATTCTAGTTCTGAGATTGTACACTCTATAAGCCTTAGCTTGGGAAGAGTATCCAATAAAGTGTCCATCATCTGATTTCTCAGCAAACTTGGCAATTTGATCTTTGGTATTCAAGATGGTGCAAGGACATCCAAATGACCTGAGAAAACCAATGAAAGGTCTCCTCTTGTGCCAAAGTTCATAAGGAGTTTTGCCATGAGTCTTAACTACTAAAACTCTGTTATGCACATAGCAGGCAGTGTTGACTGCCTCTACCAGAAGGTGATGGGCAATTTAGAATCAGACAACATGGTTCTTGCAGCTTCAATCAGTGTCCTTTCTCCTCTCAGCAACACCGTTTTGCTGAGAAGTCCTGGGAGCACTAAATTGTCTTGTAATACCCTTTTCATCACAGAATGTGTCAAGGATATGGTTCTTAAATTTGGTTCCTTGATCACATCTTATGATCTTGACCTTGTGATCAGATTGATTCTCAATCTTCAAGATGAATTTTTTTAGAATCTCAAGAGTCTCATCCTTAGTTCTAAGGAAGAAAACCCAAGTGAATCTTGTAAAGTTATCTATGATCACTAGACAGTATAAGTCCTTCCTAAACTCATTACACTGGTGGGGCCAAAAGATCCATATGTAACAAGTGTAGGGGAGTAGTGATTGAGTTCTTTTCCTTAGGCTTGTGAGATACCTTATGTTACTCCCTTTCAGGCATGCGACATAGTGGTCATCACTTGTAACTCTTTCTTTGGCATTCCAGTTACCAAGTCATGCTTAATTAACTTATTCATGTTCTTAAAGTTTACATGGCACATTCTTTTATGCCATAGGAAAGACTCATCACTATTGGCTTTAGACAGAAAGCATGAAACTTCTCCAGAGGGAGAGGTTTCTTGCAAATCCATCTTGTACATGTTTCCTTTCCTAGGGGCTCTAAGCAGGATATGCTCATGAGGAATGACCACACCAGGCTTAAGAACAATGCACTCATGCTCAGTAAAGAGCATGTTATGACTCTGATCACAAAATTGAGATACACTCAAAAGATTGTATCCAAGCTCCTTTACAAAGTTTACCTTTTCTATGCTGAGCTTACCATTTGTGACCTTGCCCCTTCAAGAAATGTAACACCTTCTCCTCCAAAAGCAACAGGTCCTCCATCAATCCTTTCAAAGTTCTGGAGTAGTGACCTATTGCCAGTCATGTGCCTAGAGCAGCCACTGTCTATGATCCAGACATTTTGTTTGTCTTCAGTTGTCCTTGCACAAAAGAGAATGATTAGTTACATCTGGAACCCAAGCCTTTCTTGTCTTGGGCTCATTTGCAGAAGGTAATTTAATAGTAATAGATCCTATGGTTGTACTAAGAGGATCTTGAGCTGTTTTTGATGGAGAAATCTCAGTCACTTGGGCTTCTTAGACGTCCACACCACCTTTGGTGTCTTGGACTTGACCTTCAAAACTTTAGAAGCTTTTGGAGCTTCAGAAGTTTTGATGACCGAACCTTCGGAAGATTCTGCAAACACTACAGCAGACTTCAGTGCTCCGGAAGAACTCCTTTCTTCCGAGACCAAATATTCTTCGAAGAGAATTTTCCACTTCCCTTCTTGTTAGATTTGGAACTTCGAAGGAAAATGGTTTTCCTTCCAAAGCTTGAATCTTCTAAAACTCTTTGAAGCCTTTGTTTTGGCCATATGGATAGTACCTTTAGGATTGAAAGGACAATCCTTTGCAATGTGAGTGGTGCTGTCACACATAACACAATTCATCTTCTTCTTCACAAGAGCCTTTCTTGAGAGTGAGACTGTCTTTGGTCACTTCCCTTCTCCACCTTCATCTTTGCAGATGCTGAGACAGTCCTCTTGGACTGAGGACTGTGCTTGGAGATTATGGTCCAGGCTATGCAGCAGTGATACACAGCACATCAGTCTTCTTCTTGTTGCTGAGATGAGTTGAACAAGAACCAGAACTCTTAGCAGAGGAGTTCTGGTTGATGTCTTCAGTCCCTACCACTTTAAACCCTGCAGAATAAAAACTTGTTTTTGCTTAGAGTCAAAAGTAGCCTTGATCTCTTGAGCCTTCCTTGCCTTTCTTTTGCTCTTTCTAATCAAGTTCTTTCTCATGGACTTGGTCATCACAGTCTTCACTTTCTCCTCAGAAGGATAGTGGCCCTTCTTGGAATCCTCCTATTCACTCTTTGTAGAGGGATTCTTCACTATCTCTTCTTCATCCTCCTCACTCATAGGATCTATGAGAGTACTCATCTTCACAAGTTCCACCTAGGAGATCTTACTGACAAGATTGTGTGTGGAGGAGCTATCTCATTGGATCCCAGTCCCTATCTGTTTTGATAGCACACTTTGTTGTGCAGGGATGAGGATATCATGTTCTTGAAGGTCTCCTCTTCAAGAACACTCTTTTCTGCCCTGGCTTTGCTGATCATAAGCTCAGCCTGGCACTCAGTTAACTTGGTTATGAGATCTTTAATTTGAGTCCTAAAATCATATGTGTTCATGTTTTAGAACTGAAATGGTTTTCTCTAAGTCCTCTATTTTCAGCTTATAATCATTTTCAGACTTTCTAAAAGATTTTTAAAATGTTTAAGGACTCAACATCAGATCTTAGTTCCAAGTTATAGGACTTGTACCTGTTAACTTTAGCAATGCATTCAGGAGTACAGAGATGTTCCAATACCTTGGCTTCATCATGATCTGCCATCAGTGCTTGGTTTGGAGAAGCATCTTCCACTTGAAAGCTCCAGTCAAAGCATCCTTCTTCAATAGCAACAGCAGCTTGCTGCTTTGACTTCTTATTATGGAGAGCTTTGTAGTGTAGTTTGGTCTGGATTGTGTTTGGCCATCATTTGTTCTAGGTGCCTTACACTCTCTGGCAAAGTGGCCCATCAGTTACAGTTGTAACACTTGACTTTGCCTTTGTCCAGTCCAAACTTTCCACTGGTTGCATTGCTTGGAAACTTCCTTCCAGTCCTCTTGTAGAACTTCTTGGCTCTGTGAGTGAGAAGAGCCATCTGCTGGACTATTTCCATGTATTCCAGATCATCTGGATGGATACAGTCCAGGTCTTCAAGAGTGAAAAGAGAGTTGCCACAGCTTTTATCAGAAGACACAAAAGCTTGAGAAGAGCTTGTCTCTTGGAATGGGCTTCCTTGAGTGTAGTTCTCCTTTGGTGTCTCTGGGAAGGTGATGAAAGGACCCTTGGGTGAGTTGTCAGGGTAGCATAAGAGATGATGTTTGGGTTCTATGTTGTCTTTCAACCACATGTAGGGATGAACCCATTTGATTGTTGGAGTTGTCAGATGAGCCTTGCATGTTCATTTCCATATGGTATCCACTGAGAATCCCATACAACTCTGTTAGAGTAAGAGTTTTGAGATTTTCAGTTCTCTTGATCACCACACAGTAGTGTGTCCACTGCTTAGGAAGTGAGGACATGAACTTCTTTACAATGTCTCTGTTTTCAAGAGAAACTCCTCCATCCACTAGGGTATCCATAATCTCATCATACCTGAAGTATATGAGCCATGGTTTCACCTGTTTTGAAGGTGAAGTTTTCAAACTGCTGCTTCAGGAGATCCTTCTTGTTCTCCTGGCTTAGAAGAACCCTCATACATCAGTTTCAGTGCATCCCACAGCTGCTTGGCTGTTTTGTACTTCTTGAAACCTCTGTACACAGAGTTTGGAAGGGCAGTTTGAAGAGCTGTCATGGCTTTTCTGTCTATCTCTACTCTCTTCCTATCTTCATCAGAGTAGTTAGCCACATCTTTAGGGATCATACCAGCACCAGTAGCAGAAGGTGTGCTGGGTATGAAAGGTCCATTCTCAATAGACTCCCACTTTCTTGAATCAAGAGACCTGATGAAACCTTCCATTCTTAAACACCAGGTGTCAAACTCATCAAGAGTGATCAGTGGGGACTTGTTCATGGTTCCAGTTTCCATATCAGTTTTGGAAATGGCTGCCATTTGAAAAGTTTAGTATTTGTGTGTGTGAGGGATCTAAAGATGGTGAGATCTTATATCAAGAGCCTGGAAAGTTCTGATACCAAATGCAGGATCGTTGAAGGGTGTAGAGTTACAACACAACAACACAAAGAAGAGATAAATTAAACTTAGATCAAACAGTAAACTGGATTAACCAAGTGGTGATACTAAGAACACAAGTAATATATGAGACGGAACACAAAGAACACAAGTGTTTGGTTTTCAAGAATGCAGTATATTGCCTTCTCTATGTTCTATTACAAGTGTTACAAAAGCATATTCGAAAGATACAAGAACATGAGATACTTATACAACATCCTACAGCCGGCTATACTTTGAAAGCCAGCTGGATACAACTGACTAGACACACACAAAATCAATTGTAGAGTCAAAAGGCAGATTGCCTTTTGACTAGTGACTACGACATGCCATAGCTCACATCCTTATCTATTATAAAAAGGATAAAGTACATAAGAAAGTTACAGACTCAAGACCTCAATGTACAGTTACCAAAAGCATGGACCTTTTCACCAAACCATGTTAGTTGGTGACTTGCAGAGTTGCAGCGGAAAGGTGTCCAGCTTTATGGAACAGTACATCAGATAAAGCATGTTACTAAAAGTCTTCGGAAGAAATCTATCTTCATGAACTTGAAGCTTCGGAAGACTTTGTCTCTGAGGCTGCGGAAGACTTCATCTTTGGTTTCGGAAGATGTTGGTCTTGGCTTCGGAAGATTTCACACTTAGAGTATTTCTGTTGCACATGTGAAACTTCTGAAGCATTCCACTTTAATACACTTGTGCAGCATGCAGGAAGGACTAAAGATGTTTCGGTTGCATCAGCCTCTTCATTAATCTCTACAGATAGGAACTGAATTCTTGTTACATGGTCCATGTGGTCTTTCGAGAATGAATTTTCCGTGTATGAAGGACGGTGTTTACTCAAACCTGTATCCCAAGCCATACAAGAGTAGCACTCTGTTAGAGCATATATAGTCATATATAGTGTGTCCGTTGCTTGTTGAAAAGTCTAGGCTTATGTAATACACCTGATATGTTGTAAACACATGAAACTGGGTCATTCGCAGGAGCATATGCGAATGAGACTCAGTCGTACGACTGGGTCATGCTAATGGACCTGTCGTGCGACTGGGAGATGCGATTGGGACATTCGTAAGACTAAACCATAAGTATGGTCCAGTCGTACAATTTAACCATATGCATGGTCCAGTCGTACGATTTAACCATACGCATGGTCCAATCGCACGAATGGGCCCAATCGCATCTAATATGGGCAAGGCCTATATATACCAGTTTCAATGTGTAGAGAGTTTAAGGATTTTGAGAGGGAGTCTACCCGGGCCTAGGGCTGCCAGATGAGAGGGGAGATCATGCTCGATCTCCCTTTTCCAAGAGTCTTGATTCTTATGTTGTAACGAGCTTGTAATCGTTAGGTTTTATCAATGAAACCAATTTTTGATAGATGATGTTATAGATTTGACTTTTGGTTTTGGTTGTTTATCCTTCCGTGAAGAACACGCTCGGATGTCTACTGATCCAGCCGACTTCACACACTCGCATTGACACCGGTGGCTATGCTCACTACAAAAGGTCTACGGATTGTCAGCCATGTTCAAAATGTGGAATTCCTTTAGATAATGGGTATGTGGTCCCGTATAATGCAAACTTGCTTCTACACTTTGATGCGCATATTAACGTTGAATATTGTGGATGGATCATGCTCATCAAATAGCTTTTCAAATACATTTCAAAAGGGGCAGATAGGGTTCGCTTTGCATTAACTAAAGATGATGATACATTAGAAAATATGAGGAATTATATTTTGGAAGTTGTAGATGAGATTAAAAACTACCTCGATGGTCGGTTTGTTTTCCCGCACCAGGCCCCTTGGAAGAATTTTAGCGTTCTCCATTCATTATAAGAATCCCCCTATACAAATTTTAGTTGTTCACCTGGAACGCAAGCAGAACCTTACATTCAAGCAATCACAAACAAGACATAGTTGACAACCTAAATGTTGGAAAGACAATGTTGACTTAATGGTTAGCAAATAACCAATTTGAATCCTATGCACAAATACCTCCTCCCAATTCTAGATTAGATCTTCGTTATGTTGACTATTTTTTAAGGTATAGATGGGATGTACCAACAAAGTCGTGGATTCAGAGGAGGTCTAAAAGACCATTGGTAGGCTTTCATATGTCTATCCAACATGTGATGAGTTATTCTACATTAGGATGTTACTTGCGCATCAGAGGGGTTGTTGTTCGTTTATGCGCATACGTATAGTTTTTGGTGTAGTATTAACAACTCTTAGAGAGGCATGTGAAAAATTAGGCATAAATGGAGATGACAGAGAATGGTTGAGTACAATATCAGAGGCCACCGAATGGGCAACTGCTTTAGAGATAAGGTCCCTTTTTGTGCACATACTGTTATACTATGATGTGTCTAATCCTATGGCATTATGGGAAGCAAATTGGAAAATAATGGGAGAAGACTTGGCGTACAACCTTGATCACATACTCTGAAATTCAGCAGATACTGTCAGCAGTGTAGATCTACAACAATTTGTCCTATATGAGATTGAGATTCTATTGAATTCTAACAGTACTCCACATTCATTAGCCGATTTTGGACTGCCAGGACCTGCAAAGTATACACTGTCTATTTTAAAGAACCTTTTGTTGCTTGAGGAGAGATATTATGATAGGATACACTACATGTTCAACATATGTCCTTGAAGGCAAGTCTATAGGCAAAACAATGAGAAGTATACGATAAAGTGCTTGTCTCATGTAATAACAAATCACATGTCCTGTTGTTCGTGTACAGTCATGGGGGTACAAGTAAAACTTATCTGTGGAAGACGATTATCACCGCTTTATGGTCTATGGGTCACATTGTTTTGGTTGTTGTTGCGTCTGGAATAGCATCACTACTACTATCATCGGTTCGGACCACACACTCAAGAGTTAAACCCTTACTTATCTTATAACGTACTCTTGTAAGAGTCGATTCAACAAGAGGAAGCACTAGAATTAAATGATGAATCCGTGTGTCATATTAAGAAAAACACAAACCTATCTAAAATACTGCCGGAGACAACTCTTATTATTTGGGATGAGGCGCCCATGAGTGACCGTAGATGCTTTGAGTCTCTTGATAAACATTGAAAGATTTGACTAGCAATGGTACATCACCATTTGAAGGAAAATCTGTGTTATTGGGTGGTGATTTCCGCCAACACTTCTAGTTAAACGAAAGTCCACTAAGGTGGAGATTATAGGATCATGCCTTCCGAGATCATATCTGTGGAAACATTTTAGTGTTCATGAGCTTTCGGTCAACTTAAGGATCGCAACATCATGTCTTGACACAATGACGTATGACCAGGTAAAATCTTTTTTGAATGGTTACTATGAGTGGAGATAGGAAAGAATGCCTTCCTATTGTTCCTGGACAAACCGACAACAAAATTATAGAAATCCAAGCGCACA
Source organism: Flaveria trinervia (assembly GCA_025506515.1). Lineage (NCBI taxonomy): Eukaryota > Viridiplantae > Streptophyta > Magnoliopsida > Asterales > Asteraceae > Flaveria > Flaveria trinervia. The sequence continues at coordinate 17,401,144 of CM046454.1, read as the reverse complement.
TGGTAATTGAGGATAGTCAAACAACGTTTTATGATTTGATCAGGTTCGTATATGATTACGAGACATTACCATCTCCAATCACTACAACAATTGCAGAACGTGATGTCATTTGTCAAAAGAATGATACCGTACACAAAATAAATAATGTATTGATTGTTATGTCACCAGGGGAATATATTACGTAAATAAGTACAGATTCCATGGATAAAATATGGTTGTGTAATGGCACAAGGTTGTTAGTGTCACAATTACTACCACGTGTAATCGAGGCACACAAAATAACAGGAACATCAGTTGGTAATAGGGTATATATTCCAAGAATAAACTTTGTACACAACACAAGAGAAATTCCTTTTGTGTTTACAAGGAGACAATTTTCAATAAAAATTTGCTATGCAATAACAATAAATAAAAGCTAGGGTCAATCATTAAAAAAATTAGGAATATACCTACCCGACCAAATTTTGGTCACGGACAGTTATACGTTGCCATCTCAAGAGCAATGTCACCAAATTCTGTAAAAATACTAACTAGAAAAAGCTTTGAAAATGTTGATAACAAAACATTAAATATTGTCTTTACAGAGCTACTAAATGAGATTAACGTAAATCAGGTTAACCACCTCCTTAAACACGTCGTTCTTTTTGTATTTATACTCAGACTTACACATTTAAGGTGTGTGTTGTACGTTGGAAGACACTAGAACAGGTTTATACACATGGAAGACACTAACTTATTAGCTCTTAGACCAGGATACCAGCATCAGAACTTGAGGTGTGTGTTGTATGTTGCTGGAAACCAGTGTTCTTTGATAATGAGACCTGCTATGTTTTTGTAGACAAACAGGTAAACCCATCTGCCTTTGCATTAAGAGATATATTAGAACGAAAATACATTGTGTTTGTTTAATGAAAACTTTAGAACATGTCTCATAAAACACAAAATGTTTATATAACAGGGAATGGGAATACAGGTTGTTGCCAAGGGAAGAGACCAGAGAACAGTCGCCTCTAGGTTGAATATCAGATCCTGTTACAGAATCAAAGGACATGCGTGTACAGATTCAGACAAATATACATCAACCTTGTCTCATCAGCATACATGCGGATCAGAACAGCCTCCGTCTTTACACCGAATGCAGATCAAGCTGATCTTCCACACGAGTACTTTGAGTTTGTTAGTCGTGAAAGGTTGGAATACTTGCATATGAGTGTAAAAAGGATGTATAGAAAGAAAAGATGATTATCATAGGTAAAAGCGCCTATCAGAAAATACCATCATCATACCACTAATAAGTCTTAAACTATGGTTGTCCAAATGCAGATTGCATAGGCATCCTACAAGAGTTGCAAGATAGCAGCACAAGAGCTAGAAAACCATATGTCAGAATGACCATTATGGATCGCAGGTAAGGTTTTCACATCGCTCCATTAACAATGTTCTTCATACAAATATATTTTCACTTTAAGCAACTATAACATCATTACTATATTAATGCGTTTTCATTGAACATCGTGGTAACAATTATTGGTTCAAGCCTTGGTTTACACACTATGAAAGCTCACGTAAAATGGCTTTAGTTGTCTGCTTGAACTATATTTCATTAATTGCAAACTTTACATTATATAGAAAACAAAAAACTTGATCTCAAAGGAAAATACCTAACTGACAACTACGTAATCTGCATAAAATATGAGAATACAACCCCACTATTTTGACCTGTTAAACTCTAATATAACATGTGAAATAAACAAACTAAATTATTAACCCGTGACTTGTGAACCAAACCCACCCGATTAACGAACCGATTAATCCAACATTCACCCCCTTAATCGGTTTGTTCACACCGCTTGTTCACATTAACGTCGAATCATCGTCTTCTCGAACCATCTCTACTTTTAATGGACATCCGAACTTCACCTAGTTCACGTCCAAGTCTTCTCGGTTCAACCCGAATCATGTTCACCACACTTGAAACATCTCACATGGCATCCCGTTGGAACCCATTCATTCACGTCTTGACTCTTCACGGATCAACGACCTCCTCCCCGGTCACATCCAAAGTCACCCGACTTGAACTCCAACGCGATAATGTTAACACCGTGTAGTTTCTTCAATATCTTTCTTTTTATAGCCACAACCTTACCTTCACCGATCAAGCTTGTTCAAAGAGGTTTCTCCAGCGACTAAGAAAACAAAGCCACCGCCTTCTACCGCTTTCTTTCACCTGCCAAGCGAATCGAACCCAAAGCTACCTGCTCACTTTTTCCGCACACATGTCAGTCTCCTTTTTCTACGAATCAAGCTGATCAAGGCATATGGACCTTTCTGCAACTCTGCCAAGAACACCATTAAACAACAACAAAACATTGTTGTCATGACCCAACCGGAACCACAGTTAGCATTTACCAATATCGATCAACACTAACATCCACGGAACATCGATGTTCATCACGGTCTCGGGACAGCAGGGTGTGTATAAACGATTAAGGGGGTGATTGTTGGGTTAATCGTTTAATCACACAGGTCAAGTCGTTTTGAACAAGTCAAGATGAAATAAAATATTTTGTATTTACTGCTTTAGTTAATAGTTTATTAATTAGAATTATTATTCTTGTTTGACCATATCTCATGAAAGTGGACGTTGAAGAAAATGCATGTTTGGAATAGTGGGTCATTAGGTGTACCGGATCTTTAGGAGCATTAGTTTTTTTATTGGTTGCAGATTTCACACGTTTGGTTTTATGTTTGGCTATATATAAGCCTCTTTTGTTCATTGAATAAGATGTATGCTTTCTCATCTGCAAATATACTTTCATATACACATATATATGTAAGTTTAAGTGTGTGTCGATTTGGCCTGAACCAACAACAATAATGTGAACATCATAGATTGTGGAGGAAATAGTTACATGTTCAACAAGGTTTCCAAGAGTTGTTATTGAGATATCCTGCCAACCTATAATCCTCGCCCTCACACAAATGAGAGTCACTGACTTCATGGGTACAAACTTTTTGTACAACATTCGCGTTACAACAATTACACACTAACAAACATGTTAATGACAACAGGTGAGCTGCAGCTTCATTCAACAAATGCAACTCCCATATATATCAGTCCAACAGCACTAGAAACACACACACTCCTAACTCTGTAAGATATATCAACAACTACACTCACATTAGTTCTCGGGTTAATTAATATTATTTTTTATTTAACTACCATGTCTAATTGCCACTGATAGAATGGTCTAGGATAAGTTGCATTTTAGTATAAACAATTAGTGCTAAATTTAAATTACTTAACCGTTACGTTTAGTAACTTCTATGCGAACCAAATAGTAGATATCTACATGTTCATTCAGATAGAATAATAAAGAGTTGTATTGATATAACAAAAAAAACTGTCAGATTTTTAATAAGATTTGCTACATTAAAATAATTAGATATTTTTATTGAAAAACCGATCTATGAATTTTTTTTCACATATGATGACGAGTTGACGAAATTTTAAATTGTCACCTATGGTGAAAAGTAAAAGATGATGATACTTTCGATAAACGTTTCAATAAAATTTAGAAGGAAGGAAGTTTCTTATCATGAAAGTTTGATAAAGTTTGATAATGGATTATTGTTTATAGGTTTGAAAGAGTGGAGTCAAGGAAACGCAACAACCCCACATGAGCTAATGCCTACAGTCAAACACCAACAAAGCTGCATAAAAATGTCACCATTTCTAAAATTCTAGCTAAAGACTGAGACTAGCTAACAGGAAGTACAAACAACCAAAATAGGAAACAATAAACATTTTTGCAATCAATTGTCTAAACATATTTTCTCTATCCCTCTATGATTATAGGGACAAACACTCACAGTCAATGCAGAAATAACAAACATAGAACAAGCATATTCCATATTGAAGGTGAATACACACACAAAATATATGCCAATACCATTAACAGCATGTCTTCCTTTGCCCCTTCCTTATGAAACCCAACTTACATCTATTTTTGCAGCAGGAGACACAACAACATGCAAGAAACCAAAGAACGACTAGGCCAATATGTGTCATCACTTTTGATCCTGCCAAAAGTACAAATCTTTTGTTGTTCTAGAACAAGCATATTCCATATTGAAGGTGAATACACACACAAAATATATGCCAATACCATTAACAGCATGTCTTCCTTTGCCCCTTCCTTATGAAACCCAACTTACATCTAATTTTGCAGCAGGAGACACAACAACATGCAAGAAACCAAAGAACGACTAGGCCAATATGTGTCATCACTTTTGATCCTGCCAAAAGTACAAATCTTTTGTTGTTCTAGAACAAGCATATTCCAAAACCAAACACCGTACAAGTATTTTGTTGTTCCTGAACAAACACATGGCTAAACACAAAATGGCAGACACAAAAAACACCATCCCATCCTTCCTTTTCAATGTAAATGTTAGGCATGTAGTGTGCAACAAAAAGCACTTGGAAATGTTAAAGCCACCTCTAAAAAATCTTTTGTACAAGAATATATATAAATATGTATGTATGTATATGTATATATAACTGTAGCACAACCACCGTTTCGCGCAGCATGCCAACGGGTATCATTCTAGTTAGATATAAAAGTCATTTTGCCTTTAAATGATTTGGGAAAATGGTAATGAACAACATTTTCTAGAAGTACATGTTTGGAAGCATTAGTTAGCAATGTTTAAAATCCAAGTAAACAAATAAAAAAAACTAATAAGTATGCATTCAAAATAGCTGAAGTTTTGAAACTAATTTTCTATGACTCCAAATTGCATAAGTAATAGACAACCTCTTAACAAAATGGCGGGGTCATGAATATGATATAAGAAGAAAACAAATAAGACGTGATAGATATGGGTAAATAAATTCATATAACATATAGTAATATATATATATATATAATATATATATATATATATATATATATATATATATATATATAGGATTGGGATCCTACGTTAACCCAAAGTATTCATGAGAACTCTTTAACTCTTTCATAGCCATTGATTTATATATAAAATAATTAGATTCCAATTGAATGGTGTAGATCATCTAAGGGTAGATTGTCATTTTCTTTATAACTTTTCCTGTGGTAGTTGTCAGATTATCTTTAAATCAAATCTCCTTTTTTTTCCAACAAGTACACACCATCCATACTTTCTCTTTCTAGATACTCAAAACCATATAAACCAAATGGATTTAAACCCATTTGTTCTTGCTAAAAAAGTATGGAGTTTATTGTATATATCTTCTCATCTTCAAATTAACCATCTGTAAGACCTTACACAAACTTCTCTCCACCGCCACCGCAACTGTTTCTTTCGTCGGATAAAGGAGTCGTCGTTCTTTTCTCGTCGGGGGATTAACGTAACTAGGTATGGTGCGGTGGTTTAACGATGGTTCAAATCAACCTAGACCTTCTCCTTTATCAACCTTCTCGGATCTGGTTCAAATCAACTTAGATCTTTCATTAATTGACCCACATCTTGTTGGACCAAAAGAACTAATGAGCCAGATCAGAAAAACTTTTAGTCCCACAAGACATCACAACAACTGCTGAAGACTTGATCAGCTGTTTGATAAAGTCTAAAGATCAACAGCTGAAGACTAAAGTACTGAAGACTTCAACAGCTGAAGACCAACATCTAAAGATCAACAGCTGAAGACTAAAGTACTGAAGATCAATAGCTGAAGTACAAAGACTGAAGACAACATCTGAAGACATCAGCTGATGACAACAACTGAAGTTCAAGAAGTCCAAGTACTGAAGCCTTCAGAGTTTGTCACAACAACTGAAGAAGCATTCTTCAGTTGTTGTGATGGTTTCCTTTCAGTAGTTTTCTTTTCTATTTCAGTACTTGTAAAACGACTGAAGAGCATGTTCTTCAATCGTTGTTGTTTCAGTAGTTTCTTTTCAATAGTTGTAGTGATAGTTTACACTTGGTATTTTTGTAAGAAGATGTCAGCTGTTTGACATCTTCAGTAATTGTGTTAACTTTCAGTAGTTAAATAATAGTTAGATGTCACTGTCAAGTGACATCAGCTGACGTCAACTTCCCTTATAAAAGGAAAGATGACCTAATTGTAACGGTGTGGAAGCCAGCCGAAGCGTATATTGAATGAATATATTCCTTTTGGCAGAAATTCTCTCTCTATAACAAACACTGTTTCATTGATAAATTTCATGTGTTCTTGTTTAAATTTGTTAATTCGTGGGCTCATTCCGCTGCAAATCCAATCTAATTGATCAAACTAGATGCTGAGATCCTAACAAATGGTATCAGAGCCGGTTAATCATTGATCGATTTAATAATTGATTATTGAAACTGTTCTTTTGCTATCTATGTTTGATCGAATTAGCAAATTTGCAAGAATCGTTTATAGAGATTGAGCATCTGTTGCTTCTGGCCATTTTGTTTGAGGTTTTAAGTGGTTTTGAGCTAGATTTACTTTGTTTACCTTGAATTTGTCTGAATTCTGAATATGACTACTCCTTCTAATGACCCTCACAATACTGGTTCCTCAACCAAGCCTCCGATGCTGGTTAGGACTGAGTATAACATATGGCAACGAAGAATGCTCCATCACCTGTCTGTTAACAGTTCAGGTTGTTGGACATGTGTGGTACATGGTCCACATAAGCCTATGGTGAACAATCAGAAACCAACCAAATGGTTCCGAAGAAGGAACAATACTCTGATGAGGATCGAAAACTGTTGAGATTGATGCTAAAGCTCATGGAATTCTGGCCATGGCACTGCCTAATGAAATCTATTTTGGGCTTATGCATCATGAAACTGCTCATGATCTCTGGAAGGCACTGAAAGAACAATTTGGTGGTACTGATGAGGTCTTAGCAAACAATAGGGAAATACTTGTCCAACAATATGAGACATTTGCTCATAGGAAGGGTGAGACTCTGACTCAACAGTTTGAGCGTTTTTCATGTTTGATCTCTAAGCTGAAAATGGTCAAACATGAATACACTAATAGCCAGATGAACCACAGATTCCTCAGATCACTGCCTGAGAGATGGGACATATACACAATTTCCTCCTACGCTCTAATGCAAATCTGGATAGCCTATCTCTCACCCAACTTCATGGGAAACTGCTTACATTTGAAAGAGAGATAGAGCAGAAAAGGAAACTGGCCTCATCAGGAAAGCTGAAGACTTTGTACCAGGGAACACTACCTTGGTCGGTCATGAGTCAGAATATGCTGCATCAGAAGTAATTATGATGTGCATATAGATTTCTCTTCAAACAGTTCTGATCATGCATTTGTGAGTGTTGATAGTCAGTCAGGCTATAATAGTGACAATTTGTGCTTCATTATGGATGATTTGAAAGGTATAGCTGATGACGACTTAGAAGAGATAGATATTCTGAGCCAAATGGTCCTTGATTAATATCAGATCTCAGAAGTTCTACAAGAGAACTGTAGGAAATTCCCTGGACTCTCTGGCAAAACCAAAGTTGGTTTTGACAAGAGTAAGTTGAGGTATCACAAATGCCACAGGCTTGGGCACTTTGCAAGAGAGTGTAGATCATCTGGATCTAACTCCTGCACCCTTTGTGACTTTTCCAAGTAATATTCAACAAAACAGAGGCAACATCCTGCTAGTTCTGGTCATCAATCACAACCTCTATCTCCTGCATATTTTGTCCCTCAGGGTCCAATGCCATATCCATATCCCTGCTATTACATGCCACAAACCAGTCAAGTTCAAGTACCCATTGCTCAACAACCACCTGCTCTTCCTGAGCCTCAACCTTCCCAATCTCATCAACAATCTCAACCTCAACAACACAGCTTTTTCACCCCAGGAGTTGTTGACTGGAGCAGTTTACCAGATGATAGTCTGGTCATGAACAACTGTTTTCTGGTGCTGGTCAACATGATGGTGACAATCCTTTTGGAAATCTTGCTCTTATGGCCCTGGAGTCTGCTGATACCTCATCCTCTATTGCCTCCACACCAAAGGTATCACAGGTATCCTCTGAGGCCAAAGCCAAGCTATGTTCTGAAACATGCATAGCCGCATTTGCATCTATTAGAGAAGCAAATGTAGCATTAATTAACAAGAACATTGAGCTAGAACAAATAATATCCAAAAGAAAAGCTGAATTTGAGTCTGTGCTTAATGATAAGAATGATGAGATTTACAAACTTAAATGCCAAATCACTGATGATATGGCTAGGGAAGAGGTACTTCTAGAGAAATATAGAGACCTCAAAGAAACACTTGCAACTACCCAGGTAGAGTGTGATCGATGGGTACATTCCTACAAGGTTTTGAAATGCTTCTCAGTAAGCAGTCTGCTTCCAATGTGAAGTTTGGCATTGGTTATAATCACACTGCTCCTCCTACAGATTTTACTCCTAGAGCAGAGGTAGAATCTGATGGAGAAAGCAATAACCAATCCTTTTCATCATGTGATCTACTATCTGATATAGCACCATCAGAGGTTGGAGTCAGCATTAATTCCTCCCAAAACCTATTAGCTGATGTGATGGTTCAAATGCTGACACTCACATGATCAAAAGGTTGATCACTCCAGGTGGTATTTCACAAAGTACTGAAAGTACTAAAGAGAAAGTCATAACACCTGGAGAACAAACCCAAACTACTGCATGTACTAAAGGAAAGAAAACTGCCAGTAGAAAGGGTGGGAAAACTACTGAAGAAGATATCAAGAAAGCATGTACTGCAAGGAAGAAAACTGCTAGTACTGGTCGCAAACTGCTGAAGAATAAGTCTTCAGTAGTTTCATCTTCTTCAGCAGATGATCAACTTAAGATGAAGAAAAAGCCATGTGAAATATGTGACTTATTCAATCATCTTACTAATGATTGCTGGTATAAAAAGGGCTCCAAACTCAAACACAATGAGAACATTAAAAAGAAAATGGATAAAATGAAAACTGAGTTTGAAACCAAGTTTGTACAGCAACATCAAAACCTGTAACCCCAAATCCAAAAAGAAATCCAAAAAGGAAGGGGTAATCAGGCAGCAACAGTGAGGTTGCTCAAAGGGAGATGGTAAAACACAGGAATCCATCAATCTCAAGCACTAATGTGTCTGATGAGTTGAAGGCTTTATCACAGAATCAGACACAACTTGTTATGATGGTTCAACATCTATTGGGGAGAGTCAACCAATTAGATGATCCTGTGCTGAACCCACAGAGAAGAAAATCCATGCCAAAGGTTCTTCTTCTTCACCATCTCCATCCCCTCAAGCTGTTCTTCATAGCAAATCTGTTAGTTTACCATCTATTGATGTGAACAGACCCAAAACCAAAAGGTTTGGGTCTCAAAAACTAACTAATTTATTATGATTGCAGGGTTCTTCAGCATGCCACAGTAGCATCTGGTATGTAGACAGTGGAGGATCTATGCATATGACAGGGAACAGCTCTCTTCTTCATGATTACATAAGGAAAGAAGGGTTTTGTTTCTTTGGCAATGATGCTAAGGGTTACATCATTGGCAAAGGCTTTGTCTCCAATGGAGAAATAAGGTTTGATGATGTTAACCATGTGGAGAATCTCAAGTACAATCTCTTGAGTGTCAGTCAAATGTGTGATAAAGGCCATGTTGCTCTTTTCACCAGTCAGAACTGCAGGATTTTGTCATCCAAAGTTCTGAGTTTGATTGATAAGGTGTTGGATGATCACACTCTCCTAAGGACCAACAAGACAGGAAGAGTGTATGCCTTAGATCTTTCCAAGAAAATAGATCTCAAAGGCCATCCTTGCCTATTTTCCAAGGCTTCTCCTCAAGAATCTATTCTATGGCATAGAAGGCTGGGTCATGTGAATCTTAAAAACTTGAATCAGCTGACACATCATGGTTTAGTAAGAGATTGCCTATGAAGGAGTTCAGATGTGAAGACAACTGCACTGCTTGTTTGAAAGAAAAACAGCACAAAGTCTCATTCCCTCCTATTGAAGAACCTAAGTCCATTGCCTGCTTGCAATTACTACACATGGATATCTTTGGTCCTGTGAGAGTAATGAGTATGGCAAAGAAGAAATATTATCTGGTAATTGTGGATGATTACTCCAGATTTGTATGGACTTTCTTCTTGCATTCAAAGGATGAGGCTGCTCAGACGATTATAAACTTTGTGTTGTATGTTGAGAAGCAGTATTTCTATCTGTCAAGTGTATCAGAAGTGATAATGGAACAGAATTCAAAAACCATACACTTGATGATTTTTATCTCTCAAAGAGAATCAAGAGGCAGTTTAGCATCCAAGGACTCCAGAATGAAATAGAGTAGTAGAGAGAAAGAACATGACCCTAATTGAAGCTGCAAGGTCCATGTTGGCTGACTCTGGTTTGCCACTGACCTTTTGGGCTGAAGCTGTTAACACAGCTTGCTATGTGCAGAATAGAGCCTTAGTAAATCAGAGGTTGATGAAGACTCCATATGAAGTTCTACATCATTTGGCTCCTCTAATTTCATTTTTCAGAGCCTTTGGGTGTCCTTGTTTCATTCTCAACACAAAGGATCAACTCCACAAATTTGATCCTAAGGTGGATGCAAGGTATTTTGTTGGTTATTCATCTACTTGCAGGGCATACAGAGTCTTCAACTGCAGAACAAAGATACTTGAAGAGACTCTGCATGTGAAGTTTAATAAATCTCCAAAGGACAAGATTCCACAAAACCCTGTGGAGTTATTTGATTTGGACATACTGCAATATGTTCCTTATCAGGCTTCAGTTATTGCTCCTGTCAACAGTTCTCCACCTGGTGGTATGATGATGATGATTATCATACTCACCTATTCAAGTTTAGTGATCAACTGCCTGAGTCCACTAAACTTGATATTCCTATAGCTTCAGCAGTTCCATCCACAACAAATGCTGATGAGATCTCTGATTCCTCTACATCTTTTGATTTGCCATCTCATTCTTGGTTTCAAGAGTCTGCATCACCATCTATGCTGCTGAAGGTCCTACAAACACTTGCACAGATCTCATTGTTTATCAAGAGCTGAAGAATCACCCAATGTCTCAAATCATTGGTGATATCAATGCTGGAGTTTCAACAAGAAGTCAATTGTCCAATTTCTACTTCTATGCTCTCTTCATTTCAGCAAGAGCCAAAGAACTATCACATTGCTTTAAGGGACAATGGATGGGTGAAGCCATCCAGCTTGAGCTACTTCAGTTCAACAAGTAGCAAGTGTGGGAACTGGTTCCTCTACCCCCAGGTAAGTGTGCAATAGGCACTAAATGGGTGTTTAGGAATAAAACAGATGAAAATGGCTTATTGTTAAGAACAAGGCCAGACTGGTTGTTCAGGGGTTTGCACAAGAAGAAGGTATTGATTATGATGAAACCTTTGCTCCTGTAGCCAGATTGGAGGCAATTAGATTGTTCTTAGCCTATGTTGTATTCCACAATCTTAAAGTTTTTCAAATGGATGTTAAAAGTGCATTTTTATATGGTAAAATAAAAGAAGAGGTTTATGTGTGTCAACCACCAGGTTTTGAGGATAATAAACATCCAGATTGGGTATACAAGCTTGATAAGGCTCTTTATGGGTTAAAACAAGCTCCTAGAGCCTGGTATGAGACATTATCAAATTTTCTTCTTCAAAATAATTTCACTAGAGGCTCCATAGATAAAACTTTGTTCATTAAGAAGGTGGATCAGCATAAGCTACTTGTTCAAATTTATGTTGATGATATTATTTTTGCATCCTCTGATCCCCAGTTGTGTGATGATTTTACCAATTTAATGCAAAAGAAGTTTGAAATTAGTGCAATGGGAGAATTAAAGTTCTTTCTAGGATTGCAAATCAAATAAAAGGCTGGATGGGACTTTCATTCATCAGTCTAAATATACAAAAGATCTTTTGAATAAGTTTGATTTACAAAACTGTAAGCCCTGTTCTACTCCCATGTGCCACACCACTCAACTGGATGCAGATCAGAAAGGTAAAGCTGTTGATGAAACACTTTACAGATGTATGATTGGGTCCTTGATGTACTTAACAGCTTCTAGACCAGATATCATGTTTGCAACTTGTGTTTGTGCTAGATTTCAGGCTGCTCCTAAAGAGTCTCATTTGATTATAGTCAAGAGGATCTTTAGATATCTGCAAGGTACACAATCTCTAGGTTTATGGTATTCCACTGGACACTCTTGTAAATTAGTTTCTTTTTCTGATAGTGACTATGCAGGGGTTAAGTTAACCAGAAAGTCAACTTCTGGTGGATGTCAATTCCTAGGCAACTGTTTGATTTCTTGGCAGAGTAAGAAACAAACATATGTTGCTACCTCCACTGCTGAAGCAGAGTACATTGCTACTACAAGTTGTACATCTCAGGTACTCTGGCTTCAGAACCAACTTTTGGATTATGGCATTACAAAGACTAAGACTCCATTATTAATGGATAGTGCTTCAGCTCTTTGCATTGTCAAGAATCTTGTCCAGCATTCTAGGACCAAACATATAGAGATCAGACACCATTTTATTAGGGACTGTTTTGAAAAAGGTCTGATTGATCCAAAGTTTGTGCCTAGTGCTGATGAGCTTGCAGACATTTTTACTAAGCCTTTGGATAGTTCAACTTTCCAAAACCTAGTGTTAAGGCTTGGTATGCTGCAGCTAGAATTAGTGACAACTACTGATGATCTCAGTAAACAAGTTCTGATGATCATTAGTAAACATCTCACAAATATGTACTGATTCTGTTAAAAGAAACTGATGCAGTTATAACTACTGATGTCAGTAAAAACAGATAAGTACCGATGTCCTATGAAATACTGAAAATAGCTAAAAAGTCTGATGAGTAAGTGTTGAGGACAGTATAAAACAGCTGAAAAGCTACGAACTGACGAAAACTACTGATGGGAATTTTCTCTTCAGTCATTTTACAACTGCTGTTTCATCTTAAACAACTGAAGCAAAACCAATGTCTTCAGTAGTTTCACAACTACTGATGACTAACACCAAGTCTTCAGTCGTTTACAACAACTGATGAAAAAACCATGTCTTTAGTAGTTTCACAACTACTGATGACTAACACCAAGTCCTTAGTTGTTTCCAACATCTGAAGCCAAAACCATGGTTTTGAGTAGTTTTATAACTGCTGATGCCTAAAACCAAGACTTCAGTTGTTTCAACCTCTGAAGGTTAATACCATGTCATCAGTCGTTTAAAACTACTGATGATTAACACCAAACCCTTCAGTTGTTTTATAACCCATACCCTATAAATACCTAATCCTACAGAGCTTCATTATCTCAAACCTAACGTTCAAAAACTCCAAACCTTCTCTCACATTAATGGCGACCATGCAGCTTAAACCAAGACACAACCGTATTGCCTACCTTACCAAATCACCCTTCTGGACGAAGTTTGATACTGCCATTGATCTAATGGTCCATTCTCCATACAAAACGGCCTTCCTTATCAATCCTACCATTTATGCCGAATCCCTAAATCAGTTCTGGATGAACGTCACCCTTATCACTGGGGAGAATGACACCGAGTCTCTCCAATCGTTCGTCAACTACCGTAAGGTGGTCATCACTCCGACAATCCTTCGCCAAACCCTACAACTGGATGATGCCACCTTCCCCGCTGGATATTCAAAGGGCACCACTAATCTATCCTTTGCCCACCATGGATACTAGGGTAACCTCAGCGCTTCTACCATCCTAAAGAAGCATTTCCATGACGCGGAACGCCTTATTTTTCATATGGGGAATGTCTGCCTAGCCCCTAAGACTTCTTTTTGGGATCAAATGTCAACCAGGTGGCAGCAGGTATTCTTCTCTATCCTTGAGCAACAAAACTTAAATTTTTCTGCAATAATATTTCTTGAACTTAAGGATATGGTCTCAAAACCTATTGCTTACCGATGGATATTATATCCACGGTTCATAATGGCCATTATAGAGAACCAGCTGAAAGCTGAGGGACTTGTTGGCCTTGGAGTCCCTACTATGGCTGTATTGCCTGAGGTATACTCCAGGCACAACTCAGACCAGTCACTCAAACAGGCTGCCAAGCTGCGAAAACCCACGCAGCTGGAACCCACAGCCACCACCTCCAAATCCAAAGTCCCCACCAAACCCAAACACAAGAATCCCAAAACGGCTACTCAGGGAAATGAGTCCCCTGAGGATGTCCGTGCAACACAAACGCAGGATGTATCTACCGGCCATAATCCCCCAGTAGCTACAAGTACTCACCCAACCTCAACCGCTCAGGCTTCCTCTCAACAGGAGCCTGCAGCAACCACATTCGGGGCACCTATACATCTGGAACCTTCCTCATTTGAGGAGGTTGCCATTGAAACGCACCACTCTCCCCGGGTGCATACTGCTTCTACACCATCTTCCACTGCAACCGCCCCCCAAAGTCCTACCATAATAGTTGCAAAAGTGCTGAGTCAGTTGCATTCCTCACCCCCTCCCCAGATACCAATCAAAACTGGATAGCCTCAACAATTGAGGGGGAGGATCCAAATGCTGCTGCTAACCCACAGCAGAGGGGTTATACTGTTCAATCTCCTAGTGTAGCAGAGGAGGTTAGAACATCTGGTGAGGCTGCCACTTTCCCTGTTTCAGCAAATGAATAGGATGAAGAGGGTAACATCTATAAGACCTCACCAGAGGCAACAGCCAATGAAGGACAAAGTCCTGAGGCTAGAAGTCCCCGAAACCAAGACCAAGGGGCACATGCTTATACTGATCTACACACAGTGCATGTACATCCTGATTCTATCAGGAGTCAGATGATTCAGCACAAACTGATGATGACCTGGGCTTCTTCTATGATGTCTTAGCCCACAACACAATCCTAGAGGCTAAGGTGAGCAGACTCAAAGAGCTGCTAGCCAAAACGTCTCAGGATCTAAGTCTATCTGCCCCAATACACCAACAGATGGCACCTTCCTCTGAAGGTCTTTTATACACAGAGCCACTCCAAAACACTCAGCCACCTGCCTCTACTTCTGTCACTATCTCTCAGGGACAGAACCCCTTGAGCAAATAGCTGCTATCTTTCAACATTCCTTACCTCTCATCACACCAATTATCACTGATATAGTGATTAAAACCCTTGATGAGAGGCTTCCCTCGGTTATCCAACCCTTGATAGAGGAATGTTAGGATCAGTGATCTATGTTTGATTGATTAGAGAGTATAGCAGCGGAAATCGAACAATGAATTAGCCAATTCACAAGAACGAAACGATATTCAATGAAGAACAAAGACGGTTATAGAGAGAGAATTTCTGCAAATATATTTCATTCAATATTCGCTTTCGTGGTAACAGAATGTCACACTTACAATTAGGTCGACACCTCTTTATAAGAGATGTGACGTCTGCTGATGTCACTTGATAGTGACATCTAACAGATTTATTACAACTGAAACACAACTACTGAAGATGTCAAAACAGCTGACATCTCCTTACAAAAATGCTAAGTGTTATCAGTTGTTATAACTACTGAAAAACATAAAACTACTGAAACTACAATGACTGAAGAACAAGCTCTTCAGTCGTTTTACAAAACTACTGAAAGTAAAAATATAAAACTACTGATATCACAACTACTGAAGAAGTACTCTTCAGCTGTTGTGACAAACTACTGAAACTTCAGTACTTGATCTTCAGACTTGAACTTCAGATGTTTCATCAGCTGATGACTTTAGTAGATATCATCAGTTGATGTCTTCAGTCTTTGTCTTCAGACTTTGTACATCAGTTGTTGATCTTTAGCACTTGTAAACTCTCAGCTGTTGTACTTCAGTACTTTGAACTTCAGCTTCAGCACTTGTGTTCTTCAGCTGTTCAGCTTCAGTACTTGTGTTCTTCAGCTGTTCAGCTTCAGTACTTGTGTTCTTCAGCTGTTTAGCTTCAGTACTTGTGTTCTTCAGCTGTTAAAGTCTTCAGTACTTGTCAAACTGCTGATGAAGCTTTCAGCAGTTGTTGTGATACCGTGTGGGACTTAGAGGTTTTCTGATCTTGGCTCATTGGTTCTTTTGGTCCAACAAACTCCCCCTGAACCAATGCAGCCAAAACCTCTAATTTATTTATTATCCCACTTATTGTTGGCAAAAGGTTGGTCTTTTTCCTTCTTGATCAGTAGAGAAGATGACCCATATAAGCTCCGGCCTGGGAAGAAGTCTCTGATATTTGTTTGGCAAGATATGAATGGGAACTCTATTTTGGGGAACTAGACACAGAGTTGTATCCCATTCATGAGATCTACTACTCCCGTGTATGAGCCTGTAGGATTCTCTGGTGTAGGCTCTGAGAAACATGATTTGTTCTTCCATGGTCAGGTTCTCGGCTTCACCATCAAACAATCCTTCTCGCCCATACAGCTCTGAGATGTACTTGGCCTGTTTGCCATTTTTGAGCTCAACTGTTGTAATTTGTCTGTATGCAAACTCATCAGGATGATTCCCTTCGAGTAACAGACTGAGCTCATTTTGTTTGAAGTTCTCAAGCCTCTTGTAGACTAACCCCTTTTTAATAATCATGTTCTCTAGCATCTTCTGGGGTGGTTGTTTAGTCTCGTAGGCCTTCTTGAAATCTTCGACAATCTCCCAGGGTGATACTACAAGGGCCACTGTGATCTCTTCATCTACGATCCTCTTGACTTGACCCTTGTATCTCGAAGGAATGTCTTTCTTTACAATCCTGTGAGCCACCCTCGGATCAGGCCATACTCTCACCCTTTCCTTCTGATATTGAAATGTGTTGGCGAGAGTGTACAACCTCAGAGCTTCTTTCTTCATGCTGATAATTGATGACGAAGCAGCATAAGTTTTGTCAATGCTTTTCAGCATTTCATCATCATGAAGCTTTTGCTGCTCCTCTTCTTCAATCTTTACTCTCACAGCATCCATTTGTGAGATGGGAATGATGGGCATAGGTTTGGCTTTCGCTAATGTTAGGACTGCAGACAGAGGCATCCTATCTTCTTCCACATCATCCTCTTCTTCTTCTTCGTCTAGCCTCAACACCCTTCTCTTCTTCTTCTTGGGTGCATCATCAAATCCTGTAACCCTTAAGTCCTCAAAGATCTTCCTAAGTATTTGGCAATGAAACGGATCATGATCTCCAATCTCTCCTTTTCAAGTGCATCATACCCAGCCCATCGGGTTTGAATCTCCTCCACTTCCAACTTCCTGATTTCACTATCTAATGTGGTTGTATCAAAACCTTGCTTGAAGAGTTGCTCAATGATTTTATCCATGGATCGGCTGTGTGTATCATCAGCATCTTTTACCAGCTCTTCCAAGGATTTTTCTTCAGCAGTAGGTTGATCATCAGCACTTTTCTTTCGTTTATAGGTGATCAGTTGTTGATTTTCTTTTTCCAACTCCTGGGCTTGCTCTTGGGCCTTCTCATCCTCTATTCTTTTCCTCTTCTTTTCTTTCACTGCAGTACTCTCCCCTTTTTTGGATGCATTGGTGGTAGGGGTTTGTACCGCAGAAAGTGTCTTTTGGACAGCAGCATCAATCAATGGTTGTAAAGTTGAGGAAATCCTCTCATTAATGGCTTTAGTCACAATGTCAGTGATTATGGGTGTGATGAGAGGGAGGGAATTTTGAAGGACAGCAACTATTTGCTCAGGAGGGTTCTGTTCCTGAGAAATAGTGCCAGAAGCAGAGGCAGGTGGCTAAGTTGTTGGGAGTGGCTCAGTGTTTGGAAGACCTTCAGATGAAGGTGCCATCTGTGGGTTTGTGGAGGCAGATGGTCTTTCTCCTTGAGAGAGTTGGTCAAGTAGGTTTTGCAGCCTACTGACTTCCTCCTCAAGGATTGTGTTCTGGGCAAGAACATCGTAGAAAACTACTGATGACTAACACCAAATCCTTCAGTCGTTTTCTAACCCGTACCCTATAAATATCCCTGACCTAATCCTTCAAAGCTTCATCTTCTTCAAACCTAATGTTCCTCTCCAAAACTTCTCTCTTCTAAATGGCGTCCATGCAAATCAAACCACGACACAACTGTGTAGCTTACCTTACTAAATCGCCATTCTGGGCTAAGTTCGATACTGCTATCGATCTTATGGTCCAGTCACAATACAAAACGGCATTTCTTCTCAATCCCATCCTTCATGCCGAATCCCTCACACAGTTTTGGATGAACGTCACCATCACCACTGGGGAGAACAACACAGCATCTCTCCGGTCGGTCGTCAACAACCAAGAAGTGGTCATCACTCCCGAAATCCTTCGTCAAACTCTACATCTGGATGATGCCATTTCTCCTACTGGATATCCAAAGGGCACAACTGATTTATCCTTTGCCCACCATGGATATCAGGGCAACCTTAGTGCCTCCACTATAATGAAGAAACATTTCCATGACGTTGAACACCTAATCTTCCACATGGTAAATGTCTGTTTGGCTCCTAAGACTTCGTCTTGGGATCAAATGTCTACAAAGTGGCAGCAGGTAATGTATTCTATTCTTGAGCAACAGCCTTTAAATTTTTCAGAAATAATATTTTCAAAGCTCAAGGATATGGCTCAAAAACTAACTGCTAACCGTTGGATATTATATCCGCGGTTCATAATGGCCATAATTATAAACCAGCTTCAAGCTGAGGGACTTGTTGGCCTGGGAGTCCCTGTTATGGCTGTTTTGCCTGAAGTATACTCCCGGCACAACTCTGACCACTCACTCAAATTGGCTGCCAAGCTGCGAAAACCCATGCAGCTGGAACCCACAGCCACCACCTCCAAATCAAAAGTCCCCACCAAACCCACCAAAAAGAAACCCAAAACGGCTACTCAGGGAAATGAGTCCCTTAAGGATGCCCCTGCAACACAAACGCAGGATATATCCACTGGCTATAACCCCCTAGTGGATATAAGGACTCTTCCAGCCATAGCCGCTCAGGATTCCTCTCAACAGGAGCCTGCAGCAACCACACAAGGGGTACCCACACATCTGGGATCTTCCTCACTTGAGGGGATTGCCATTAAAGAGCACCATCCTCCCCAGGTGCACACTGCTTCTATCTCTTCACCCCATGCAACTGCCCCCCCAAAGCCCTACATTGCTTGTTGCACAAGTGCTGACTCAATTGCACTCCTCACCCCCTCCCCAGATACCAATTACTACTGGGAACACCTCTACCATTGAGGGGGAGGACCAAAGTGCAATTGAGAACCCACAGCATAGGGGTTTACCACTTCTATCTCCTGGTGTAGATAGGGAGATTAGAATATCTAGTGAGGCTGCCACCTCTTCTGCATCAGCACATGATCAGAATGAGGCTGGTAACATTGCTAAGACCTCACTAGAGGCAACAGCTGATGATGGACATAGTCCTGAGGCTGGAAGTCCCCAGTACCAAGACAAAGGGGCACATGCTATAACTGGTCTACACCCAGTGCATGTACATCCTGCTCCAAGCAGGAGGTCAGGTGATTCAGCTTCTGCTGATGATGACCTGGGCTTTTTCTATGATGTTCTTGCCCAGAACATAATCCTTGAGGAGGAAGTCAGTAGGCTGCAAAACCTACTTGACCAACTCTCTCAAGGAGAAAGACCATCTGCCTCCACAAACCCACAGATGGCACCTTCATCTGAAGGTCTTCCAAACACTGAGCCACTCCCAACAACTAAGCCACCTGCCTCTGCTTCTGGCACTATTTCTCAGGAACAGAACCCTCCTGAGCAAATAGTTGTTGTCCTTCAAAATTCCCTCCCTCTCATCACACCCATAATCACTGACATTGTGACTAAAGCCATTGATGAGAGGATTTCCTCAACTTTACAACCATTGATTGATGTTGCTGTCCAAAAGACACTTTCTGCGGTACAAACCCCTACCACCAATGCATCCAAAAAAGGGGAGAGTACTGCAGTGAAAGAAAAGAAGAGGAAAAGAACAGAGGATGAGAAGGCCCAAGAGCAAGCCCAGGAGTTGGAAAAAGAAAAGCAACAACTGATCACCTATAAACAAAAGAAAAGTGCTGATGATCAACCTACTGCTGAAGAAAAATCCTTGGAAGAGCTGGTAAAAGATGCTGATGATACACACAGCCGATCCATGGATAAAATCATTGAGCAACTCTTCAAGCAAGGTTTTGATACAGCCACATTAGATAGTGAAATCAGGAAGTTGGAAGTGGAGGAGATTCAAACCCGATGGGCTGGGTATGATGCACTTGAAAAAGAGAGATTGGAGATCATGATCCGTTTCATTGCCAAATACTTAGGAAGATCTTTGAGGACTTAAGGGTTACAGGATTTGATGTTGCTGAAACAAATGTGGTCTCAAACTCAGTTTTCATTTTTACCATTTTCTCTTTAATTTCTTCTTTATGTTTGAGTTTGGAACCTCTTTTGTACCAGCAATCATCTGTAAGATGATTGAACAAACCACATACTTCACATGGTTTCTTCTTCATCTTAGGTTGATCATCAACTAAAGAGGTGAAGCAACTGAAAACTTGTTCTTTAGTGCTTTGGAAGCATTGTTTGCTTTCTTGACTTCCTCTTTAGTAGCCTTCAAACTCTTTCTACTGACAGTTTTCTTCTTTTCAGTACTGACAGTAGTTGGAGTTTGAACTTCAGGTGTTAAATCCTGCTCGCTAGTCCTTTGAGGACTTTCAGAATTAACTCCTGAGTTGATCAACTCATTGATCATGTGAGTGTCAGGATTTGAACCATCAACATCAGCTGATAGGTTCTGAGAGGGCTTGATGTTGACTTCTACTTCTGATTGTGCTGTATCAGAAAGTAGATCACATGATGAGATGGATTGGTTATTACTCTCACCATCAGATTCTACCTCTGCTCTTGGAGTAAAATCTGTAGGTGGAGCAGTGTGATTGTAACCAATGCCAAACTTCACATTGGAAGCAGATTGCTTACTAAGAAGCATTTCAAAACCTTTGCATGATTGTACCCATCTATCACACTCTACCTGGGTAACTGCAAGGGTTTCTTTGAGATCTTTATACTTCTCTAGAAGTATCTCTTCCCTAGCCTTATCATCAGTTATTTGGCATTTCAGTTTGTAAATCTCATTATTTTTATCATTAAGCACAGACTCAAATTCAGCTTTGCTTTTGGAAATTATTTGTTCTAGCTCAATGTTCTTGTTGATTAAAGCTACATTTGCTTCTCTAATAGATGCAAATGCTGCTATGCATGTTTCAGAACATAATTTGGCTTTTGCCTCAGAGGATACCTGTGATACCTTTGGTGTAGAGGCATTAGAGGATGAAGTATCAGCAGAATCCAAAGCCATAAAAGCTAGATTTCCAAAGGGACTTTCACCACCATGTTGACCAGCACCTGAGAACAGTTGTTCATGACCAGACAAGTCATCTGGTAAACTGCTCCAGTCAACAACTCCTGGGGTGAAGAAGCTGTGTTGTTGAGGTTGAGTTTGTTGATGAGATTGGGAAGGTTGTGGTTCAGGCAATGCTTGTGGTTGTTGTGCAATTGGAGCTTGAACAGGATTTGGTTGAGGCACATAATAGCAGGGATAAGGATATGACATTTGACCCTGGGGAACAAAGTATGCAGGAGATCTAGGATGTGAAAGATGACCAGAACCAGCAGGATGTTGCCCTCTGTTTTGTGGACTAGTACTAGGAAAGTCACAAAGGGTGCAGAAGAGTTAGATCCAGTTGATCTACACTCTCTTGCAAAGTGTCCCGCCTTTGGCATTTGTGACACCTCAACTTACTCTTGTCAAAACCAACTTTGGTTTTGCCAGAGAGTCCAGGAAATTTCCTGCCAGTTCTCTTATAGAACTTCTGAGATCTGATATTAATTAGTGCCATTTGGCTCAGAATATCCATCTCTTCTAGATCATCATCAGCAATTCCTTTCAGATCATCCATAATGAAGCATAGATTGTCACTATTACTGCCAGAATGACTCTCAATACCAACAAATGCATGATCAGAACTATTTGAAGAGAAATCAATATGCTCATCATAATTGCTTTCAGATGCAGCATATTCTGACTCATGACCAACCAAGGCAGTATTCCCTGGTACAAAGTCATCAGTGAGCTTTCCTGATGAGGACAGTTTCCTCTTCTGCTCTATCTCTCTTTCAAATGTAAGCAGTTTCCCATGAAGTTGGGTGAGAGATAGGCCATCCAGATTTGCACTGGAGCGTAGAACAATAGTGTATGTGTCCCATCTCTCAGGCAGTGATCTGAGAAATCTGTTGTTCATCTGGCTATTGGTGTATTCCTGTTTCACCATTTTCAGCTCAGATATCAAGCAGGAAAAATGCTCAAACTGTTGAGTCAGTGTCTCACCCTTTCTATGAGAGAATGTCTCATATTGTTGGGCAAGGATTTCTCTATTGTTTGCTAAGACCTCATCTGTGCCACCGAATTGTTCCTTCAGGGCATTCCAGAGATCATGAGCAGTTTCATGATGCATAAGCCCAGAATAGATTTCATTAGGCAGTGCCATGGCCAGAATTCCATGGGCTTTAGCATCAATCTCAAACAGTTTCCGATCTTCATCAGAGTATTGTTCTTTCTTCTTCGGAACCATTTGATTGGTTTCCGGATTGTTCACCATAGGCTTATGTGGTCCATGTACCACAGATGTCCAACAACCTGAACTGTTAACAGACATGTGATGAAGCATTCTTCGTTGCCATATGTTATACTCGGTCCTAACCAGCATCGGAGGCTTGGTTGAGGAACCGGTATTGTGAGGATCATTAGAAGGAGTCGTCATCTTAGATTCAATCAAATTCGTTTAAGCTAAAACAGATTTAGAACAAACACAACAACCAATTGAACCAAGAGAGATCTCAAAATAAATGAATGAAAGCGACAGAAATTCAATAATCTATAAGCAGTTCTTGCGAATACGCTAATTCAATCAAACACAGATATCAATTAGCAGTTTCAATGATCAATTGTTAGATCGATCAATGATTAACCATGCTCTGATACCACTTGTTAGGATCAGTGATCTATGTTTGATTGATTAGAGAGTATAGCAGCGGAAATCGAACAATGAATTAGCCAATTCACAAGAACGAAACGATATTCAATGAAGAACAAAGACGGTTATAGAGAGAGAATTTCTGCAAATATATTTCATTCAATATTCGCTTTCGTGGTAACAGAATGTCACACTTACAATTAGGTCGACACCTCTTATATAAGAGATGTGACGTATGCTGATGTCACTTGATAGTGACATCTAACAGATTTATTACAACTGAAACACAACTACTGAAGATGTCAAAACAGCTGACATCTCCTTACAAAAATGCTAAGTGTTATCAGTTGTTATAACTACTGAAAAACATAAAACTACTGAAACTACAATGACTGAAGAACAAGCTCTTCAGTCGTTTTACAAAACTACTGAAAGTAAAAATATAAAACTACTGATATCACAACTACTGAAGAAGTACTCTTTAGCTGTTGTGACAAACTACTGAAACTTCAGTACTTGATCTTCAGACTTGAACTTCAGATGTTTCATCAGCTGATGACTTTAGTAGATATCATCAGTTGATGTCTTCAGTCTTTGTCTTCAGACTTTGTACATCAGTTGTTGATCTTTAGCACTTGTAAACTCTTCAGCTGTTGTACTTCAGTACTTTGAACTTCAGCTTCAGCACTTGTGTTCTTCAGCTGTTCAGCTTCAGTACTTGTGTTCTTCAGCTGTTCAGCTTCAGTACTTGTGTTCTTCAGCTGTTTAGCTTCAGTACTTGTGTTCTTCAGCTGTTAAAGTCTTCAGTACTTGTCAAACTGCTGATGAAGCTTTCAGCAGTTGTTGTGATACCGTGTGGGACTTAGAGGTTTTCTGATCTTGGCTCATTGGTTCTTTTGGTCCAACAAGGAAGTTGTGAGCAAAAGGCTTTCTGACAATCAACCCTTGCAACCAATGCAACCAAAAAGGGGGAGATTCAGTCAGTGAAAGCAAAACGAAGAGGATTGAAGATGGGAAAGAGAAAGAAAAAGAGATAGAGGTGGAAAATGAGAAGGAGTTGGGTGTAGATACTGAGAAGGAGAAGCAGAAGGAAGCTGAAATGGAGAAAGTGACTGAAAGTACTAAAGACTTTCATTTCACATACAAGAAAAGGAAGAGTGGAAAGAAGGAGAAGAAGTTGGAGAAAATGGTGAAGGAGGCTGATGCCCAACACAGCCGATCAAGGATAACATCATTGATCAGCTGTTTAGGCAAGGTCATGACACTGAAAAACTTGACTCAGAAATTAGAAGATTGGAGATTGAAGAAATCAAGCAAGATGGGCAAGTTACAGTGTGTTGGAAAGGGAAAGGCTGGAAATCATGATCAGGTTCATAGCTAAGCATCTTGGAAGATCATTGATTGAAATCAAGTCATGGTCCAGGGACAACATCTTGGCAATAACCACCAAGATCTGTTCGTCTGAAGTATATTCCAAAGGGCTGGTCATTGAAGCCTTAAATAAAGCTGGTGCTTGGAGCAGGACTGAACTGGTCAAACAATCTAAAGCCTCACTTACATCCAAAATGCTAGAATAGCCTGTCAAAATTCCCACACCAAAACCACCACAACCACAACCCACTAAACCAATTCCCTTACCCACAAAACCAATAGCCGATGATGTACCCCAGAAGAGGAAGAGAAGGGTACTGAGGCTAGAAGAGGAAGAGAAGGGTACTGAGGCTAGAAGAGGAAGAAGAAGATAATGATGAAGATGAAGACATGCTGCCAATCTCAGCTGTTATACAGTTGCCTAAGGCCATACGTCACCCTTCAACAATTACTCCTGAATCTCAAAGGCAAATTGTGAAAGTGAAGTTAGAAGAAGAAGAGCTTCACAAACAACATGATGAGGAACTGTTGAGAAGAGTCGACAAAGCATACACTGCCACATCTTCAATCATCAATATGAAGAAACATGCTTAGAGATTATACACTCTCAGACATACCTTTCAATATCAAAAAGAGAGAGTGAGGATTGGGCCTGATCCTAGGGTGTCTCATAGGATTCAAAAGAAAAATATTCCACAGAGATACATTGGCCAAGTAAAGAAGATTGTAAATGAAGTGATCTCACTGGCCTTTGTAGTATCACCTTGGGAGATCCTAGATGACTTCAAGAAAGCCTATAAAGCTAAACTGACCCCACAAAAGATGCTGGAGAATAAAGTGGTGGAAAAGGGGTTAGTGTATAGGAGGCTTGAGGAAGTTAGAAAGAATGAGCTCCAGTTGTTCTTAGAGGGTATTCACCCAGATGAATTCGCATATAGAGTCATAACAACTGTGGAACTAAAAAATGGGAAGCAGGTCAAATACCTCTCTGAGTATTATAGGCCAGAGTCACTCTTTGAAAGAGAAGTAGAAGAGCTTACCATGGAGGAACAAGTAATCTTCCTTGAGGCCTATACAAGGGAGTCTTACAGACTCATAGTTGGGAAGTAGATCTCATGGATGGGGTAATAGCTCTAGTTCCCCAAGATAGAGTTCCCATCCATCCTTTGTCAAACAGATCACTGAGACTTCTTCCCAGGCCTGTGCTTAAAAGGGTCACTTCTGAGCTGATCTAGAAGACAAAAAGACCAATCTTTCTGCCATAATAAGTGGGACATCTTTAATAAGCTTAAAGGTTTTGGCTGCATTGGTTCAAGGGGAGTTTGTTGGACCAAAAGAACCAATGAACCAGATCAAAAAAACCTTTAAGTCCCACAAGACATCACAACAACTGCTGAAGACTTGATCAGTTGTTTGACAAAGTCTGAAGATCAACAGCTGAAGACTAAAGTACTAAAGACTTCAACAGTTAAAGACCAAAGTCTGAAAATCAACAGCTGAAGACTAAAGTACTGAAGATCAACAGCTGAAGTACAAAGACTGAAGACAACATCTGAAGACATCAGCTGATGACAATAACTGAAGTTCAAGAAGTCTAAGTACTGAAGCCTTCAGAGTTTGTCACAACAACTGAAGAAGCATTCTTCAGTTGTTGTGATGGTTTCCTTTCAGTAGTTTTCTTTTCTATTTCAGTACTTGTAAAACGATTGAAGAGCATGTTCTTCAGTCGTTGTTGTTTCAGTAGTTTCTTTTCAGTAGTTGTAGTGATAGTTAACACTTCGTATTTTTTGTAAGAAGATGTCAGCTGTTTGACATCTTCAGTAGTTGTGTTAACTGTCAGTAGTTAAATAACAGTTAGATGTCACTGTCAAGTGACATCAGCTGACGTCAGCTTCCCTTATAAAAGGAAAGATGACCTAATTGTAACGGTGTGGAAGCGAGCCGAAGCGTGTATTGAATGAATATATTCCTTTTGGCAGAAATTCTCTCTCTATAACAAACACTATTTCATTGATAAATTTCGTGTGTTCTTGTTTAAATTTGTTAATTCGTGGGCTCATTCCGCTGCAAATCCAATCTAATTGATCAAACTAGATATTGAGATCCTAACACATCTTTTCTTCATAATGCAATCAGGTATGTTTTTAAGCTTTGTGTAGATTAGGGATTTTGTTATTGGGTTGCCATTTGTTCAACCAGTATACTTTGTATATTATTGGGTTATGGATTCCATATATTTCTTAAGATCATGTATGTTTTGATTTTGATTATAAACCAAGAAGAAGAACAATTTAGACTGGGGTTTTTAGAATGAAGAAGAATAGTAATTTCACTTGGATTTTGAGTATTATTATGGTGTTCTTTTACTGTAAATAGAAAACAAGTCCACCATAGAGTGACATATATATATGTGTATATATATATATATATATTTCTTTTTTGTTTGATTCTGGTTCTATAAAATAGGTAATTCATATTTTATTGGTGTAATATCATGCGTGTTGTTTTTATAGTGATGTAATTTCTCATGTTGATTTGCACCAGTACTCGTTTCTTCTCCAACACAGTTACAACTGCTTTAGAAGCTTTCAGGCATGTTTACAGAGTAGAAGAAGAGACACAAAACAAAATGCTACTTTTCTTAGTTTACATTGGTTTACATTGAAAAAACGTTACTGGTATAATTTCGCTACAGTAGTGTAAATACATTGGTGATTTTTTTGTTATAGTAGTGTAGTTTTTTTATTATTTGATTTTGTTACAATAGTGTAATTACAGTGGTGTTTTGTTGTTATAGTGGTGTGATATTGTTATTTTGGTTTAATTATAGTGTTCAAATTTTTGTTACGGTGGTGCAGTTACATGGTTTAATGTTGTTTTGTTCGTTAGGTTTCTGAAATCATAGATATGTAGTTACATGGTTTAATATCATTTGTTTTACATATGCTTTTATAGATTGTTTTACATTGGTTGATATTCGTTTACATTAGTTTACATTGGTTTACATTGATGTAAAGTTGTTTGGTTGTTGTAATAATTATGTTACTATTAGTTAGAGTGGTGTAATATCAGGTAATTAATAGTGAAACTAGATGTTTTCGTTACAACTTTGTTAAATGTTACATTAGTATAACATTATAACCTGATGTAACAATGCACGGGTGAAAGGTTTTTTTCTTCTTTTTTTTGCAATACTATAGTAGTGTAAAACAATGTAATCGTGTGTAAAAGCTTCTTTATAGTGGTAATCGGGTGTAAAAGCTTCTTTACCTAATGTAACATGATGTAATTTACTGCAAATATTAGTTTTTGCATATAAACATGATGTAATTCGCTGTAATATAACTCACTGTTATTCGATGTAACTCACTGTTACTATAAATAATGTTGGACCAAAAGAACCAATGAGCCGGATCAGAAAAACCTTAAGTCCCACAAACGTCACAACAACTGTTGAAATCCACAACAGCTGAAGACAAAGTCTGAAGACACAAGTGCTGAAGACAAAGTCTGAAGACACAAGTGCTGAAGACAAAGTTTGAAGACACAAGTGTTGAAGAAAAAGTCTGAAGACAAGTGCTGAAGACAAAGTCTGAAGACACAAGTGCTGAAGACAAAGTCTGAAGACACAAGTGCTGAAGACAAAGTCTGAAGACAAGTGCTGAAGACAAAGTCTGAAGACACAAGTGCTGAAGACAAAGTCTGAAGATAAGTGCTGAAGACCAAGTATCAGTCGTTGTCACAACAGCTGAAGAGGTCTTCTTCAGTAGTTGTGATGGTTTTCTTTCAGTAGTTTTATGTTTTTCCTTTCAGTAGTTTTGTAAAACGACTGAAGAGCTTGTTCTTCAGTCGTTGTAGTTTCAATAGTTTCGTATCAGTAGTTTTATGTTTTATACTTAGCACTCTGATATGTTCTCAGTAGTTATGAACATTTCAGTAGTTTGTTAAGTTTAGTTATTTTTGTAACAAATCTGCCAGATGTCACTATCTCGTGATATCAGCAGTGATTGCACTCTATATAAGGAGTGTCACCTAATTGTAATTGGTGAATGATTAAGCAGAAACATTTGATATTATTGAAACATTCCTTTTCACAGAAATATATTCTCTCTTTACAACCGTATTTGTTCTTAATGCATACGAATATCAAATTCTTGCTATAAATTGTCTAATTCTTGTTCTTATTCCGCTGCGTTACACTCTAATCCATCAAACTTGAGATCACTGATCCTGTCAAATGGTATCAGAGCTGGTTAATCATTGATCGATCTAATAATTGATCATTGAAACCGCTATCCAAGATCCAAGTTTGATTGAATTAGCATTTTTGCAAGAAACGGTTATAGAGATTGAATTTTCTGTGTTTTTGGTCATTCATCCTGAGATTTATTCTTGGTTTTCATTGAGTCTGTGGTGGTCTGTGTAAAATCTTTTAAAATCTTGAATTAAATTGTATTTGGACCTAAAATGACTACTCATTCCAATGATCCTCACAATACTGGTTCCTCAACCAAGCCCCCGATGCTGGTTAGGAATGAGTATAACATATGGCAACGACGAATGCTCCATCACCTGTCTATTAACAGCTCAGGTTGTTGGACATCAGTGGTACATGGTCCACACAAGCCTATGGTGAATAACCCGGAAACCAATCAAATGGTTCCGAAGAGGAGGAGCAATACTCAGATGAGGATAAGAAATTGTTTGAGATTGATGCAAAAGCCTATGGAATTCTGGCCATGGCTCTGCCCAATGAAATCTATTCTGGGCTAATGCATTATGAAACTGCCCATGACCTCTGGAATGCCTTGAAAGAACAATTTGGAGGAACAGATGAGGTCTTGGCAAATAATAGAGAAATCATTGCCCAACAATATGAGACATTCTCTCATAGGAAGGGTGAGACACTGACTCAACAGTTTGAGCGGTTCTTTTGTTTGATCTCTGAATTAAAAATGGTCAAACATGAGTACACAAATAGCCAGATGAATAACAAATTTCTCAGATCACTGCCTGAGAGATGGGATACATATACTATTGTCCTACACTCCAGTGCAAATTTGGACAAACTATCTCTCACCCAACTCCATGGGAAATTTCTCACATTTGAGAGAGAGATAGAACAGAAACGAAAACGTCATCATCCGGAAAGCTCACTGATGATTTTGTACGGAAACACTGCCTTGGTAAGTCATGAGTCAGAGTATGCAGGATCAGAATGCCACTATGATGAGCATATTGATTTCACCTCAAACAATTCTAATCATGCCTTTGTGAGTGTTGATTGTCATCCTGGTAATAATAGTGACAATCTATGCTTTATCATGGATGATTTGAAGGGCATTGCTGATGATGATTTAGAAGAGATGGATATTTTGAGCCAAATGGCCTTGATCAATATCAGATCTCAGAAATTCTACAAGAGAACTGGCAGGAAATTTTCTGGACTCTCTGACAAAACCAAAGTCGGTTTTGACAAGAGCAAGTTGAAGTGTCACAAATGCCACAGGCTTGGACACTTTGCAAGAGAGTGTAGATCAACTGGATCTAACACTTCTGCACCTTTTTGACTTTTTCAAATCAATTCACAATTCAAAGGGCAACATTCTGCTGGTTCTAGTCATTCATCACACCCTCATCTCTTGCATATTTTGTTCCTCAGGGTCAAATGCCATATCCTTATCCCTGCTATTATATGCCACAGTCAAATCAAGTTCAAGCTCCTATAGTACCACAATCTCATGCACTACCAGAACCTCAACCATCTCCATCTGAATCACAACCTCATCACAGCTTCTTCATACCTGGAGTCGTTGACTGGAGTAGCTTACCTGATAACTTGTCTGGTCACACTGAGCAATACTATGCTGGTGCTAGTCAACATGGTGGTGAACACCCTTTTGGAAATCTTGCTCTCATGGCCCTGGAGTCTACTGAGGGTTCCTGTTCAAATGCATCATCTTCACAGGTAACTCAGGTATCTTCAGAGGCTAAAGCCAAGTTATGTTCTGAATCATGCATAGCTGCCTTTGTCTCTATTAGAGAGGCAAATGTAGCATTAATAAATCAAAAACTTGAGCTTGAGAAAACCATTTTCAAAAGAAAAGCTGAGTATGAGTCTACTCTTAACAGAAAAAGTGATGAGATTTATAAGCTTAAATGCCAATTAAATAATGAAAGGCCAAGCTAGAGGTTATTCTGGAAGACCACAGGAGTCTCAAAGAAAAACTTGCAGTGACCCAAGTTGAGTGTGAACGCTGGGTCTCATCATGCAAGGGATTTGAAATGCTTCTTAGCAAGCAAACTGCTTCAAATGTGAAGTTTGGCATTGGTTACAACCATACTGCTCCACCAACAGACTTTACTCCTAACTCCATAGTTAAGTCTGAAAGTGAAAGCAATCTCCAAACCACATTATCGTGTGAGTCAGAGAATGAAACCAGTGTTAAGATCTCAACAAATAAATTGACTGATGATCTAACTACTGAGACTCATATGAAGCTGAGTACTTCAGATGTTGTTCCTTAATGTACCCCAAGTACTGAAAGAGACCCAACATCTGAAAATCATTTCAAATCAGTTGAAATACAAGGACGAACAACTGCTGAGGAATCCATCAAACAGTCTATTAGGACGGATGGACAACAGTTGAATTACCAGTCTTCAGCTGTTACAAATCCTTTAGTACCTAGTACTGATAGGAGGAAAGTACTGAAGATCACACCTTCGGTAGTTTCCACTTCAGCAGTAAAGATGTCCAAGATGAAGAATAAACCATGTGAAATTTGTGGTAAATTCAATCATCTATCTGATGAATGTTGGTACAAAAAGGGTTTAAAGCTCCAAAGGATGAGCTCATTAAACTAGAAATGAATAAAATGAAACTGAGTTTAAAACCAAGTTTGTACCACAATCATCTCAACCTGATAAACCCAAGGCCTTACCCAAATCCACTAAGAAGGATACGGTTTATCAGAAGACAGCTGATATTGTTCCTCATGATAAACATAAAACTAAGTCTGTGAAATCTAAGAAGGGGGAAATGGTGGGTCACAGGAACTCATCAAAAACAAGCTCTGGAGTGTCAAATCAGACACAGCTTGTTATGATGGTTCAGCATCTTGTTGGGAGAGTTAACCAACTTGAAGCCACTGTGATCAAACCACTGAAGAGGAATTCCAGGCCCAAATCCATTTCAGCACCATCTCCATCTTCATCAGTTGTTAATCATGAGAAACCAGCTATGGTTAAATCTGTTGATAAAGTCAGTCCCAAAACCAAAAAGTTTGGGTCTCCAAAGCTAACTAGTTTCTTATGATTGTGCATGGTTCTTCAGCATGCCAAAGAAGCATCTGGTATGTGGACAGTGGAGGATCCATGCACATGACTGGGAGCAGCTCTCTTCTTCATGATTACTCTCAGGGAAAGAAGGATTTGTCTCATTTGGAATGATGCTAAAGGTTACATCATTGAAAGGGATTTTTGTCTAATGGAGATATTAGATTTGATGATGTCAACCATGTGGAGAATCTCAAATACAATCTGTTGAGTGTCAGTCAGATGTGTGACAAAGGACATGTTGCTCTTTTCATAAGCAAGAACTGTAGGATTCTGTCTTCCAAGGTTCTGAGCCTGATTGACAAAGTACTGGATGATAATACTCTCCTGAAGGCTAACAGGATAGGAAGAGTATATGCCTTGGATCTATCAAAGAAAATTGAGTTGAGAGGCCATCCATGCTTGTTCTCCAAGGCCTCTCTCCAAGAATCTAAACTGTGGCATAGAAGGCTGGGTCATGTTAATCTCAAAAACATGAATCAGCTGATCCACAAGAGTTTAGTGAGAGGTCTTCCAATAAAGGAGTTCAATTGTGATGAAATCTGCACTGCATGCTTAAAAGGGAAACAACATAAAGTTCATTCCCAACCATAGAAGAGTCCAAGTCTAATGCCTGCTTACAACTACTGCACATGGATCTTTTTGGTCCTGTGAAGGTAATGAGTATGGCAAAGAAGAAATACTGTCTGGTAATTGTGGATGATTACTCTAGATATGTATGGACCTTCTTCTTGAATTCAAAGGATGAGGCTGCTCAGTCCATTATGAACTTTGTGTTACACGTTGAGAAGCAGTATTCCTTACCAGTTAAGTGTGTGAGGAGTGACAATGGTACTGAATTCAGAAACCACACTCTTGATGAGTTTTACTTGTCGAAGGGAATCAAGAGGAAGTATAGCATCCCAAGGACTCCAGAGCAAAATGGAGTAGTGGAGAGAAAGAACAGGACTCTCATTGAAGCTGCAAGGTCCATGTTGGTTGATTCTGGTCTGCCACTGACCTTTTGGGCTGAAGTTGTCAATACAGCCTGCTATGTACAGAATAGAGCCTTAGTAAATCAGAGGTTGATGAAAACTCCTTATGAAGTTTTACATCATTTAGCCCCTTTGATTTCATTCTTTAGAGCATTTGGGTGTCCCTGTTACATTCTCAACACAAAGGATCAACTCCAAAAGTTTGATTCTAAGGTGGATGCAGGGTATTTTGTTGGGTATTCATCCACTTGCAAGGCTTATAGAGTATTCAACTGTCGGACAAAGATAGTTGAAGAAACCTTGCATGTGAAGTTCAATGAATCCCCTAAGGATACAATTCCACAAAACCCTGTGGAGTTGTTTGATCTGGACATTCTGCAAAATGTTCCTTATCAACCACCTGCTGTTGCAGATCATATGAATCCATCATCTTCTGTAGCTAGTCATCCATCTGGTGTTACTGATGATGATGATGATATCAGTAATCACTTTTCAAGTTTAGTGATCAACTGCCTGATTCTAAGGTGGATGAAACCTTTGCCCCTGTAGCCAGACTGGAAGCAATTCGATTGTTTTTAGCTTATGTTGCTTATCACAACCTTAAAGTTTTTCAAATGGATGTCAAAAGTGCATTTTTGTATGGGAAAATTAAAGAAGAGGTTTATGTAGGTCAACCACTAGGTTTGAGGACAATAAACATCCTAATTGGGTGTATAAGCTTGATAAGGCTCTCTATGGGTTGAAACAAGCTCCTAGAGCCTCGTATGAGACATTATCAAACTTTCTTCTGGAAAATAATTTCACTAGAGGCTCCATAGATAAGATTTTATTCATTAAGAAAGTTGGGCAGCATAATCTACTTGTTCAAATTTATGTAGATGATATTATTTTTGCATCCTCTGATCCACAGTTGTGTGATGCCTTTACAAAGTTGATGCAACAGAAGTTTGAAATGAGTGCCATGGGAGAATTACAGTTCTTTCTGGGTTTGCAAATCAAACAAAAGGCTGATGGAATTTTCATTCATTAGTCCAAATACACAAAAGATCTTTTGGAAAAGTTTGATTTACAAAAGTGTAAGCCCTGTTCTACTCCCATGTGCAACACCACACAACTGGATACAGATCAGAAAGGTAAAGTGGTTGATGAAACACTTTACAAATGTATGATTGGGTCCTTGATGTACTTAACAGCTTCTAGACCAGATATTATGTTGCTACATGTGTTGTGCTAGATTTCAGGTTGCACCTAAGGAGTCTCATTTGATTGCAGTCAAGAGGATCTTTAGATATTTGCAAGGCACTCCATCTCCAGGTTTATGGTATTCTACTAGACATTCTGGTAAATTAGTTTCTTTTTCTGACGGTGACTATGCAGGGTGTAAGTTGACAAGAAAGTCCACTTCTGGAGGATGCCAATTCTTAAGCAATTGCTTGATTTCTTGGCAGAGTAAGAAGCAGACCTCAGTTGCTACATCAACTGCTGAAGCAGAGTACTTGCTGCTGCAAGCTGTACATCTCAGGTACTCTGGCTTCAAAACCAACTATTGGATTATGGCATAACAGAGACTAAGACCCCATTGTTAATGGACAGCTCTTCAGCTCTTTGTATTGTCAAGAATCCTGTCCAGCATTCTAGGACTAAACATATTGAAATCAGATATCATATCATTAGAGATTGTTTTGAAAAAGGTCTGATTGATCCAAAATTTGTTCCTAGTGCTGATGAGCTTGCAGACATTTTCACTAAGCCCTTGGATAACACAACTTTCCAAAACTAGTCCTAAGGCTTGGTATGCTGCAGCTAGAATAAGTGACAACTACTGATGATCTCAGCTCACAAGTACTGATGATCATTAGTTTATTATTGTCATATATAAGTACTGAAGTTATCCTCCCCTCAGAAGTTTTTAAAACTACTGAAGCTTAAGTAACTTCTCAGTACTCAAGTACTTTATTTGTTGAAACAGCTGATGTAGTTACAACAGCTGATGTAGTCACAACAGCTGATGTAGTTACAACAGCTGATGTAGTCACAACAGCTGTTGTAGCCACAACTACTGATGTCAGAAATGCAGATAAGTACTGATGACCAATGAAACGTCTAAAACTTAGATCTAAGTCTGATGAGTAAGTGTGGAGGTCAGACTGAAACAACTGAAAAGCAATGAATTGACGACAACTACTGATGAGCCTTTTTCTCTTCAGTAGTTTCCCAACTGCTGTTTCCTTCTAAACAACTGAAGCAAAACCATGTCTTCAGTAGTTTCACAACTACTGATGACTAACACCAAGTCTTCAGTTGTTTACAACAACTGATGGTAAAACCAAGTCTTCAGTAGTTTCACAACTACTGATGACTAATACCAAGTCCTCAGTTGTTTCACCACCTGAAGTCAAAACTGTCTTCAGTAGTTTTATAACTACTGATGACTAAATCTTCAGTAGTTTTATAACTACTGATGACTAAATCAGAGACTTCAGCTGTTTCAATGTCTGACGGTTAAAACCAAGTCTTCAGTTGTTTTATAACAACTGCTGATCACACCAATACGGTCAGTCATTCCAAACCTCTGAAAGCTAATACCACGTCATCAGTAGTTTCAACAACTGATGACTAACACCAAAACCTTCAGTCGTTTTCTAACCCTACCCTTTAAATACCTTATCCCACCTTCAGAGTTTTTACTTTCTTCTCTTCTCAAACCTAACGTTTAAAAAACTCTGTAACCTCTCTTCATCCATTGCGACCATGCAACTAAAACCCCGACACAACTGTGTCGCACATCTCACAAAATCGCCATACTGGACCAAGTTTCACAATGCCATTGATTTAATGGTTCAGTCACCTTACAAAACGGCTTTTCTGTTAAATCCCACCATATATGCCGAATCTCTTAACCAATTCTGGACAAACGTCACTCTTGTCTCTGAGGAGAATGACACGGAGTCTCTTCAATCGTTTGTCCATCATCAAAAAGTAGTCATTACTCCAGATATTCTTCGCCAAACCCTCAATCTGGATGATGCCACTTTCCCAACTGGTTATCCAAAAGGCACAATAGATCAATCATTTGCCCAGCATGGATACCAGGGTAACCTGAGTGCATCTACCATATTGAAGAAACATTTTCAGGATACCGAACGTCTCATCTTTCACCTGGTAAATGTCTGCCTTGCCCCCAAGACTTCATCATGGGATCAAATGTCCACAAGGTGGCAACAGGTAATGTACTCCATCCTTGAGCAACAACCTTTAATTTTTCTGAAATACTATTTTTAGAGCTCAAGGATATGGCCCAAAAACAACTTGCTAACCGTTGGATATTATATCCTCGGTTCATAATGGCCATAATTGAAAACCAGCTTCAAGCTGAGGTACTTGTTGGTCTGGGAGTCCTTGCTACGGCTGTATTGCCTGAAGTATACTCCCGGCACAACTCTGACCAATCACTAAAAATGGCTGCCAAGCTGCGCAAACCCACGCAGCTGGAACCCACAGCCACCACCTCCAAATCCAAGTCCCCACCAAACCCACTAAAAAGAAGACAAAAAAGGCTACTCAGGGAAATGAGTCCCCTGAGGATGCCCCTGCACCACAAACATAGGCTATATCCACTGGTTATAACCCCCTAGTGGATACAAGGACTTCACCAGCCACAGCCGCTCAGGATTCCTCTCAAAAGGAGCCTGCAGCAACCAAAGAAGGGGTACCCACTAATCTGGGATCTTCTCATTTGAGGAGATTGCCATTGAAGAGCACCATTCTCCCCAGGTGCATACTGTTTTACCATCTACCACTGCCCCCAACCCCCACAAAGTCCTACTCTCATTATTGCAAACGTGCTGACTCAGCTGCATGCCTCTCTCCTCCCCAATAAACACCAACAATGGGGAAAACCACAGCAATTGAGGAAGAGGATCAACATGCTTCTGACAGCCCACAGCACAAGGGTTTAACTGTTCTATCTCCTGGTGTGGATATGGAGACCAGAACATCTAGTGAGGCTGCCACCTCTTCTGAATCAGCACATGATCAGACTGAGGCTGGTAACATAGCTCAGACCTCACCAGAGGCAACAGCTGATGAAGGACATGTCCTAAGGCTGGAAGTCCCCAGTTCTAAGAAAAAGGGGCACATGCTAAAACTGGTCTACACCCAGTGCATGTACATCCTGCTACAAGCAGGAGGTCAGGTGATTCAGCATCTGCTGATGATGACCTGGGCTTCTTTTATGATGTTCTGGCCCAGAACACAATTCTTGAGGAAGAAGTCAGTAGACTACAAAGACTACTTGACCAATTCTCTCAAACAACAAGTCTATCTGCCACCAACATAAACCCACAGATGGCACCTTCACCTGAAGGTCTCCCACACACTCAGCCACTCAAAACTTCCAAGCCACCAGCTTCTATTTCTGGCATGCTTCTCAGGGACAGAACCCCTCTGAGCAAACAGCTACTATCTTTCAGCAATCCCTACCTCTCATCACCCCAATGATCACAGACATTGTGATCAAAACCATGGATGAGAGGCTTCCCTCAATCATACAACCCCTGGTGGAGGAGATTGTGAGCACAAGGCTTTCTGCTACTCAAACCCTTGCAACCAATGCAACCAAAAAGGGGGAGAGTCAGTCAGTGAAAGCAAAGAGGAAGGGCATAGAGGGGAAGAAAGAAAAGGAGACTGAGAAGGAAGAGGAGTTTGTGAAGGGAGCTAACAATGATCAAGTGGGTGAAAGTCACAAAGACTTTCATGTCACATATAAGAAGAGGAAGGTTGAAGGAAAAGAAAAAGAACTCGAACTCGATGAGATGATCAAAATGGCGGATGCTACACACAGTAAATCAATGGACTCCATTATTGATCAACTGTATAGACAGGGGTTCGATACTGCATAGCTTGACTCAGAGATTAGGAGACTTGAAGTTCAAGAAATTAACTCAAGATGGGCAAGTTATGATGCATTAGAAAGAGAAAGACTAGAGATCATGATCAGATTCATTGCAAAGTACCTTGGGAGATCATTGATCGAGATTAAGTCATGGACCAGGGATAGTATCTTGGCATAACCACCAAGATCTGTTCGTCTGAAGCATACACTAAGGGATTGGTGATTGAAGCACTAAATGAGGCAGGTGCTGGGAACAGAAAGGAACTAGCAAAACACTCAAAAGCCTCACTCACTACAAGAATGCTAGAACAACCTGCAAAACCTCCCACTTCAAAATCACCACTACCACAACCCACTAAACCAACTCCTTTACCCTCAAAACCAATAGCCGATGATGCACCCAAGAAGAAGAAGAGAAGGGTGTTGAGGCTAGAAGAAAAGAAGAAGAAGAAGAAGAAGAAGAGGATAATGAGGAAGAAGATAGGCTGCCTCTTTCTGCAGTCCTAACTTTGCCTAAAGCCAAACCTATGCCCATCACTCCCACCTCACAGATGGAAGCTGTGAGAGTAAAGATAGAAGAAGAACAGCAGCAAAAGCTTCATGATGATGAGATGCTGAAAAGCATAGACAAAACTTATGCTGCTTCTTCATCAATATCAGTATGAAGAAAGAAGCTCTGAGATTGTACACCCTTGCTAACACATTTCAATATCAAAAGGAAAAGGTGAGAATATGGCCTGATCCTAGGGTGGCTCACAGAATTGTGAAGAAAGACATTCCTTCGAGATACAAGGGCCAAGTAAAAAGGATCGTAGATGAAGAGATCACAGTGGTCCTTGTAGTATCACCCTGGGAAATTGTAGAAGATTTCAAGAAGGCCTATGAAACTAAACAGCCCCCCAAAAGATGTTAGAGAATAGAGTAATTACAAAGGGGTTAGTCTACAAGAGGCTTGAGAACTTCAAACAAAATGAGCTCAGTCTGTTACTTGAAGGGACTCACCCAGATGAGTTTGCATACAGACAGATCACAACAGTTGA
The DNA here is from genome assembly GCA_025506515.1 of Flaveria trinervia. NCBI lineage: Eukaryota > Viridiplantae > Streptophyta > Magnoliopsida > Asterales > Asteraceae > Flaveria > Flaveria trinervia. The sequence continues at coordinate 17,362,556 of CM046454.1, read as the reverse complement.
GCTCAAAAATGGCAAACAGGCTAAGTACATTTCAGAGCTGTATGGGCGTGAAGGATTGTTTGATGGTGGAGCTGAAAATCTTACCATGGAAGAACAAATTATGTTTCTCAGAGCATACACCAGAGAATCCTACAGGCTTATACATGGGAAGTAGATTTCATGGATAGGACCACAGCCCTGTGTCCAGTTCCCCAAAGTCAGGGCTCCTATCCATACTATGCCAACCAATTTCAGAAATCTATTCCCAGGCCAGTGCTTAATTGGGTCATCTTCTTAGCTGATCAAGAAGGAAAAAGACCAATCTTATTGCCAACAATAAGTGGGACCTCAATAAAGTTAAGGTTTTGGCTGCATTGGTTCAGGGGGAGTTTGTTGACCCAAAGAACCATGAGCCAGATCAGAAAAACCTTAAGTCCCACAGACGTCACAACAACTGCTGAAGTCCACAACAGCTGAAGACAAAGTCTGAAGACACAAGTGCTGAAGACAAAGTCTGAAGACACAAGTGCTGAAGACAAAGTCTGAAGACACAAGTGCTGAAGACAAAGTCTGAAGACAAGTGCTGAAGACAAAGTCTGAAGACACAAGTGCTGAAGACAAAGTCTGAAGACACAAGTGCTGAAGACAAAGTCTGAAGACACAAGTGCTGAAGACAAAGTCTGAAGACAAGTGCTGAAGACAAAGTCTGAAGACACAAGTGCTGAAGACAAAGTCTGAAGATAAGTGCTGAAGACCAAGTATCAGTCGTTGTCACAACAGCTGAAGAGGTCTTCTTCAGTAGTTGTGATGGTTTTCTTTCAGTAGTTTTATGTTTTTCCTTTCAGTAGTTTTGTAAAACGACTGAAGAGCTTGTTCTTCAGTCGTTGTAGTTTCAATAGTTTCGTATCAGTAGTTTTATGTTTTATACTTAGCACTCTGATATGTTCTCAGTAGTTATGAACATTTCAGTAGTTTGTTAAGTTTAGTTATTTTTGTAACAAATCTGCCAGATGTCACTATCTCGTGATATCAGCAGTGATTGCACTCTATATAAGGAGTGTCAACCTAATTGTAATTGGTGAATGATTAAGCAGAAACATTTGATATTATTGAAACATTCCTTTTCACAGAAATATATTCTCTCTTTACAACCGTATTTGTTCTTAATGCATACGAATATCAAATTCTTGCTATAATTTGTCTAATTCTTGTTCTTATTCCGCTGCGTTACACTCTAATCCATCAAACTTGAGATCACTGATCCTGTCAAATAATTATAATTATGTTGTAATTCACTATAAGTAATTACAAATATGATGTAATTAGATATTTTTTAAAGTTTATGCATTGTAATTATTTATGTTCTTAAAAAAAATTTAAATTTTGTTGAGACTATATTGGAATTAAAGTGAAAAAATAAGAGTTTAATGGTGTACTTATTATAAAAAATAACAATTTGTAAAAAAGTTTTAAAAATAAAAGGGGTAAAATTTTTAAACATAAAAAGAGTAATAGAGATAATAGGATAGAGACACATGTCCAATACTAGTGAATCTGAATTTTAGTGGGGTGGGTTAGATTACCTTCATACTCTTTTCTATTAAAAAGCAAAGAACAAAATGAAAAGATCTTATCCATTGAAATTTTGATCAAAGGCCCAAATTTAGTTAATGGGTTTTTACAAAAACCTAAGGTTCTCATATTAACTTCATCCTATATATATATATATATATATATATATATATATATATATATATATATATATATTGTATGTGATGTTAAAGAGATAAATTATAAGAAGGTTATCATAATATAGTAGTATCAAACAATTATGTTGTTTCATATTAAAAATGAATGAAGGTAGAATGATTGAATAGAAAAATAAAAGAAATATGAACTAATAAACAAAATTGATAAATATATAAAATTTTGTAAGAATGATACGTAATTAAGACAATGAATAATTAGAATTAAAAGCTAATTGTATATAAACACGTAAATACTTCTTTCAATAATGGTATTGAAGATTATAAAGAATGGATAAAAGACATATCAATAAAAAATTGTTAAAAAATAAACATTACTGAAAATATAAATAATGTCTGATGTCATGAATTAATTAATTAAAAGAAAATTATTATTTTGAAAGAAAGTATGATAGAAACTTTAATTTTAATAAAACAAAAGTATGTTAACATTAATATTAAAATTAAGAGTAAATTACATGGTTGGTCCCTGTATTTTCATTAAAATTTTGAAATGGGTCCTTGTATTTTCATGGTCCAAAATATTAATGGAGTTAGTGTATGTTGTTAGCTCAAAGGTAATTTTATCATTTTAAGTTTCAACAATTTAACTAAAAAAGCTAAAATAATATAAACCCTTTAAACCCCAGCCCCAAAAATACATTCATTTTCTTCTTCCCAATAAACACATTAAATTGTTTATGATGTTCATCTTCTTCACGGTGGGTTTCTATATTATCTATTTGTAACACCCGGATATTTTCTTTAAAGCCGACGAAAGAAGAAAAAGAAATAAAGTCCAAAGTCGGGGGACCAAACTTGTCAAAATGGGAAAAAGTTCAAAAGAGTAAGGGAATAAGAGGGGAGGGCGGCCCACACCCTCCCCCACACCCATAAAATTCTGCAAAAAAGAGAGGAAAAGGGGAGAAAAAGGGAGAAAACTTGGTCGGGTGGATTCAAGCGTGCAAAATCAAAGTGTAGCGGGTCTAATCGAAGCTCTACTCGACGGTGTTGCTTGTGTGAGTTCTAGGACCCCTCTTTTAACCGTTTTCAACTTATTTGGGGCTGGAACACATAGTGAAAACCTGTTTTTGAAATGTGTGTGTTTGACCCGTGTGTATGTGTTTGTGTACGATGCGAGTGATGTATGATTTCGGGCTTGTGTGTGCTTGTATGGTGTTGTGGTATGCATTCCTAAGGTTTAGGATGGTTGATTTGGGCTTAGAAGAGGTTTGGAAGAGCTTGGAGGTCGAAAATGGCAGATTGGGTTCGGGAGGAATCTGCATTCTGCACAGTTAGGGCTATGCGACCGAATGGCATGTGAGTCGTGCGATTGAAGCCCACACGCATGCCAGTTGTGCGATTGAGGTTCATCCGCATGTGAGACGTACGACTGGAGCCCATACGCCTGCCAGTCGTGCGACTGAGGGTCATTCGCATAGGGAGTCATGCAACTGAGGCCCATACGCCTAGTTCCATTCGCATTAGGTCCATACGCACAAGTATTCATCCGCATTGGTTCTTTCGCATATTATCCATTCGCATGGTGTTTAGTCGCATGAGAGGTCATGCGACTGAAAGGTGCCCATACGCCCAAGTAGGGCTGGTGTACCCGAGGAAAATGTAGTGTATTTACTGACTTTCGGGGGAAAGTACAGATGTAAGTTTTGACGTGGAAGGTTAACGTAAGTTCATGTAAGATGACTTTTGAGGCCTTAGAGGTTATGTTGGGCATGATGATGTATGATATTGTATGATTATGCATGATGTATGTTATGTATGTATGAAGATGCCCTGTATGATGATGTTATTGACTGTGTATGGTATGTTCCTTGCTTTGTATGTTTATCTTTCCCGTGGCTTTACGTTGAATGTTAATGAATGAAATGAAAGTATTATGTAATTTAAAGTGGAAGATAATGAAAAGAGGAACATGATAAATGAATGCATTAATGAAGGATGAAAGTAATGAAAGTCTTGCAAGCTTTGTATGTCGGGACACGCCCCATTGTAGGGTGTTAGCCCAACAGTGTGCGGGTTCGCTACCCCGGGAGGATGCATACCGGGGTCTTTCTTTGTGATTGACCATTTTTATGGAACCATTGTTGCTTGCCTTAGGTACTATGGCTAGGAGGTGTTGTGCACCGTAATGGAAGGTCTATGATAGGCTTAGGCCCAGTACCATGAGACTGAAGGGCATAGCACATGACAATGGTACACCTGAACTTTATCTTAGGTACTGTGGCCAGGAGGTGATGTGCACCATAATGGAAGGTCTATGATAGGCTTAGGCGCAGTACCAGGAGACTGAAGGGTAAAGTTCATGGTTTGATGGAAAGAAAAGATGTAATGATGAACGAATGAATGAAAGTAAGAATGTATGAACGAATGGAAGATAACGAATGAATGATAAAGATAATTATGATATTATTTATGTGTACATATGATGTATGATCGCATGAAAGTAAAGAACAGTTTTAACGAAAGAAAAGTATATTTTATTATAAAACTAGAACTCACTCAGAAACGCTGACTTTTATGTGTTTTCAGTTGGCAGGTAATGATTGCTGAGGATGGCACGATGTGGCTACTCAGCTCTTTTGGGATGGCATCCATTTTTATAATGCTTTTGTGATGTAATGCAACATATATTTCTGTAACTGGATAACGATGTATTGTTTTACAAAAGCCTTTATAATGAAATGAAATGTCATTTTTGAATGTTTCTGCTGCAGTGTTTATTTAAGATAAATGTAAATATATGTTTTATGTGCAATGATCAACCAGCTATAAGCGTCCCGGGAACGGAGCCTTACACTATTGGAGTCAAGAGGTTGATTTGCATCGTTTCTACACTCATTCATTACTCATCCTCCTTCCCTCTAAGGAGATTATTGATGCAAAAACGCATAATCATTTTAGTCAAGAACACAAACACAAGAGTTGTTTTAAGAATCAAGAACACAAAATCAAGCATGAGGAGAAGATTCATAGGATTCTTGACAAAAATTATATTGATTAAATGAATGTGGATGATCGAGTAAATAAGTTGAAAAAGAAAGATCAATGTGTATTTTATTCTCTCAATTGAACATTGTTCCTTGTTTGTTGTTTGTGAACATCAAATGTTTGAAATTATGAACATCAATGAAAATGTAATTCTCAATATATGTGTGCAATTTAGTTTCGATTCGATAGTTGACTTCCAAACGTCAAACATAAAAAAACGCATCTGACCTAGAACGAACCAACCCGAAACCAAGAATGAAATCTAGTAGATGATGAACCGCAATCCTACTACTTGAATGGTTGGTTTTCATGGTTTAGGTATAGAAATAGAACCTGAATCAAACAATGGAACGAATGGAAGTTTTTCTCGTTTTGCTAGTAGGTTATTTTAATGTATGCTGGATCTCATGTTCTTCAAACTAAACTATATATATATATATATATATCACACACATATATTGCACACTATAATAGGACCACAAACATATATACCTATACAGATACACACACATGAAATGTGTGTATGATGAGTTGCTATGCTTGATTAAATGAGGTTTCAATTAACATGTCACCACTAGTCAAACGGGTCAACTAGGTCAAATGAGTCTTGTTTTCCAAAACCTGGGTCAACGTGTTTATTGAGCACCTAGGGTTGTTAAGCTTTCTGTGTACACGTACTTATGTACTTGCGTGTTCAAGGTAACCTTTGAAGGGTTGTCTTTCCATCCGTCGTTAGCTTTTGTTATGGTTCGTTTACGCATCAGGTGAGTTCATGCCCCACCTTTTATACACTCTCTTTTGGGGAGATAGCATACGTATTTACAAATGCTTTATTATTCTAAGTTCTGTATAGTGTAACATAGTGTTATACCTTGAAAGCCCACACACTTTCAGATTGTTAATATTGGTAATTAGAAGGAAATTTTGGGTAATACTACCGGGTGTGACGAGCCCCACCTGTGCAACTCGAGGTCAAACGGATGCAATTTTGTCCTAAACACAAACATCGTCATGACGTGGTAAGTCATGACAGGAGGCAACAAACGAAACACAGTCAGCTTCAATCATGAAATCATTATGGTTACTACTTATGAATATAGACTAGCCATCTATTTCAATGCACTTCTTGTATTTCACAAATATCACTGATTATGTTAAACGTAAATCTTAAACTCACCAACCATTGTGTTAACTCTTTTAGTATGTTATTCTCAGGTCGTTAACTATCAGTAGAAGTACATCACAACTCCAGCATGCATTTTAAGGCTTCACAATATGTCATGAAATTTGGTTTTATATTTATGAGCTTTTTAAAAATGGGTTGCCGCGTGTTTTGCCATGTTATACTTAAAAGCTTTGGGTTTGACTTACTCACAATACGTCTTCACACAGTTTTAAAGTTTCATATTTTGGTTGGTTTTATTTTTAAATGTTGCATATAGTGTTGTTCTGAGTAATTAATGACTGTGATTCTTATTTGTTCACTCACCTCACGGAAAAACTCCACACATGGAATTTGAGGGTGTGACAACACTACATAAAATCATACCATTAATCATAAACCGATAATCACAAAACACGCATATATGTACACGCACATGTACACACACATAAAACATGCATAATAACATACAACTCATAGAAAAACAAACATAATAGATTGAATAATATATGTTTCGTAGTCATATTAACATACCGTAATATAGGGTGGAATCAAAATCTTCAAATAGGCTTCTTACATGCAAGATTAGCATTATTGTCAATTATGTTATATCACTGTTCTATGGGATTTTGAATTTGGGTTTAATTTTTTTATTATGAATAAGATTTTTAATACATTAGTGTTGTTGATCTTATTTGAATTATGATTCATGAACCATGTTAGCCATCCATTATTCTTTGAATATTTTTGTAATATTAAAAGGCATATTAAAGAGTTTATATTGAATAAGATGAAAATGCCGGTTAAAGGCAAAAACTAACCCCATTAATGTTTTAGAGCATGAATGTAAACATAATAGAATATTGAGGACCAAATCCAAATTATAGAAACTAGAGATCGAATCCAAACTTTTAATAAAAGCACGGGACCAACTGTGTAATTCACTCTAAATTAATAACTTAATCTTATTTGTTAACATCATTAGCAATTTCTTATAACTTTTGAAAATATGTCAATCATTTAAAAGTAATATATAGTTTTCAAATTCCTTATAATTTAAAGATTAAAAGATCTCACGACATATAACGATACATATGTGACGCTTATGTGGACAAGCTAGAAAGAAACCATAGTTAATCATTATAATTCACAACCTTAGAACACAAATATAATTTCATATAAAAATTAGAGTAAATTACCATTTGCATCCCTGACGTTTGTTCATTTTAACCATTTGCATCCCTGCAGTTTCAAAATTGCCATCCGGCCCCTAACGTTATCTTCATTTGAGTCTATACGTTTTATTTTTATCTCCATTTGAGTTCAAATGAGTAACACTGTTAATGTTTCTGTTAAAATTATTATTAAAATGACAAAACTACCCTTAAAATTAAAACACACATCTTCTTTATTACATCATCACCATTCACCACACCATATCCTATGACCACAACCACCAACGTGACTCACCACCATAACCACCCACGTCATTCACCATCGTAACCACCCAGGTCAGTAGCTAGGTGTTGTATAATTTGGGGCTTTTGAAACCAAATTAGGGTGCCATGTTAGATCGAACTACTCAACCCATACCCAATCCTGTCGACTTCAACCACCACCATCATCTACTACACCAGAAGAACAACCATCATCATCACCGCCGACTTCAACCACCACCATCAAGCAATGTCTTCCCTCCACTTCAGATAAAAAAAGATTTCGCCTTCACCATCGATTCTTAGATCTGTTAAGGCGTTGGTGGCCGACAATGTAGATCTAGTCGTGTTTGGCGACCGAGGATAAAGATTGGGGTGTTTAGTGGTAGGCGATGAAGCTGTCATGGTGTTTGGTGGCCTACGATGACCTGTGGTAGTATTTGATGGCCGGAGATGTCGTTGTGGTGGTGTTCGGTCGCTGAGGATGACGTAAATCATCAGAAATGAAATCATATACAATGATAACTCAACAGATTGTATACGTTGATGAACCCGTATTCGAAATGGGTTTTGATTTGGGTCGAGTATCTTGCTCCACCGCTGCAGTTTGTGGCGGATGTGTGTGTTTATCTGTTTCTGAAACAGAGTTTAGATAGATTTATGCTCTGTTTGGGTTGTTTTTGGATTTTATGAGCTCTAACCATCTTTTCTGCCTCATGTTCAAGTCCTTCTACTCAAAGAAGTACTTCAGACTCTTGTGGTCAGTGAATATGGTGCACTTCATCCCGTAAAGATAGTGCCTCCAAATCTTTAGTGCAAAGACCACGACTGCTAGCTCCAAGTCATGAGTAGGATAATTGACCTCATGAACCTTCGGCTGTCGGGATGCATAGGATATAACCTTTCCTCTCTACATTAGCACACACCCTAACCCCGATTAGGAAGCATCAGAATAAACCACCAGATCTTCGCTTCCATCGGATAATGACAGAACAGGAGCTTGAGTCAACCTCGCCTTTAATTTCTTCAACGCCTTCTCTTGAGCTTGACCCCATACAAACTTCACATCCTTCCGGGTCAACTTAGTTAGTGGAGAAGCAATCTTAGAGAAGTCTTGGATAAATCTTCTGTAATAGCCCGCCAAACCTAAGAAGCTGCGAATCTCGGATGGCGTCTTTGGGGACTTCCATTGCATCACCGCCTCCATCTTTGCTAGGTCCACCATAATCCTGTCAGGATTCACCACATGACCCAAGAACTAAACTTATCGCAACCAAAATGTGCACTTGGAGAACTCAACGTACATCTTCTTCTTCTTAACGTCTCCAAAACCTCCCGAATGTGACCGGCATGCTCAATCTCGCTCTTCGAATAAATCAAGATATCATCAATAAACACAATCACTGATTTATCCAACATCGGCCGTCACACCCGATTCATCAAATCCATAAAAGTAGCTGGCGCATTGGTCAAACCAAAAGACATGACAAGAAAGTCGTAGTGACCATAACGCGTGCGGAAAGCTGTTTTAGGAATATCATGCTTCTTCATCTTCAACTGATGGTAGCCCAATCGAAGATCTATCCTTGAAAACCAACTAGCACCTTGAAGCTGATCAAACAAATCATCTATTCTTGGTAACGGGTATCGGTACTTCATCGTCAGCTTGTTCAACTCACGGTAGTCAATGCACATCCTCATGCTACTGTCTTTTTCTTCACAAACAGGACCGGAGCACCCCAAGGAGAGATACTCGGTCTAATGAAACCCTTATCAAGCAGCTCTTCCAACTACTCCATCAACTCTTTCATTTCCGTCGGAGCCAACCGATACGGTGCCTTGGCAACAGGTTGGGCACCCAGTATCAGATCAATCTGGAACTTGATCTCCCTGTCAGGTGGCACTCCTAGTAAGTCTTCTAGGAACACGTCTGGAAAGTCACACGCAACTGGTACATCGGATAGTTGTGGTGTTGGCATATCCACATCCTTTACATAAGCCAAGTAGGCACTACATCCACGCCTCATACATTTTCCCGCCACCACCATTGAGATTACTTTCGGGATCGTCGTGACCCGATCACCATAAACCGTCACCGAACCACTGTCAGGCGCTGTCAGACAAATCATCTTCTTACGACACACAATGTTCGTCTCAAAGTCTACCAACCAATCCATCCCAAGAACCAAATCGAAACCACCTAAGGTCATCACGAACGGTCTAACAGGAAACTTATGACCTTCTAGTTCCACATCATAGTTCTCTATCATCTCAGAAATCCTGGTAGACTTACCTATGGCAGTTTCTACATCAAAGGGCGCATCAACATGTCTACTACTAACAGACAGCTTAGCATAGAAAGCAGCAGAAATAAAACTTTTACTGGCACCTTAATCAAATAACACAGAAGCTAAAGTTTGGTTCACTAGAAACGTACCGGACACAACATCAGGGTCCGTCCTAGCTTCCTCCTGTGTCATAATGAATGCCATGTTGCTCGCCCTTAGTCCTTCACTTCCCATTTTCTTTACCCTGGAACCCTCAGCCCTCGGCTTCTTACAGTCTTTACTCATATGACCACTTTCCCCACAGTTGAAACACCTTGTACCCCTGCAGTCTCTAGCCATATGACCAGGCTTCCCACACTTGAAACAAACGTTCAACCCCCACCTACACTCACCAGTGTGCTATTTCCCACATTTGCCACACTTCTTCGATCCCGTACCCGGTGTGACTACACGACGATCATCCACCCGTGCCTTCTTGTTACCCGTCGAGGCATCACCCCGACCAAACCTCTTCCCATTCCAGTTCCGATCACCACCACCCTTCTTGCTACCTTCAGCCATGTCCACTACCGCCCTCTCATCATACAATCTCCCTGCCAAGTCAACCGCCGACCTAAACGTGCTCGGTCGGGCAGCGATCATGTGCCTGCGAATATCTGCTGGCAAACCCTGGATGTATCTTTCAACCTTTCGTGACAAGGCGTCACTTGGTCCGGCACCAGACGTGCCATCTCATTGAATTTGGTGGTGTACTGTTGGTGTGTCAGGTTCCCGCCTTCAGTTGCAGGAACTCTCTCTCAACTTTATCCATTTCTCTATAAGGACAGAAGTCCTCGATCACCAACTTCTTTAGTTCAGACCATCTCATTCTCCCAATGGCCCTGCTACCCTCGGCTTGGACTATATTGTCCCACCAACATAAAGTCGAGTCCACAAACGAGTGGGTTGCAAACTTTACCTTCTAGTCCTCTCGGCACTCGCTGATATTTAAGACGACCTCCATTTCTCTCACCCACCGGTGAGCAGCAGCAGCAGTGCCGTTTACATCAAAAGTAGGGGGCTTGCATTGTTGAAACGCCCCATAATTACAGCCTCGTGCCGCCTCCGGCGCAGGCTTTTCCTCTTCTTCTTCATCATCAGATAGAACCATTCAGGCTCTGGTTGCTCTCGTCCTCCCGCGGACTTGTTCCTCTCTTGTCTTTCCCCTTCTCGTATAGCCTTGATGACTTCGGTCACCACAGACGGTAAAATTGTCTGCATGACCTGATGGACTTCTTCCACAATAGCCTCCTTTACTGAGGCTCTCAGATTGGTGCTCTCGTCGCCACCCTCCGGATGAGGGGTCTCTGGTTCTTCGTGAACCACCTTTTCAACTCTAGGTCTTCCTCTCTTGGGTCGTGGCTCAGCAACAAGCCCATCACGATCACCACCACGAGAGCCTTTCGAAGATCTACCATCGGCCATTCACATGCACACTGAAAGATTCAAACACCAACACGGTCATTCAAAGGAACAACTCAGTTTATGTCAAGTATAGTAAGTCCCTAATTATAGTAACCAGTTGTGATTTGCCACTTACTTTACTCTTCATACCCCAAGCATTACCTTTCCTGACTACATCAGTATTTAAATCTATAAACAACACATAACCACATACCATGCGCACAAAATACCGATTAACTTTATGAAAATACCTGATGCCACGCAGCTACTCAGATTGGCATCCCATCCTTTTCCGTCTCATTCTCAGTTTAAGTTAAGGTTTATTTTGAAAATTTACCCGTTTCACTTAAACTTTGGCTCTGATACCAACTTGTAAGGCCCCGTTCCCGAGACGCTTACAGCTGGTAAATCATTGCACATAAAACATATATTTTCATCATATTATATAAAAACGGTTGCAGTAGAACATTTAAACAAAACACTCCATTTCAATATAATAGCTTTTGCAAAATAATACATCATTAACAAGTTACAAAATACATGTTGCATTACATCACAAAAGCATTATAAAAATGGATGTCATCCAAAAGAGCTGAGTAGCCACCCCGTGCCATCCTCAGAAATCATTACCTGCCAACTGGAAACACATAAAAGTTAGCATTGCTGAGTGAGTTCTGGTTTTATAATAAAACATACTTTTCTTTTGTTAAAACCATTCTTTACATTCATGCGATCATACATCATACACACACATAGATAATATCATCATTATCATTAATCGTTCATTAACTTTTGTTCATTCGTCGTACATCATTATCATTCTCATTCGTTCATACTTCTTACATTCATTCGTACGTTCATTACTTTCGATGACATGTACATTACCCCGAACATTGTGCACGAAGCGGGTAACTGGGCCTGAGGTCTTTCATAGACCTCGAACATTATGCACAAAGCTGACTTCAAGACCTAGGGCAAGCGGCAAGGATCCCATACATATGGTCAATCACAAAGATTGGACCCCAGTGTGCATCCTTTGGGGTAGCTAACCCGCACACCGTTGAGCTAACACCTTCATTGGATGTGCACCTCCATACCTTTGCTTGCAAGCCTTTCTTACATTCATTCGTTCATTAATACATGCATTCATTCATCATGTTCCTCTTTCATTATCTTTCACTTTACGTTACATAATACTTTCATTTCATTCATTAACAATCAACGTAAAGTCACGGGAAAGATAAACATACATCATAACAAGGAACATAACATACATAGTCATCAACATCATCATACAGGGCATCATACATACATACATAACATTCATCATGCATAAACATGCAACATCATACATCATCATGCCCATCGTAGCGTCTATGACCTCAAAAGTCATCTTACATGAACTTACGGGAACCTCGCACGTCAAAACTTACATCTGCACATTCCCCGAAAGTCAGTAATTAAACTACATTTTCCTTAGGTACACTAGCCCTACTTGGCCATATGGACACCCTTCAGTCACATGGCTTCTAGGTGACTGAACATCATGCGATTGGACCAATGCGGATGAACACCCAATCGTGCGAACGAAACTAATGTGAATGGACTCAATGCGGATGAGTCCCATGCGAATGGAACTAATGCGGATGTAACTAATGCGGATGAGCATTTATGCGAATGGGCTCTCAGTTATGCGAATAAACTCTCAGTCGTGCGAATGAACCTCAATCGCACCTCAATCGGCCGTATGGCCTCCATTTGGTCACCTAGCCCTAGCTGATGCAGAATGCAGTTCATCCCGAACCCAATCTGCCATTTTTGACCTCTAAGCTTATCCAAACCCATTCTAAGCCCAAATCAACCATCCTAAACCTTAGGAATGCATACCAAAACCCCATTCAAGCATGCACAAGCCCGGAAACAAACTCCAAACGCACCACACGCAAACGCATACAAACGGGTCAAACACACACATACAAAAAGGGACTTTCAGATGTGTTCCAGCCCTAAAATCGACCAAAAACGTTTAAAAGAGGGGTTCTAGAACTCACACAAACCACACCGAGAAGTAGAGCTTCGTCTGGACCCGCTACACGACGATTTTTGAGCTCGAACCCACGCGAATCAAGCCTTTCTCTTCTTTTCTCCCTTCTCTCTCTTCTTTCTCTCTAAATTGCAGAATTTTGGGTGTGGAGAGAGGGTAAGGGCTGCCCTCTCCCTTCAAATACTTTAATTCACCCAACTTTCTCTCATTGGCGAGTTTGGTCCCTCGACTTTGGACTTTATTTCTTTTTCTTCTTTCGTCGACTTCAAAATAAATATCCGGGTGTTACAAATAATGATGATAAAAATAATTTATATATATATATATATATATATATATTGTCTATACTATTATATAAAGCATTTGATAAGAACACACTTGTAATCTTACTCAAAATTAAGACATATAACATAACTTTTCTTAAATATAATGTACAAGTGTTATGTATAATAGTTTCTAATTTGCCTCTATTTGATATATTTCTCTTAACTAATACATTATTTAATATATTTTTTATTTTAAGTATTATCTTATGTTAAATTCATATTGAAATGTATACACTTATTATTTACTTTTTTTATAACTTAATACTATTTGATTTAAGTATTATTTTATATAAACACTTAAGTATATCATCACTAAATATTTTTATGGTTATGATAATAATAATAATCTACTCAAATATATTAGTGTTTAAGGCAAGTCGGAAAAAAATGCTCAATAACATTCGTCACATCACTATATATAACAAATAAAATAAATCATGATTAGTAAAGGTGAAGGTTTCTTAATGTCACCATAATAATATTCTTTTTCTTCAGACTAATAAAAAACTTACTTTGTTTTTTTTTTAATTTTAAGAATTTTTTAAAACTAATCACAACACACACTCTCTTGTTAGGTCTAGGATCGGTAGACCTAGTCCATTTTGTATAGGCTTAGTACTTGAATCAATATCTGTAATGAATGTTTGTAATTTATTATTGTGTATGCATTATATGTATAGGTTAACCCATATATATGTGTGTTGATTTATGTATTTGCAGGTACAAACATTATACTTAGTCAATTTCTAAAATTGACTAAGTGTAAAAAACATTTACGGATGAACATTTCGTTCTTTCGTAGATATATTTCTCGCAAGTAAAACTACATCCGAAGATCTTCTGCGGTTGAACAACCAGAGCTGAGGAACAAGTGCTTCAGAAGAACATTTCCTTCGGAAGAACAAGTCCTACGGAAGAACAAGACTCCTGCGGAAGAACAAGTTTCCTGCGGAAGAACAACTGCTTCGAAAGAACTAGTTTGCTTCGGAAGAACAAGTTTCCTGCGGAAAAACAATCAACTACGGAAGACAATACTTCTGCGGAGTCCAAACACTTGTATTCAAACAATACAAGTATTACAAGTCAACAAGTCAGTTATGGAAATCCAAGAAATCCAGAGATTCCTTAACTGAATCATTTCAAATCCCAAGAGATCCGGTGTTTCTTTAACAGAAACATCATTGTCTATATATATGGATCCTAGATTTCGAATCAACAGGTCGGCGACAACAATATGACGATTCCACAACAGAAAAACATCACGTCAAATCACACAACCAAACCCTAGTAGCCGTCACATCATTAAACACAACATTTAATATCATATCATTCCTTTATTATTTATAATCATTAACATGTTTCAATGAAATACATTTGAATTTAAACTTTGTTTATTCATTAATTGTGTTTCTTTCACCGTGTTCTTGAATCTATGTTGATATTGAAATTTAATACAAACAATTATATCAAGCCAACGTTGATTCCGCAAATGTTGACTTAACATCAACTAACGCTGATAATTCCTGATTGCGGTCATTGGATTCACATCTCTCTTTGTTTTTTTCCTTTTTTCTCAAATTGAGACTTACTAATTTTGTTATTATTATGTCAATTTACATTTAATCACCTGATTTTTTTTAAATCTATACTTAAGTTTTTAAGTTATGTTAAATTTACATTTAATCACATAATTTTTTTTTAAAATTTTATATATAAGCCTTCAAGTTATGTTAAAATTTATAACCAATTTACAATAGAGCTCGTTAATTATAATAAATTCATCATTTACGCATTCGTTATTTTTCCTTTATGTTTTGATGTATATATTTTTTATAATAATTTTTCAATTACATTTTTTTTATCAACGTTTCACACGTAATATTTGTTCGAATGATTAATAAAAATATAGTATAAATAACGCGGGTCCCACCCACCCAGTTATACGTGTAGATGGTAGATAAATAAGTAGTAAAGGAGATGATGGACTCGTTTAGGTACAAATTGTGGATCTTTAAAGGCTGCAACCACAGCTCCTGATGATGAGCAACATAACATAAAATAACACACAATAGTCAACCGATCGAAACCAAGCCCCCAGATACCAAAGCAATCCAATAAACCCTAAATCGATAGCACAGTAATCCTCTTCTTCCTCTGCTATTTGCCTATATGTGGCGGTCTTATGAACCCTAGCCAATACAATCAACGCCGGTGACTGTTGGATTCTGAGAAGAAAGAAATTGAGGAGTTTTGGTATCTGGTTGATGGTCTCATGGGGACTACGGGGTCTAAGCTCGAGAAAGCTCTAGGAGATCAGTTTCCCGAAGGCGAACGTTATTTTGGCCTTGAAAACTTCGGCAACACTTGCTATTGCAACAGCGTCTTGCAGGTTTCCTTTCCATTCCATTTTTTTTTCATTTTGTTGATTTCATCCTGACATCTTATTTACTCGGGTGTTTTCATTGCCTTGTTCTGTAATTTTCCATTTATTAGTGTTCTCTCTGGGGTCGAATCATTAATTCCATACGTGTATAATTACAGCTATAAGAATTGAGTAAGCTAGTTTGAGCATCTTCTGCTCGTGATACACTAGTTACTTTGGCATTGTGATGCTTATCTTTTCATGTGGTAGTATTGAAGATTACTGTTACCTGGTTGTTCATTGTGTGTGTCATATTTCGCAGGCTGTAAAATTTGTTATTAGCCTATTAGTATATGTTTTGGCTTTATGAGATGATCACATAGAAGCATATAAAAACGTTGGGGTACGAAGAAGCCTTGGCCAATATAAGGGATGCCATTGAATGATATTATATTGCTGCATCTACTGAACAACTGTAAAGTATAGTGACCTTATACTAAGTGCTATAATTACTCGTTAATCCCTTAGTCAACTTACATGTAAAGCCAAAGAAACTTGAAAAGCACAGATGACATCTAATTAATCGTAATTATATAGTCTAGAGTAATTTTTCCCCAGATGATGCATATATTCTGCTTCTGAGTTTCAAATCACCATACATAATAAGTTGACTATTGATTGTAAACGTGCTCTTTGTTTCTACGAATTAATAAAGCATATTTTTTGGTCTGATAATGGCTTGAAGAACCTCTTCTTTTCTCATCAGCACAGTATCACATACAACCATGGAGGTATCATTGGAAGTCCATGGAATATCATGTTTATGGCTATACTTGCACTTAAATTTTGTATCCTTGCTATTCACCCTCATGTTCTCTTTTGCTGTGTTTTCTTTCAGGCTCTTTATTTCTGCGTTCCATTCCGTGAACAGCTGCTTGATTACTATGGAAACGTTAAAAATCCAGGAGATGCAGAAGAGAATCTCCTTACATGTTTAGCTGAATTGTTTATGCAGGTAGTAGGTTTAGTTAGAAATAAACTTACTTAATGGTAGTTCTTTCTTTTCTTAATTGGTAAACGTATATGTGGCTATGTCCTATTCTGTTTTGCTTGGTTTAAAAAAGCATGTCGAGGAGTGAGGCGGCGAAGGCTGTCCGGGAAAATGGTTCTTGTATAAGTTGCCTGCATTTAATGAAAAAAAATTTGATTCAATATGTTGTTTAATTCAGGTTGGATGAGTATTAGTGAAGTGGAGGTATTGTTAATACTTAATATTTAAAATAAAGAAATTAAGAGAAGATAAAGAAGAAGAAGAAGAAGAGAAAGGGAGAGAAGGATGGTCTGCTTTCACTTATTAGGAACTTCCTTGTTCCAATGGAGGCGTTGTTCATATCAACAGGATAGAAAGAAAGAATATATAAAAGAGAAGAGAGAGAGAGACTCACAAATGGCTTGAGCTTGTCATTCGATGATGTGAAATGAGACTATAAGAGGAAAATAATATAAGCAGTGGGCACCTTTCTATGTCATGGTTTCTTTATTTTATATTTATTTTATATATTTTTTTATTTTTTTTATTTTGTATATGAGTGTGTCATTCGATGATGAATACCATGCGTTTCATGTATGTGAGGCTAGCGCCATTGCCTTGCGTCTTGTCTTCCAGGACTCTAAGCGCCTTGGAGCTCCTCTCACCTTTTAGAACCAAGCTCACATTAATCGTGTCAGTAGTCTATTTTGATACTACTTATAGTAAAGAAGACTTCTGTTATATAAAGCTGTTCTCCAACTGGTTTCACAGAAGTCAGTGATTAAATAAAGTGGTCATCAACTTTGACATTCTTTTTGGTATAAATTATAAAGCTGTATGTTTTAGTTAAATCAGTGGAAGTGAATATCTTGAATAACTGAGAGAGACAAATGGTTTAAATTAGCTGACTTGATTTGCTTCTACTTGTTTAGATTACTACTCAAAAGAAGAAAACAGGTGTTATTGCTCCAAAGCGCTTTGTACAAAGAGTGAAGAAAGAAAATGAGCTTTTCCGTGGTTACATGCATCAGGTACATTCAGAGTTTAATAATGTAAACTTTATTATGGTGCGGAATTTGCATTGTACACTCACATATTTTGGCTAGAACTATTATTTCATTTGGTATAGAACACAACCAAAAATAATTTTGGTTTTTTATAATACTAATATCAACATATCATTAGTTATTTCTGACTTACTAATTGAAAGTTCTGCACCAATAACATTAAGGAGACAAAGCTATCCTTGGAATCCTCTGAATCTCCATGTAAATTTTGATGCTAATCAGTCACATTCTTCATGTTGCTCTTGAGTTTTAGTAATTTCAATTTCTGATCAGTTATCCTTAAAAATATTTGTAGGATGCACATGAGTTTTTGAACTCTTGTTAAATGATCTTGTCGACATACTAGAGAAAGAAACAGCAAAAGGTGCAGCAGAAAATTTATCACCTCCAAAAAAGATCGTTAATGGGCTACATGGTGATCAAGTCAACGGTGTAAAGAAAGAGCCCCTAGTTACCTGGGTTCACAAAAACTTTCAAGTTAGTTTGAATATTAAATTTTTAACCTTCTAGCAGTGATTATATATATGTTCAGTAACCCTATTCCAAGAAGCTTGATATGATGGAGGTGGCAAAACAGTTGGGTCGGGCGAGTTGGGTACCGGGTTAAAGGGAGTTATATTGGTGGGTCAAGTTAGGTCAATTTGGAACACTTTCTGGCAATCAATTTTTATATAAGTTTTTTTATATATAAATAGTGTTAAGTATGATTTTAGACAAACAAACAAACAAACATACCCTGTATGTCCCACAATAAACTATAAGCAGGGTCTGAGAGGGGTAGGGTGGTGGCAAGTATGATTTTAGAAGTTTTATAATTTTAGTATGATCTGATTTTTTCTAATATGTTGATTTAGGAGGTTCTATGCATCATACATATACCTTTTGCGACTTTGACCTGATTGACCCAATTGACTTGTTTTTTTATAGCTATCTTAGGTTTGATATAATTTTATGTGCATTGATTTTTTTATCCTGTTCAAATTTCAAAAATATAATAACTAATTGTCATATTATTTGTTTCTCAAATGTCAGGATATTGATTTTTAAAAGCATGCTGATTCTTTGAAAAATAAATTATGAAAGAAGAAATTACACTTTTCATCATTTATGTTGTAACAAAGTCTAGGTTTTGTCGTTAAACTAAAGAATTAACAGAATTTTCCGCTTTATGTTTTAAAAGTTCGCACATTTCTTCCTTGAAATCAAGTCGCATGCTCGTTCGTTTACCCTTTCACTAATATAATAAATCCATAACCATAACCCTCGCCACAAGATCACTAGAAATAGGGGCGAAGTCGATTAGAAACCCTAAACCACCATCGTCAGTCATCACCACCATCAACACCATAGTTCCTCACAGGAAGAACGAGCTTTGAGGTGGCTGGCAGTGGTGGTGGGTGTTGGGTTTTGTAACATGTTTATCAAAGCTAGTTTAACCATTTAAACTATAAAAACGCAGCGGGTATTAAGGTTTAAACATGTTGTTAACAATCTGAAAAATGAACCATTTTAAACCAAAACAAAACCCAAGAACAAGGATCATATGTATATGTGAAATGAAATGCTATCAAAAACAAAAAAGCAACCATAGGGTGTTCTTGAAACTACCTTTCAAGAACAAGATGTTGTAGTAAGGATGAGAAGATGAAGATGATGCTTCTTGAGTGTCTAGCCTCCAAAATGGGAGTCTTAAAGCTTGTATACCCACAAGCCTTAGCAAACACCTAACTTGTTAGGTAGAAGAACACCACAACTCAAGACCTTCTTCTTGCAAATCCGAAATAGCCAAGCCAAAACCCAATTTTCAGCTTTCAAAAACGAAAATGTAGCCAAAGAAGAGAGGAAATGAACTTGCTCTTGTAGAACCCAAGACTAAAAGACCCCTCAAAGCCCCACATGGGGCGGCCGAAATATTGATTCAAAATGGGTTCCCCCCATTTTGTAATTTTATAAAAAAATGCACTCTTTAAACCATAAGTTTATAAAATTAAAACCTCTTTTAATTTTATAACATTAACACACTTTTATTTGTTATTATTTAACTAACTTAAATAATGAAACAAATAATTTCTCATTAACAAATTATCCATATAATGTTGTTCTATTACAAAAGCAAAGTTTTAGAAAACCCATTTTCTAAATTGGTGTCAATATTATTTGTATGATTTTATCCACAAATAAATATTTATTGGTGTTTGTATAGCTTGTTATTGGGTATGACCCGACTTGGATCATAATGTACTAACCACATCAATCTTGTATGTGTCTTGGGCATACAAGATCCAACAGTGGGTTCCTCCCATTTGTTGTTGCGATTGCTCGAAGGAGAATCAAATAGAGAGAGAACTAGCAACAGGTACGTTGTGGTTGTGGGTGGTTGGAACCTAAATAACCCCCTCTCTCTGTTGATCTCGGGAGTTGCAAGGCAGCCGATTGACTTCTTGTAAAGCTATGTACTACACTCCTTGGATCGGTTTTCCTTAGTTCAAGGACAAAACCTAAGATTTGGTATAACATAAAGGATGAACAGTGTAATTTGTTTATTATGAAATCAAGTAATCCTATAATGTGAAAACCCAATATGAAATTTCATGTCTTGATAATCCACAAGCTTCCATTATTGGTAGCTTCTTCTAAGTTCAATTATTTAATTAAAATCTTAAACTATATAATGGTGACCTTTCCTTAGTAATTTTGTAATATACTGGATGGTGTAAATTTCATTTCTTACAAAACTGCATTTTTAATCCTAGTCAGAACTACTAATATAAGAATATTCGTTAATGGCAACTATGTGTGGGTATTTAATTCATTTTCTGTACTTAAATATGCAGGGTATACTTACGAATGAGACAAGGTGTTTAAGGTGTGAGACTGTGACTGCAAGGGACGAGACTTTCTTAGATTTAAGCCTTGATATAGAGCAAAATAGTTCAATTACAAGTTGTTTGAAAAACTTCAGCTCCACTGAAACTTTAAATGCTGAGGATAAGTTTTTCTGTGATAAATGCTGCAGGTTGGTACCTTCTGCAAACATCAATATTTAACTTGGCACATAGTTTAATGACTGTTAGCTAACTTGGGGGTTGGTTTGGGTAACAGGTCAAAGTGGGTAACTTTTTTGGTATGGGTCAAAACTAGTCGGTTGGGTTGATTAACCCGCAAGTGCCAAATATGGTTAAAAAAACTATATTATACAGAAATTATATAATTTTTTTCCTAGAGTCATTTATTAAAAATTCACTTTGGGTGCCTTTTGTCTTGCTTGACCTGTTTGCTTTCTATGTTAATTTTTTTTCTCTATTGATTTGTTGGAGATAAGAACATACTTCAAATTCGTTTGTCACCTCTACTTGGATATCTTAAGTATGTCTTGTTAGTAACGAGTAGGAGATTTCAAAAAATGTAATCACAAACAATATTCACGAGGGTGATAAAGTTAACACTTTCTTGGGTTGTATTGTGCATGCGAGTTAATTCAACAATGAATCTTTTCTGGTGGATTAGTAGAAACAAAGTTTATCAAAATTCAAAAGTAGAGGTGGCTGTTTTGACCTACTTGCGGATTAACCCATAAATGACTAAATGGTTGATTTGGGTTATATTTTAACTAAAAAGGAGACGGGTTAGCCTGAGAGTCATACCAAGTCTATTGAAGTTCATAACAAGCTGCTGAATCACTTTAGTAGAAAACTTAAAATTAATTGGTAATAATATAGTTTTGTAATCATACTAAGCACCTAAATTATTTTAAAGTTGAATATTTTTTACACATTTTGACCTGTTGCCCTGTTAGAAATTAATTTTGATGTTCAAGGGTGTATATGGGTGAACCAAGAAAGATAAGGGTGGATTTAGTTAGCATGTAGAATATGTTAGTCAAGGTATATATTAGGAAAGTATTGAATAATTTGGTTGTGAATGGGTTGTCATTCCAGCTGTGTTTGAGCTGTGATTTCATGGTAATTAAGGTTAAAAGTATTATAAAAGAGGGTCATTGTATAGAGTTTAAGGTGTGGTCTTTTGTTCTTCATATTAATAAAAGAGTTGTGGTAGTTCCCACAAAATACCGAGTATTATCTTTGTTTTTCTGGGCCAATATTCTAACAATTGGTATCAGAGCGAGGGAAACAATTACGGGAAGAAGATTGAGCATGTGAAGATGAGGAGAAAGATGATCGAGCTGTGAAGAAGAGCGAGGCCACCCGATTGAATCTGTGAGAGATTAATCGTAGCCCGAACCTGTGATAGGTTCAAACAAGTCAATTGAGCAGATCCAGGGGGTAGAATAATTGTGTGATCCAACTGCAAAAGGAAAAATCTAAGTGATTCAGATTGCAGAAAATCTGTGCGAGACAGATTGGGTTCTGCGTGAGGCAGAACATAAGGTTGTGTGAAGCTGTCATTAAAAGTGAAGTAAACCTGAGCGATTCAGGTCACCACCTAGAAGATTTAATCTGTGAGGGATTATTCATATATGGGACAATCTGTGTGACACATGTCGTGAGGAGAAGAACTCAGAAAAGCAAGGGACAAGAAGAGCTTGTTGCTGTTTGAATCGAAGGAAACAATTGGCAAATGATTTGCTTGGAAGTGAGATTGTTGGGCTGCTGTGATAGCAGGTTTGCAAGGCTGCAAACAAGGAAGAAAACCGAACAGAATCTGTGTGAGAATGAACAAAAGCTATATGAAATAGATTTGAAGATCGATGATTGATCAAACTTGGAAGAAACATGGTTCCAGCAATTGGAATTCAAGACCAAGGTGGTACAACATCAAGATTAAGGGCGAGAATGTTAGAAATTAATCTTGATGTTCAAGGGTGTATATGGGTGAACCAAGAAAGATAAGGGTGGATTTAGTTAGCATGTAGAATATGTTAGTCAAGGTATATATTAGGAAAG
The DNA here is from genome assembly GCA_025506515.1 of Flaveria trinervia. Lineage (NCBI taxonomy): Eukaryota > Viridiplantae > Streptophyta > Magnoliopsida > Asterales > Asteraceae > Flaveria > Flaveria trinervia. The sequence goes on along the minus strand of CM046454.1, from coordinate 17,339,761 downwards.
TATTGAATAATTTTGTTGTGAATGGGTTGTCATTCCAGCTGTGTTTGAGCTGTGATTTCATGGTAATTAAGGTTAAAAGTATTATAAAAGAGGGTCATTGTATAGAGTTTAAGGTGTGGTCTTTTGTTCTTCATATAATAAAAGAGTTGTGGTAGTTCCCATAAAATACCGAGTATTATCTTTGTTTTTCTGGGCCAATATTCTAACATGCCCAACCTGCCTGACCCATTGTTTTCCACCTCTGGTTAGAAGTTTGGTCTAAAATCCCCAAAATGTAGTTGTTTGATAAGCATCATGCCAATTATTTTTCTCTATGCTCGCAGTTTGCAGGAAGCACAAAAGAGGATGAAGATAAAAAAGCCACCACATATTTTGGTTATACATTTAAAGCGCTTCAAGTACATGGAACAGCTGGGTAGGTACAAAAAACTATCATATCGTGTGGTGTTCCCTCTGGAGCTAAAGCTGACAAACACTATGGAAGACGCTGACTGTGAGTATTCTTTATTCGCGGTGGTGGTTCATGTTGGGAGTGGGCCCAACCATGGTCATTATGTCAGTCTGGTGAAAAGCCATAACCACTGGCTGTTTTTTGATGACGAGAATGTGGAAATGATTGAGGAATCGGCCATTCAGAATGCGTTTGGTTCTGCTCAGGAGTATGCAAGTAACACCGATCATGGCTACATTCTCTTCTATGAAAGCCTTGCTAACAATCCCGGCTTATAATTGGTATGTTCATTATGATACAACTCTGTTGTTTAATTGTTCTATATTCTGTCATCAGAACTAGATCAGAAAAACTACAATCATATTCATAACTTCATATGGGTTAGATGTACAGTTGATTAATACGCTGCCTTTTTTTATAAGTGCTTGTAATGCAATTGCTGCTATGATAGTGTTTTTTTTTTTTTTTTTTTTTTTCAATGTTTGGGATTTAAATTTATGGAAATAATGAAGGAAATTACTTGGGGTTTGGAGGTTTTATCTGGACCAAATGCTGGATGATAAATGTCTCCTTTGTGAATATCTTACTCATGAAAGGTTGCAGTTGCAATAACTCTGACTTACTTTGTGATCTATATAAATTGTACGCTTATTATTGTAAAGGTAATTCCTCCAAATAAGTATGTGACGTAAATTGTTCTTTTAAATTCTTTGATATCTTGAAGATTATTAAAAATTGAACCGAGTGGTATTCTTAGTAGACCTGGATACAAGCAACTCAATCTTTTCAATATAACTCAACAAACAAATAACCTCTCATGATCAAAGTTTGAAATGCATCTTTAGTAGACGTAGCAATTTTGAATTGGTTTAAAAAAGCACGCCTCAGGCATGAGGTGCTAGAGGTGATGGTGATGACGCTTCAAAGCTCTATGGTGGCATTTTTTGTAGTTAGGCGGTGTTTCAGGCACGAGAAAGAGTTGTAGGTCGCAGAAATGAGGGGGAAAGGAAAGGGGCCGATAAGAATATATAAAGTAAAAGAGCAAACTTAATTGGGTGTTTTTGAATAGTTCTTTATTTATGTAATACTAGTTGGAAATGCCCGTGCGTTGCGGTGGTACGGTTGTTGCATGATTTTTTGGGAATTCGATTTTAGTCGGTATCGGCTCGGTGCGTTATGACGTAAATTAAAAAATCAAAACATAATTATTCAAAAAATTGAATAAAAGAAAATAATTACGTATATTACAAAAGTTTTTAAGACAATTATATTATCCCAATAAAAATAGTAAAAATATGAGTGGTATTTATGATTGGAAATCACTTATTACTTAGATTTTAGAGAGGTTTATTTTATGAATGTAGGTTAGAGTTTTATGATCATCGGAGTTAGTTTTTTGTGATGATTTGCAGATACCAAAGAAAGTTAATAAAGAAATTATCACCACAAATTATCATCTTGATTGTTATTGAGCTGTTAACAACTGATAAATGAAAAAAGAAGAGGGATTAGTGTTCAATCACAATATATAAACGACATTGAAAGTAAATGGCGATTTTGTGTTCATCACGTATATATGTTTTAGCATTTCTATTATAAGTAATCATATATTATAATAGTTTATTGTAAAAGCATAAATGAAATAAAATAATTAATTTTTTGAAATTTAAACATTACTTTTCATATGGGTGTCTTAATCCATATGTAAAATTATCATTCTATCATTCTCTTACTTTTATTGTAAAAATATAAATAAATATTAAAATTATTAAACTTATAATATGCCCCTAGAAAAATATTAGTATTATAGTTATTATAAATATGAAAATTTATATAAGTTATATACTTAAATATTTAAATAAAATAATATACTTAATTAAAATATTATTTAGTTATAAAAATATAATTAGTAAATATAAATTAAATGTCAATTTATAGTATCATAAATAAAATAAAATTTAATGAAGTGAATTGAATAATATTATATTATTAAATAATATATTAATAACATTTATTAAATACATGAAAGAGACAATGGTAAAAATGTCAAGTTTTATTAAAATTTAATGGATAAATTTACCATATTACCCCTAAAGTGTTTTAAAATTTTAATCAAATCCCTATTTTACCCCTTTTAAATGTAGTGCACTAATTTGTACATGTTGTTTTTAAAACTTGTATTTTTGGCAAAATTACATCTCTATCTAAAAAGATGTATTATATAATAGTATAGATATCTAGTGGTTATTTGTTCTTTGGGCTTGTTTGGTAGTAATTATAATTATTATCTTACTTTTTGTTATTTAAATATTATTTAAGTTAATATATAAATCTCGTTTAATGATGTCGCTTCACATGCATGAAGCTATCGTCTCACACCTCGGCTTTTTGAAACAAACGCTTTGGAGTGCCTCTTGCTTCTTGAAACCTATTTTTGATCCAAGTAAATAAATTTGGGTTGATTTGAATAGTAAAAATAATGTAATAAGTTAGATTGATTAAGCTATATTACTAAGGGATTAAGGTGGGTAGATAATAGAATTTGAAAAAATAGTAAACACATCAGGATAGGTTATAGAAAATGAGGAATGGATCAGGATGGGTTGATTATGTTTTTTCATAACTTGCCTTCTCCCCAAGCCACACATCGTACCCCGTTGCCAATCCACTTCTTGCGACTAATTGCGACCGGTGAACGACGAATCACAACCGGTGGTTGAGAGACATAATTGTTACAGAGAAAACCATTGATTTTATCTTTCTTTTCTTTTTTAGTGAAATATCTTTATTGGCGGGACTAATTTGTTGTCATTGTCTTCTTTTTCTGACTATTGATTTTACAAGTGTGTTTTGCGCCACAAAACCTTCAATTTCTTTTAGGTCATGCAACTTGTATTTGATTTGGGTTTAGTTTATAAACTTTTATTGAAAGCTTCACCAATTTCTAAACATTTTTTAGATTTTCTTATATTCATCCTCCATAGCCATAAATCTTCACGAGTTACCCAAAAAAAGAAGTCAAAACCTCTAATTTTCAAGCTTCCAATAGCAAGAAAACCAAGATGTATTAAAGCCTTTAATGAATGCTTTACTGATCTCTTTATATGTTCTTGATGTAGATTATCAAACCCCACAAGAAATAAAAGAAAATGCCTAAATCTTTAAGAGATTAGCGTGTATTTTGATGTGTGAATGTGGGTTTTTGCATGACCTTAACTTATTCTAACCCTTTTTTTTAAATCACCGATCTTGATGCAAACCCAACCAAACCCAACAACCAACCCAATCCAATCTGCCAATATTGCCACCTCTTATTTTTTTTAACGTCAACAACTAGAATCGTGTGAAGAAAGTATAATTCTTGCCAACATAAAACGTAATAAAGTTGGTAGTAACTTGGTTGGTTACTATTGATGTCTAGTAGTCGATATTTATTAAGAGTATAACTATCAGCTGTAATACCTTTACATGAAAAATTGTGATGATTCGTAGCTACTTTCCAAGGAATCATTTGTTTTGATTTTAATGATTTCGTTTGAATTGTCACAGGAAAGAACACATTTGTTCTTTGAAAGAAGTGTTTTGAGTTTCTTTCCAATCTAATTGAAGATTTTGTATACTTCATGACAGGAAATACTTTAATCCAAAAGAGATTCATTCGATTAAACCAGGCATACAAAATCAAGAAAACACAACACAACAATGCTATCTTAGTTTGTATTTGTGAATATAGGCGTATAGGGTTCCACATTTGTATCGATCATCTTAAGTGTATTGTGAACTCAAGCATTGAGCCGCATTCGAGGCTATGTGGGTTAAAGATGCAACAAAACTGAATATGTGAGACCCTGGTTCTGATTCACTTTATGCAGTTCAATTCAATAGGCTGTGAGATTAGAGCACCTTGAAACCAAAGAATAATATTCTATCAACTTGATTAGCATTTATAAACATAACCGAAAAAGATTCTTAGGTGCTATTTAGTTTACAACTTAGAGGTCCATTAACTTTTCTTAGAGGGTCCTGATAAGACGAAGAATGAAGTCACAATCTTCTTTGTTGCCTCTAAAAAGACCACCCGACCATCATACGTGTTGGGTAAATAATCTTTAGTGCAGGAGCCAGGAGTCGAAGGGGTCTTATCTCTTTGCTTCAGATTCTCCTGATGACCGCTTGAAACATATATTCAAATTACTTTCACAACGGTCAGAGACTTAGACTCATGTGCTGCCTTTTAAGGTCAAACCTAGGTCGGAACAACCCATTTCCAATACCAATGCTTGCTCCAACAGTGTCCATAGACTCGAGGGGAACTCCTTTGGTCTCGGGCAAAAAAACACCGATAAATATGGTCATGAGCGATGTCATAGCGCCATAGAATAAGAACAAACCAAACTTCATAAAACATAGCATTGGCATTGAATACTGAGCAAGTATGAAAGTGATAATGAAGTTTGTCGAGACGCTTATGCCTGTTCCTGTTGCGCGAACCTCTATTGGTAGTATTTCACTTGGGACAAGCCATGTAAGTGGACCCCATGACCATCCAAACGCTGATGAAATTAGACACATCAACACTACCACCGCGATCCAATAGCTATGCTGAAGCTCCACAAACTGGCCTTGTGATTGAATTGCCAGTGTGCATGCGATGAACACCTGCAGTAAATTTGTTTCTGTAACGCGTTAGTTATTTTTAAAAGATCTTAAAAATGAATAAGAAAGCGTTTACAACTCGAATAATCCAAACCGATCCATTACCCAACCCACTCTGCCCATCTTGCAACTTTGGTTTAAGGAAAGTAGAAAGGGAAGATGTGCATACATGAGCGAAAATTATTTGCACACCGCCTTGTAGAAACAACAGCCTCCTTCCAAGATTATCAACCATGCAAGTTGACATAAGTACAGATGCCAAATGCACAACTCCGATAACTAGTGCTGCAAACAAAGACCCTTCAGTCCCTATCCCTATCGTCCTTAACACCACGGGCGCATAAAAAGCAACCATACCCACCCCTGTGAGCTGCTGAAACCCTGAAATCGCTATTGTCAGCACTAGTTGTGGCCTGTATCTCGGCTCTGTTAGTTTGATGTATGGGCTCTCAGGGCTCCATCTAGCAGCCACACTGGAGCTAATCAAGTCTTTTAGCTCGGCTTCAGCCCCTGCCTTAGTAGACCGAACTTTGGTCAATGCAGCCAGAGCCTCGACATTCTTCCCCCGTTGGATCAAGCTGGATGGTGTGTCGGGGATAAATAATGCCCCAATGGTCAGGATCATGGCTGGCACACTCGCGCACCCCAATGCAAGCCGCCAGCCTTGGCTGTTGTTCGAGTGGTTGGCAGCTAAGTTGATAAGCAGGCGATTACAGCGCCCAAGCATACGAAGAACTGAAAAGCTGTATTTAAAGCCCCTCGCCATTTTGTTGGGGCCATTTCAGTGATGTAAACTGGAGCAGCCTTGTAGAGATAGGAAACAAATTATAATCTTCATTACCGTAGAAGTCACGCGCCTTTCAAATTTGATTTTTTTTAAATTTCTCTTCTTGTATTTTATTTTGAACGGGTCAAAAGCATTTAAAACTTTATAAAAGACAAAAACAATGTGTTAGCTTGTACTAAAAACTGACCCGTTTGACCCGTCCATCTTGCCAACCCTGTTCAAGGCGCCCTTTTGGTTGGTCTAACCATAGGGGTAACCAAGAGTCATTATTAACATCAGTTATATGGTCCAGGGACTTAAATTACATATAAAGTGCACACCTGATTAGCGAAACCAACACCAAAGCCTATGAACAGGCGCCCAACAATGAGCGTAGTAACATCTTGTGCAAAAACCTCGAAGCCATTGCCCGTTATGAAGAGGATTCCACTAGTGATCAGACTAAACTTGCGTCCGATCACACATGTAACACGACCCGCCAACAAAGATGACACCAAACCTGCTATGAACATGGAAGAGACGAATGCAGCTAGCTTATGACTATCAAACATGCAGTATTGGTCTTGTTTCACGTCCCTCATCTTTGCTAAAACCGTGGGGAAGAATTTTTCTAAAAACGGCCCCATCATCATTACCCCTCCTACAAGCAGCGCAAATCTTAATTACACACAATGCATCATAACGAATGTCATTTCCCAAACATGAAAAATAACAGAACCGTGAGCTTGACCAATCTAATCACAAAGGAAAAAATGTCATAAACATGAAACAATTGTTTAAAGCTCAATTAACGACAAAGCTTTAAAAAGATGGTTGGTTTCCATACCTGAATAAACCCAACCATCGTTTAAAACTTTAGAACCGAACCAATATAGTTATCATGGTTTGGTTCATACGGATTCTAACGAATCGCATGTTTATTAGAAGTAAATTTCCAATGGCTATGATGATTTAAACCAAGGAAATTTTGCTACTTTTTTACGAGAAATATAGAAAAAAAAAAACTAACCAGAAACCGCGGTATCATATCCATACATTAAACCAGAAGAACCCGCAATGATACAAACAGCTACAACTGTGTTTGTCAAAGGCGTTTTGCAATTTTCCTCATCTTCTTCCATTCTTGTTCACGTATTCAATAAATTTTAAAATGTTTTTTTTTTTCTCTATTGGAAAAGTAGTTGGATGAAGATGATAGCCTAATTGTTTGTATCTGCATAATGCTCACGAAAATTGTGGAGATAGAGAGCCTGGAAATCTATGATTATTAAATATAGATTTTTCGTAATTCAGAAAATTATGGGTCCATGAGTTTATGAGAATGATGAGCTTGATTGGTCATTTGACATTCTTGAATTAAGTATAGTTTTAGAAATCCAGATTATCTGTATTTATATTATAAATCATGAACTTCATTAGCAGTTAATTAGCTCGCATTTTACTTGAATAATTTTAGGATTTTGCTTTATTTTAGTCCATTTATTTTCTTTATTTCTGTTCCTATTGTTTAGCTTCATTGAGTTGGTTGTTTTGCTTATTTATTCTTTGTCATATTCAATTGTAATTGATCTTGAAAGTTTAAGAAAAGACTGAAAATAATATCTTAAACGTTGGGTTAAAGCAAATCTTAAACGTTGGGTTAAGTGTTACTAACAAAAGACTAAACGGATATTAGATTAGACTTTAATACAGGTGCACGTTCAAGTGAGTGAGTGAAATGGAGCCTTTTGCTAACGTGAGGACCAAGACCCATTTCAATGAGGCCTAATTAGGGTCTACTTACCGTGCAAGATGTTAACCCTAGAGTCGCCTATAAATTAATGGTATGCATTGTATTTTCTTTTGCACACTGAAATATAATATACACCCCGGTTGCAGCATAGTGAACATAGAGAAATAGAGAAAAAGACGAGAGAACGAGTCCTTGAGGGGGGTTCCCAATCCATGGATCAATCCAAAACATTCTATTTTGGCCGATTTCAATTGTGCATTTAAACAAGCTAGACATATTAATCCCTTGTTGAAAAAGACATTCTCCCATTATGATAATGGTTTACCAAACCCCCGTTAAACCCTTAAGAATAGAAATAAAAGACCCTATCCTTAGATTATGGTGAAAGGCTACTATCATCTGTTCAAATGATGTGATTGTATAGTACCGATATAAATAATTAATTGAAAGTGGTCATTGTATCATAACCGTTAATAATCGTAAGCTGAACTATATCAAAAAATAAATTAGTGTTGGAATTAGTTTTTTATAACTTAAAACATCAATAATTACCAAACTTTATTTTTAGTAATCCTTTTCATAACTTAAAACATCAATAATTACCAAACTTTATTTTTAGTAATCCTTTTCATAACTTAAAACATCAATAATTACCAAACTTTATTTTTTTGCTAGTACGTTAACACGAACGTGTGAAATTTCCTTTGCTGTGTCATTTTGTTGGAAAAGTTTTACATCTTACAATTTGCTTCTAGTTTTAGTTTCTAGTTAAAACATCTCAAACTTCTTTAATCACAACCTATCAAAGTAACTATTGTAAAACATTTTTGGTATTAAAATAGTTAACTCGTATATATAAGGACACAAACCCTACTTCCACTCATACTATTATTAGTATATGTGATTATCGGTTCAGATCATAATATTATATTTGTTGGATTTGACACCTAACAATCTGGCTCCTTTACAAAATCTTTTAGTAAAGGTACCTTTCTATAAACATCATGGTAGCTAAACAACTACTTAAGGAGTGGACAACGGTGACATCCGGTAAATTTCCGTTACCAAGCTCCGTTAGTTCCGTTAAGTCTTGTATACACGTGTGGTGAGCACACACTAGTTGTCGTTGAACGTTGGTGACCTATTAATAATGAATAATGTTAATTTGTTGTGAATCTAAATGATTATGTGAATATTGGGTTGTTTATGTGTTCACACATTTATAAAAGGTTAATTAAAGAATTTATCGCGTAACGCGGAAACGTGCCTATTTATTCGTATGTCTTGTGTTTTTATAAAGATAAGATATATAATGATTTTCATAAGTTTATATCTTTATATTATGAAGTTAAAAACACTTTACGAAGAGTTTAAAGATTAGTTTTTATAAAATACAAATTACAAGGGTTAAAAGGGTAATTAGGTAAATTAAAATTAATTAAAACAAACCCAAACCCTAGCCAACCCCCCTTCGGCCGCAAACAATCTCTAAACACCCTCACCATTGCGAAATCAGCCAAGAACAAGCAAGGGAACACGAAATTGGATCGATTTCAAGGCATATAACTTGTTGGAATCATCAATTACAAGCTATAACACGTTTAAAGGTTAGATTTTTCACGTTTTTGTGAGTTTTTGTTTAGGGCCGAACCCTAATTCGTAAATTGACCTTCATGGGGTCGAAATTGAGTTGGTTGATGATGTTAACATGTTAGTTAGATTGTATACATGTTAGTTAACGTCGATTATGCAAGAATTCTATGTTTTTAGTGGGTTGATCATGAACTTTGGTTATGAAACAAACCCTAATTCGAGATTGTTGTGATTATGCATGATGGATGATTGTTTGATGAATGTTTGATGATTATTAGGTTGTATGAATGTTAGAATACATTGATTTTACAAGAAAGTTGGGATTTTGATGCATTGTTCATAGGTTACTAAGAATAGTACTTTATTTGGCATGTAGTAGTGATCTAGTGATGGATTGATGTTATGGATGAGTTCATGATGATAATTAGATGCTAGATTGTTGTTATGAATGCTAGAAATCTTTAATTTGGTTATGTTGATCATAGCTTGCCAAAGTAGAAACTTTTGTTATGAAGATTGTTAGATTGGGATGTTTAAGTGTTGTTGATCATGTTTAGATTTAGTATGAGCTTGAATTGGTATATTATTGATGAATTCATGTATACTTTGGATGTTTGATAGATTTTGGGATATTCTTCCCAAAAGGGAAACTTTATTTGTGTAAACGTTGAAGTATGATGTTATGATCATGTTTGGGATGATAGGAACCTACTATTATGTTCAAGGATAGATTCTAGTGTGATAGAACGTGTTAAATTAGTTGTATGGCATGCTTGGATAATCATGGGTGATATTTGGACTTGGTAATCATGTATGGTTTGGATGTTGTGTAGTAGTAGGACATCATGCTTGGGTCTGGTAATTGATTGTTGTGATGTTGTGAATGCAATGCATATGCTTAAAGAATATTGTCATGATCATTATACACGCGTGCGGATCTGAGGCCCCTACTTAGTAGGATTGGCAGGGTTTAGGATGTGAAGTCGTGAGTGGCTTCACATGGCATGTGATGAATGGTTGAACCTTGTATGACATGTTAGTTGTATTATAGCTAGTGGATATGTTAATGTTCTAGATTCGCATGACTTGTATAGTACTTGATTGTATGATGATCTAAGTGATACACCTGGTTGATATAGCATATGTATGATACTATTTGAATGTTAATCATGTATGTTGTATGTGCTCATTGGCTTTATTTGAATTATAACTCATAATGTCACCAACGGGTCAAACGGGTCAACTAGGTCAAACGTGTCTATTTGTCTGGAAGCTTGAGTCTTTGATTTTGGTATGATTAGGGTTTCACATGTCTTTTATTTACACGTACTTATGTACTCACATGATCTAGGTAACTTGTGAAGGTTGGCTATCCTCTCGTTTCTCAAAATAAACCCTAAGTACCTTTGCATACATCAGGTGAGTTCATGCCCCACTCTTTACTTAATCTCTTTTGGGGGAGATAGCATACTGGTATTTATACGAACGCTTTTATTATTTAAGTTGTGTATAATATTAATATAGTGTTGTTTACCAAGAGAAAAGTCCTCACACTTTTGAATTGTTAATATTTAATAGCGGGGAAATTTGGGTAGTACTACTGGGTCTGACGAGCCCCACCTGTGTGACTCGAGGTCAAGCGGGTGCAATTTGTCCTATTGAACATTGTCACGACATGGTAAGTCGTGACAGGAGGCAACAACTATCACAGTCAGCTTCAATTGCAAAATCACTATGTATTAATATTTACTGATAATAGACTAGCTATCTATTACCATACACTGCTTATATTTATCGCAACTGTTTACATGTTTATTGAACTCAAACTCTTGAACTCACCAACCTATGTGTTGACATTTTAGTATGCTTTTCTCAGGTCCTTAACTTGCTTGCCATAGGAGCACTGCACGGTTCACTGCATTTTAAGACACTATGCTTCAAGACAAGTTGACATTTTAACAATTATAGTTTACTCTTTGGTTTGGCACTTGTTTTGCCATAAGTTATACTTTATTGACTTGGGTTGTTTTCAAAAACGCTTCCGCATTGTTTAAAGTTGGTATTTTGGTTAATTATGTTTAAATTATGGCATTTAGAGTCGTTCTGAGTAACTATTGACTGTGATCCTGGTTTGTTCACACGCCTCGCGGTAAAACTCCGCAAGTGGATTTTGAGGGTGTGACAACAACTCACTATGTTACCTAACAACCACTCTGCATAAATTGCCCTGCTATGACAAACTTTAAGCTAAAATCCAGTCTCATCCACTTGTTACCAGTCATTCGAGGCCTTAAGAACAAAGACTTTCACAAATTATTCAAGAAGTTCCATGTTGTGTGTTCCCGAATGAAGCCACACAATGTTATTGAAGATCAAATCAAGCTTAGGGCATTCCCCTTCGTATGCAAGACTCGGCTAAAGAATGGTTATATTACCTACCACCGGGGTTGGTAAACACATGGAATGATCTTTCAAGACTGGTTTTAGACAAGTTCTTTCCGGAAGTCAAAGCCTCCATTCTATGCAAAGAGATCATCGGGATTAAGCAGGCAAGGATAAAAGCTTTGCATACCTACTAAGAAAGGTTCAACAAGTTACGTGCTCAATGCCCATAACATGGCATCTTTGAGCATCAACTCCTTCAGTACTTCGTGAAGGGTAAACACCACCGGAGAGATTTTTAATAAATGACTTTAGTGGAGGAGCTTAACTTCACAGAACACCAACTCAGATTAGAGCTATGATAACCTTTATAACAAAAGATACCAAATATTCGTCACAAGTTGATGTGTCACACCCCAACCTTGACAGCGGAAACGTCGCGGAGTGAGAGTTAAGATCGTTCATAGCCACAATATAACGCTATTATTAAATCCAAATATATTATTCATAAGTTTGAAAGGTACATTACAAACATAAGTCTCAAATAAGAACACAATATAAGAAATATAACAAGCTCATTCATTAAGTTAACTAGGTCAATTCCTAGGTGTGAACAACTTTGAAAAAGACGAACAAGCTTGAGTATTTCCTGAAACATGTTAAAAATAAAATGTCAACAATAATGTTGGTGAGATTTCTATAGTTTTCAATACATAAATATATAAAAGATGGCAATTCATGTTGTAAGTTAGAGAACAAAGTAAACTAGGGATGTAATACATAATGCACAATCAAACCTCGACAAAGTTTTACAGGTCTCAAACGTTAAAAGTATATACGATTAGCTAAGTGTACTTGGATCAACTAAGCAGACTTGTCTGGCCCATAGATTTATGACTTCGCTAGGCTAGCAATAGTTAATGATTGTACATATATTCGACATTACATGGTAGTCACAAAGTTCAACTAACCACAACATACAGGTGAAATGCCATAAGTTTACAAGAATCAAACGTGTTTACAAGTGCAAAGTTTATAAAGTAACATGTTTCACCCCAAAAGTGTAAAAATATAAAAAAAGGGTATAGAAATACTCACATGATCAAATAAGTATAGAATGACGATTAAATAAGAAATGTAATAAGCAGTGAATCCAATGTAGTTCTTCACAAGGCACCTAAAATTATATATATACTTACAAGGTTAAAGTTTAATTATAATAAGTTTAACGTTTTAATGAGAACTAGGGTTTTAAGTGGAATTTGGGATGTTAATAATTAAATCCAACTAACATGGTAAATTTTGATTATGTTTTGAGTCAATATACTATTTAATCGTTTTAATAATAAGAAATAAACGAAACCATTTGTAACAAAGTCTAAATATAGTTTAAACAAACTTTTAAAATAACTCTCATTTTAAACAATAATATATACTTGTTATTTGAACAAATAATGATTTAGTGAGTTATAACGATATTCAATGTCTATTTTATAAGAAAAATAATTTAAATATATTATTTGAGCAAATAACTATTTAGTAAATTAAAACAATATTTTAAGTTTAACTTATAAGAAATAATCTAAATATATTATTTGAACAAATAATGATTTAATAAGTCAAACAATATTTGGAAATTTATTACAAGCGTTTTGAAGAGTGAAAAGGCTCGCCAGAGGGTCGCCGGAAGTCAACCGGACGACCACCGGAGTTACGGGGGAGAAAATCCATTTTGGGGGTTTTGATTTTCAATTTTACAAAAACAGCCCCTCAACTTATGGTTGTTTATTATTTTATGCATAAACCTTCTATTTAAAGTTTATAAAATGACATTAAGGCCCCCTTGACTTATTAAATCCTAGTTTTAAATATTTCTAAGTTTAATAATTCTTACAAACTATTATTATTATTATTATTCTTAGTTACAATTATTATTGTTATAACCTTATTGTTATTATTTCTATTATTAATATTATAATTATTATTATTGTCTATTATTAGTATTATTATTATTATTATCATTATTATTATTTATTATAAAACAATTATCTTTATATTCTTTCAAGTTAAAGGATTAAAAGACAAATTAAAGCAATATGCATAAGTAACCATAAGTTTCATGTATAGCAGTAAAGGCCCTTACAAGAACATAACGACTTTAACTTTTAATTTAACGAAAAGTACGAGATGTTACAGTCTCCCAAACTTAAAAGAATTTCGTCCCGAAATTAAGAATGAAACTTAAACGAACAAGAGAGTTATGATGAAAGGTAAGTGTATTAACGGACTGTGGTTGGCGTTTGATTACGAGTGAGATGCTTCACTTTATGGGTTATGGAATTTTACACAATGCATCCAAATTTGACTCTTCCAGTGGAATGCAATAGTTATCATTGACAACTAACTCTTTGAGATTTTGACACATGAAACGTTGGAAAACGATGATGAGTTCCTGAGGTATACTAAACTTATAAGTCACACTTCTCCCATCATCTGGAATGAAATTATGCAATAAAGTGACATCATTAAGCCAATAAGAAAGAAATAATAATATCCCGTAATTGTATGAAAGTTTGACCGTCGGAATTTTAAGAATCCCAAGTGCCACTATATAATGACACAAGCTTAACACATATCTTGTGAATACGTATCGCTCCTCCGGTTAAACCGTCGGGTTAAAAATGATACGATATGTCGAGATTTTGAGCTGGGTTCCCAAAGATGATTAGAGGCATTGCTAATAACAGGAAGTGATTCGATCATCAGCATTAACAATCGATGTTTAACGACACACCACGATAACCGATTATTTGAGGTAAGTACGAGTCAATTTCTCGACTCGTTATCTCACATGAGTCAAAATGAAATGTGTGAAACTAGTCAATCGGTCATAATGCACCAATTGACATCAAGAAATACAAGGCAATTTGAACATATACCAAGTTACGTCAACATTCCCTTTATGCCAACCATGAATACCAATCGCGGAAATTCATGATCCTATTTGTCCACATTGGAATGAATGTAATAGCAAGTCTTGTGAGTCGCAATCAAGATAGAGATTTAGATATTTTCAAGATTAGGAGTTCAAGGTTATCCAAAATAATGGGAATTGCATTTTTAGTTATGGTTAAGGAGTTAAACAAAGACGTTGTTCATGATCGGATTGGAATAATGAATCATACTTATGGACCAGTCGCACGACTAACCAGAAGACTGAATCAGTCGTATGACTGAGACATAAGGTTGATTCAGTCGTATGACTGAACCTTCAGTCGTGTGTATGAATCAACCGCATGAGTCTATCGCACGACTGAACCATGCTAATGGTTCAGTCGTACGAATGAAACTGAAAACCTATAAATACCACATAATTTGTGGAAAAATGGAGACTTCGAATATTCACAAACCCTAGCCATTTAGAGTGCCCTAAGCAGCCTATCCAACTTCATAGTTCGTTCCTGGTCGATTTCTACTCAGATCTTACGTTTGTTTCATCGTTAGATCGATCAGGTTGTTGTTTTCACTGATTGGATCGCCTATCAAATAGGATTCCGCACTATTTGATCTGGTCTCACACAGAATCCGTTAGTATTCCATACGAGAATGGCCCTAACAAGTGATATCAGAGCTTTGGCTCGTGATTTTGTGTGGATTCAATTGGTTTTGGTGTTAAAACCAACGTTTTAAATCAAAAGAGACAGCGTTTTGCTTTAAAAAGTGTTTTTGACGATTGCATGTGTTAAAGTTTTGATTTTTATCAAACGGTAGATTAGGGTTTCTGGAAAATTCGTATTTTGTGTCAAAGTGTTCAAGTATTTGACTTTTTAAACACAACAACCTTCAGTCGCACGATTGGACCATTTGTATGACTGAACCTATTCATATACTCTCATTCGTACAACTGAACTCAGTCGTATCTCTCATTCGCACGGTTAAGCAACTCCAGTCGGTTGATTACAATCGCCCTGCTCATTCGCACGACTAAATCCAATCGCCCGATTGAATTCATTTGTATCTTTCATTCGCACGAGTGACCCACTTGCATAACTCATTTACATTGAATCTGTCATGTTCTACTTTTACCAATTTAAAGCAATAGATGACCAGTTTGCTGCATTGACTATCGGAAAGGACTCGCGTATCCAGAACCTTCTACTTCTGGAGAATGAGATTGGAAACCACAACAAATCGCCAAAGCTGTTAACTTTGGATGAATACCCACGGTGGAAACAACGGTTTGAAATCTACTTGAATGGAGTTGACCCAAAACTTTGGACATCCATTGAGACTGGTTACACAGTACTAGTCAATGCTAATAAGTTAAATTGACTTTGGGAGGAATGAGTGAATCCCAGAAGACTTTGCATAATGCTGAAAAGAAAGCATATGCCTTGTTGACTCAGTCTATACCTAAGGACATATTTCATTAGTTCTCTGAGAACAAGCAGTCTAAGAAATTATGAGAGGCCTTGGAAAAGAGATACAGAGGAAATACAACTCTGAAAGCACTAAAGGCAAAAGCTCTTAAGAAGGAATTTGACACTTTCTCTCCGATTGGGAATGAGAGCTTGGATGATATCATTGATCGATTCTATCATCTGATGAGTGAGTTGCACACTCATGGCATGACCACATCCATGAAGATAAAGTCTCTAGTTTTGCTAATGGTCTGCTAGACAAATAGGATCCATTTGTGTCTAATCTGAGACAAAACGACACTCTTGCTACTTTAGACATAATGATCTCATTTTGAAGTTAAGGGAGGAAGAACTACGTACGAAATACAAGTCAAAGAAAGGGTCTTATGCTCAGAATCCTGCATTATACATTCAGTTCCAACTCCGGCTGCTTCAATCGCACCGCTACAAATGACGTTTGTGTCTAGCTCTTCTGCTCCTTCCCAAAGCAGTGCATCAAGAACCGTAATGTCAAGGTCATCGGGAACCCAATACATAGTTCCTGAGGCAAATACTACCAAGTTGAAGACCGAGAATCTCGAAAATGTCACCATGGAAGTTGCTAAAGAGCACATGGACCTTCTAGCTACTGTTGTTCAATCTTATGATGAATTAGTTGCTAGTAAGATTAGAAACTGTTATCTTGCTGACGAGGACTACGAGCAAGTTGTTGAAACTGAGCTAGAACGCATGGATATAATGTGGGCCTTAGTTAGTGTTGTTAGAAGAGCCAAGAAGTTTGTTAAAAAGACAGGGCAAAATTTGGTTGCCACTAAAGATACGACAATTGGATCTGACAAAACCAAAGTCACGTATTTCAATTGTGGTGAAAAGGGGCACTTCAAACGTGAGTGCGTAAAGCCAAAGAAGACTGGAAATGGAAATCCTTTCCCTACATTAAACCGACAAGACAATGATAAGATTGGAGCTTCATCTTCAAGTAAAGAGTCTAACGATTTGGTTGCTCAAGGTGATGAAGGACAATACTGGTCCTTCCGATTCATTTCTAATGGTGAATCAAACATTGCTTTAGTTGATACATTGGATGATGGATCTGCAAGTGAAGGAGACATCATAGCTGAGCATACACTTTCAGATATCAAAGAAGCTATGGATGTCATTGATCATTTGGTTGAAGAAGAGCTTAGTGCTACAAACTCAAAATCTCCAGTCATTGAAGAGTCTGACACTGCTTTGATGGCTGATTCGTCTGGTTCTACACAGGTATATTCTAAAGACAAATCATTTGAAAAAAATGCATGTACTGAATGTGATAAAATTTGGGAAAGCATTGATTTAAAATTTTCTAGGTTATTAGAACATAATGATAATCTAGTAAATGATTTACAACTCGACACCGAAGCAAATCATGTTTAAACAAAATGAGTGCAACTTCAAAGAAAAGAGAACTGTTGGGGAAACAACTGAGGGAAACCGAGGTTGTGCCTTAAATCAATCAAATGACATCAATTTCTATTTAAATTCTTTGGAGGAAACTAAAAGGAAAAAACAGTTTTGCAAGTCGAAGTTGAATCATTAAAACAGAAACTACAGAGTTTGGCAAGTTTTTCTCATATAGTTCAGAACCTAGTGAAAGAACAGAATGATAGGAAATGTCTGGATTATAAGGTAGTACCGCTACCACATACAATCCTTTTCAACACTAAATGTAGACCAATTAATAATAACCCAGTAAAGGATCATGTGTGTCTACTCCTCTGGGCAGTGATCCAGATTCTACAGGTAAACCTGTGAAATCTATCACTATACAAAAGGATTCTACTTTGGGATCAAAAGATAAGATACTTGTTGAGGATTTGAGTGATAAAATTGAAAAGGTTAAATTAGGTTTGGGTTCACAAATGTCTATTTCAGAACCTAAAAGGTCTAATCCAATGAACCTTAAATGTGTTAATCATCAAAATCCTAATAAAATTAAAGTGAAAGATGTTCAAAATGTCAAAACAATTAAGTTTGTTAAAGAAGGTGAAACACCTAAAGAGGAAGAGAAACAACCCAACCGAACATATCTCAAACCCCGACCAAACTCATCCCTACATCAAAACTTTCGTCAAACTGTCGAAGGGAGAACCTGCTACAGTTTTGGAAAATGAGGACATATCTATCCAAATTGTCCTTATTATCAACACCTAAAAATAAAATTGAACTTTTTGATGAAAAACCAAGATTTTCTAAAATTAGATCTAATACTCCTCCAGATACCAAAGGCCACACAGTTATTAGCTCAAAGCGAGGATGTGTCACCTAAGGTTACACCTAAGACTATTAGTGAACCTAAAGTTCAAACTAAACCATCGTCTGTTTACCACAAACAGGCTTACATAAAATTGGTTTATGGAAGAAAAAAACCAAGTAATGTGCCTGTTAGTGAGAACAAGAAGAAGAAAGATGTGCCCTCATCCACTGAAGGACAGTGGGTTGAGTTCATGATATGTGATACCTTTGGACACCCAGCCAGTTAAGGCTTGGGTCCCAAACCTGAACTAATCAATTTCTTTGTATGCGCAGGTTCCGCTACAGCGCTATCACTAATACCTGGATTGTTGATAGTGGCTTCTAGGCACATGACTGAGAATTCGTCTCACCTTTCAACATCAAGCAAATAAAGGGGGACACATACATTCGCTGTGTTTGACCAAAAGAACCAATGAGCCAAGATCAGAAAACCTCTAAGTCCACACGGTATCACAACAACTGCTGAAAGCCTCATCAGTAGTTTGACAAGTGCTGAAGACTTCAACAGCTGAAGATCAAGTGCTGAAGACCTTAACAGCTGAAGAACCAAAGTGCTGAAGTACAACAGCTGAAGAACACAAGTGCTGAAGCTAAAGGACCAAAGTACTGAAGTACAACAGCTGAAGAGTTCACAAGTGCTGAAGATCAACAACTGATGTACAAAGTCTGAAGACAAAGACTGAAGACATCAGCTGGTGATATCTACTGAAGTCATCAGCTGATGAAACACCTGAAGGTCAAAGTCTGAAGATCAAGTACTGAAGCCTCAGTAGTTTGTCACAACTGCTGAAGAGTACTTCTTCAGTAGTTGTGATATCAGTAGTTTTATATTTTTATGTTTCAGTAGTTTTGTAAAACGACTGAAGAGTTGTTCTTCAGTCGTTGTTTTCAGTAGTTTTATATTTTGTACTTAACTTGCTGATATGTTCTCAGTAGTTGTGAACATTTCAGTAGTTTGTTAAGAATTAGTTATTTTTGTATTGGATCTGCCAGTTGTCACTTTCCGTGATAACAGCAGTGACTGTTGCACTCTATATAAGGAGTGACAACCTATTGTAATCGTGAGTGAATGAGTAATTGAATGGAATGAATGATTGATTTGATTAGAAATATTCTACATCTATAAACATTCCTAGAAATCAGAAATACATATTCTCTCCCTATAACCGTATGCGTCTTAATGCTTACAAATATCGATTGCTTGCTACAATTTGTCTAATTCGTGTTTGTATTCCGCTGCTTTATATTCTGATACATCAAACTTGTGATCACTGATCCTGTCAAATGGTATCAGAGCAGGTTAATCATTGATCGATCTAATAATTGATCATTGAAACTGCTATTCAAGATCCAAGTTTGATTGAATTAGCTTTTGTTTTTGCAAGAAACGGTTATAGAGATTGAATTTTCTGTATTTCTGCTCATTCATCCTGAGATCTTTTTCTTGGTTCTCATTGAGTTTGTTGTGGTTGTCTAAAACTTTTTAAAAACTTGAACTAAACTGTTTTTGAACTGAAAATGACCACTCCCTCCAATGATCCTCACAATACTGGTTCCTCAACCAAGCCTCCTATGCTGGTTAGAATGAGTATAACATATGGCAAAGACGTATGCTCCATCACCTGTCTGTTAACAGCGCAGGGTGTTGGACATCAGTGGTACATGGTCCACACAAGCCTATGGTGAATACCCGGAAACCAATCAAATGGTTCCGAAGAGGAGGGAGCAATATTCAGATGAAACTATTCTGGGCTAATGCATCATGAAACTGCCCATGACCTCTGGATTGCTTTGAAAGAACAATTTGGAGGAACAGATGAGGTCTTGGCAAATAATAGAGAAATTCTTGCCCAACAATATGAGACATTCTCTCATAGAAAGGGTGAGACACTGACTCAACAATATGAGCGGTTTTCTTGTTTGATCTCTGAACTAAAAATGGTCAAACTTGAATACACCAATATTCAGATGAATAACAGATTTCTCAGATCACTGCCTGAGAGATGGGACACATATACTATTGTCCTACGCTCCAGTGCAAGTTTGGACAAACTATCTCTCACCAAACTCCATGGGAAATTGCTCACTTTTGAGAGAGAGATAGAACAGAAGAGAAAGCTGTCTTCATCTGGAAAGCTCACTGAAGACTTTATACAAGGCAACACTGCCTTGGTGGGTCATGAGTCAGAATATGCTTCATCTGAATGCCAGTATGATGAGCATATTAATTTCTCTTCGAGCACTTCTAATTCTGCATTTGTAAGTGTTGATGGTCAGTTCACTGGGTGTAATA
This sequence comes from Flaveria trinervia, assembly GCA_025506515.1. Classification (NCBI taxonomy): domain Eukaryota; kingdom Viridiplantae; phylum Streptophyta; class Magnoliopsida; order Asterales; family Asteraceae; genus Flaveria; species Flaveria trinervia. Next base: position 17,319,151 of record CM046454.1, on the reverse strand, counting down.
ATGACAATCTATGTTTCATTATGGATGATCTCAAGGGGATTGCTGATGATGACTTAGAAGAGATGGATATTTTGAGCCAAATGGCCTTGATAAATATCAGATCTCAGAAGTTCTACAAAAGAACTGGAAGAAAATTCCCAGGACTCTCTGGCAAAACCAAAGTTGGTTTTGACAAGAGCAAGTTGAGGTGTCACAAATGCCAACGGCTTGGACACTTTGCAAGAGAGTGTAGATCAACTGGATCTAACTCTACTGCACCCTTTGTGACTTTTCCTGGCAATAGTCAACAACACAGAGGGCAACATCCTGTCACATCTAGTCATCATCCTCAACACATCTCCGGCATATTTTGTTCCTCAGGGTCAAATGCCATACCAGTACCCTTGTTATTACATGCCACAGTCAAATCAAGTTCAAGTTCCTATGACACCACAACCTCATGCATTACCAGAACCTCAGCCTCCCTATCTCATCAACAACCTTCATCTCAACAACACAGCTTCTTCACCCGGAGTTGTTGACTGGAGCAGTTTACCAGATGACTTGTCTGGTCATGATCAACTGTTCTCAGGTGCTGGTCAACATGGTGGTGACAGTCCCTTTGGGAATCTAGCTCTTATGGCTTTGGAGTCTGCTGATACTTCATCTTCCAATGCCTCTACACCTCAGGTATCACAGGTATCCTCTGAGGCAAAAGCCAAATTATGTTCTGAACAATGCATAGCAGCATTTGCTTCCATTAGAGAAGCAATGTAGCTTTAATAATAAGAACATTGAGCTAGAACAAATAATTTCCAAAAACAAAGCTGAGTTTGAGTTTGTGCTCAAAGATAAAAATGATGAGGTTTATAAACTGAATTGCAAAATAATTGATGATAAGGCTAGAGAAGATGTACTTCTAGAGAAGTACAAAGATCTCAAAGAAACCCTTGCAGTTACCCAGGTCGAGTGTGATAGATGGGTACAATCATGCAAAGGTTTTGAAATGCTTCTTAGTAAGCAATCTGCTTCAAATGTGAAGTTTGGCATTGGCTACAATCACACTGCTCCACCTACAGATTTTACCCCAAGAGCAGAGGTAGAATCTGATGGTGAGAGTGATAACCAATCCATCAATCATGTGATCTACCTTCTGATACAGCACAATCAGAAGTAGCAGTCAGCATCAAGTCCTCCTTGAACCTATCAGCTGATGTTGATGGTCCAAATGCTGACATTCACATGATCAATAGGTTGATCAACTCAGGAGTCAATCCTGAAGGTCCTGAAAGGACTGGAGAGCAGGATTTAACACCTGAAGTTCAAACTTCAACTGCTGTCAGCACTGAAGAGAAGAAAACTGGCAGTAGAAAGAGTTTGAAGACTACTAAAGAGGTTGTCAAGAAAGCAACCAATGCTTCCAAAGCATTGAAGAACAAGTCTTCTGTTGCTTCACCATCTTTAGTTGATGATCAACCTAAGATGAAGAAGAAACCATGTGAAGTATGTGGTTTGTTCAATCATCTTACAGATGATTGTTGGTACAAAAGAGGTTCCAAACTCAAACAAAAAGAAGAATTAATGAGAAAATGGTAAAAATGAAAACTGAGTTTGAGACCACATTTGTATCAGCAACATCAAATCCTGTAACCCTTAAGTCCTTAAAGCAATCCAAAAAGGAGGAGTTAAACAGGTGACAGCTGAGGGTGCTCAAAAGAAGAAGGTGCAACATAGGACCTTATCTAACTCCACTAGCAATGTGTCTGATGAGCTGAAAGCTTTATCACAATCAACAGACACAGCTGGTGATGATGGTACAACATCTGTTGGGTAGAGTTAACCAACTAGATTCTCCTATGTTGAAACCACAGAAAAGGAGGTCTAAGCCAAAGGACTCCTCTTCTACACCATCTTCTTCTTCTCAGGCTGTTGTTACAAATAAACATGTTAGTTTACCATCTATTGATGAACCAGGCCCAAAACCAAAAAGGTTGGGTCTCTAAAACTAACTGATTGTTTATTATTGCAGGGTTCTTCAACATGCCAAAGTAGCATCTGGTATGTAGACATTGGGGGATCTATGCACATGACTGGGAACATCTCTCTTCTTCATGACTACTCTCAAGGAAAGAAGGGATTTGTCTCTTTTGGCAATGATGCTAGGGGTTACATCATCGGTAAGGCTTTGTCTCCAATGGAGAAATCAATTTGATGATGTTAATCATGTGGAAAATCTCAAGTACAACCTCTTGAGTGTCAGTCAAATGTGTGATAAAGGCCATGTTGCCCTTTTCACAAGTCAAAACTGTAGGATTCTGTCATCCAAAGTTTTGCACTTGATTGACTAGGTGTTGGATGATCACACTCTCCTGAAAGCCAACAGGACAGGAAGAGTGTATGCCTTAGATCTCTCTAAGAAGATAGATCTCAAAGGCAATCCTTGCCTATTTTCCAAAGCCTCTTTTCAAGAATCTAAACTGTGGCACAGGAGGCTTGGTCATGTCAATCTCAAAAACATGAATCAGCTTAGCCACAATAGTTTAGTCAGAGGCTTACCAATAAGGAGTTCCACTGTGATGAAACATGCACTGCTTGTTTAAAAGTTAAACAGCACAAGGTCTCATTTCCTCCTATTGAAGTGTCCAAGTCCACTGCCTGCTTGCAATTACTGCATACATCTATTTGGTCCTGTGAGAGTAATGAGCATGGCAAAGAAGAAATACTGTCTGGTAATTGTGGATGATTACTCCAGATTTGTATGGACTTTCTTTCTACATTCAAAGGATGAGGCTGCTCAGAAGATTATCCACTTTGTGTTGTACATTGAGAAGCAGTATTCCCTTCCAGTCAAGTGTATTAGGAGTGATAATGGAACTGAGTTCAGAAATCATACACTTGATGACTTCTTTCTTTCAAAGGGAATCAAAAGGCAGTTCAGCATTCCAAGGACTCCAGAACAAAATGGAGTAGTGGAGAGAAAGAACAGGACCCTCATTGAAGCTGCAAGGTCCATGCTGGCTGACTCAGGTTTGCCATGACCTTTTGGGCCGAAGCTGTCAACACAGCTTGTTATGTGCAAAATAGAGTTTTAGTAAATCAGAGGTTGATGAAGACTCCATATGAAGTTCTCCATCATTTGGCTCCTCTGATTTCATTTTTCAAAGCTTTTGGGTGTCCCTGTTTCATTCTCAACACAAAGGATCAACTCCACAAATTTGATCCTAAGGTGGATGCAGGATACTTTGTTGGTTATTCATCTACTTGCAAGGCATACAGAGTCTTCAACTGCAGAACAAAGATGGTTGAAGAAACTCTACATGTTAAGTTTAATGAATCTCCAAGGACAAGATTCCACAAAGTCCTGTGGAGTTATTTGATTTGGACATACTGCAATATGTTCCTTATCAAACTCCTGCTGTTGCTCCTGTCAACAGTTCACCACCTGGTGGTACTGCTGATGATGATGATGATTGCAGTACTCACCTCTTCAGGTTTAGTGATCAGCTGCCTGACTCAACTAGACCTGATGTTCCTGTAGCGCCAGTAGCACCATCCACAACAAATGCTGATGAGATTTCTTCGAATTCAACTTCCTTTGAATTACCATCCACTGATTGGTTTCAAGGAAATGATTCACCATCACACCATCTGTTGCTGCTGAACCGGCTACAAACACTTGCACAGATCTCATTGTGTATCAAGATCTGAAGAATCACCCTATGTCTCAAATCATTGGTGATATCACTGCTGGAGTATCAACAAGAAGTCAATTGTCAAATTTCTGCTTCTATGCTCTCTTCATCAGTCAGCAAGAGCCAAGAATTATCACATTGCTTAAAGGACAATGGATGGGTTGATGCCATGCAGCTTGAGCTTCTTCAGTTCAAGAAACAGCAAGTGTGGGAACTGGTTCCTCTACCTCCAGGTAAGTGTGCAATAGGCACTAAATGGGTGTTTAGGAACAAAACTGATGAAAATGGGCTTATTGTTAAGAACAAGGCCAGACTGGTCGTTCAGGGGTTTGCACAAGAAGAAGGTATTGATTATGATGAAACCTTTGCCCCTGTAGCCAGACTGGAGCAATTCGATTGTTTTTAGCTTATGCTGCTTATCAAAACCTTAAAGTCTTTCAAATGGATGTCAAAAGTGCATTTTGTATGGAAAAGTTAAAGAAGAGGTTTATGTATGTCAACCTCCAGGCTTTGAGGACAATAAACATCCTAATTGGGTGTATAAGCTTGATAAGCTCTTTATGGGTTAAAACAAGCTCCCAGAGCCTGGTATGAGACATTATCAAACTTTCTTCTGGAAAACAATTTCACTAGAGGCTCCATAGACAAAACTTTATTCATTAAGAAAGCTGGCAGCATAATCTACTTGTTCAAATTTATGTAGATGATATCATTTTTGCATCCTCTGATCCAAAGTTGTGTGATGCCTTTACAAAATTGATGCAACAGAAGTTTGAAATGAGTGCCATGGGAGAATTACAGTTCTTTCTGGGGTTGCAAATCAAACAAAAGGCTGATGGAATTAATTCATCATCCAATATACAAAAGATCTTTTGCAAAAGTTTGATTTACAAAACTGTAAGCCCTGTTCTACTCCCATGAGCAGCACCACACAACTGGACTCAAATCAGAAGGTAAGTGGTTGATGAAACACTTTACAGATGTATGATTGGGTCCTTGATGTATTAACAGCTTCTAGACCAGATATTATGTTTGCTACATGTGTTTGTGCTAGATTTCAGGCTGCACCTAAAGAGTCTCATCTGATTGCAGTCAAGAGGATCTTTAGATATCTGCAAGGCACTCCATCTCTAGGTTTATGGTATCTACTACCGGACATTCTGGTAAATTAGTTGCTTTTTCTGACAGTGACCATGCAGGGTGTAAGTTGACCAGGAAATCAACTTCTGGTGGATGTCAATTCCTAGGCAACTGCTTGATTTCTTGGCAGAGCAAGAAACAGACCTCAGTTGCTACATCCACTGCGGAAGCAGAGTACATTGCTGCTGCAAGCTGTACATCTCAGGTACTCTGGCTTCAAAACCAACTTTTGGATTATGGCATTACAGAGACTAAGACTCCATTGTTAATGGATAGTGCTTCAGCTCTTTGCATTATCAAAATCCAGTCCAGCACTCTAGGACCAAACATATAGAGATCAGACATCATTTTATAAGGGATTGTTTTTGAAAAGGTCTGATTGATCCTAAGTTTGTGCCTAGTGCTGATGAGCTTGCAGACATTTTTACTAAGCCTTTGGATAGTTCAACTTTCCAAAACCTGGTGTTAGGCTTGGTATGCTGCAGCTAGAATAGGTGACAACTACTGATGATCTCAGTAATTCATACTGATGATCATGAGACGTGTCACATATAAGTACTGATGAGCTCTTTTAACCTCAGTAGTTTATAAACTACTGAGGCTAAATGTCTCACAAGTACTGAAGTACTTCATCTCTAAACTACTGAGTAGTTACAACTACTGTTGCAGTTAACTACTGCAATCAGTAAAAAACAGATAGTACTGATGTCCTATGAAACAACTGAAATCAGCCATAAAGATGAATGAATGTGTTGAGGACAGTTGAAACAGCTGAAAAGCTAAGAATTGACGAAAACAGCTGAAGAGAACTTTCTCTTCAGTCGTTGTACAACTGTTGTTTCATTTTAAAACAACTGAAGCAAAACCACGTCTTCAGTAGTTTTATAACTACTGATGACTAATACCAAGTCTTCAGTTGTTTACAACAGCTGATGACAAAACCACTGTCTTCAGTAGTTTCATAACTACTGATGACAAACACCATGTCCTCAGTTGTTTCAATCATCTGAAGTCAAAACCACGGTCTTCAGTAGTTTTCTAAACTACTGATGCCTAACACCACGACTTCAGCTGTTTCAACGTCTGAAAGGATAATACCATGTCAACGGTCGTTTAAAACTACTGATGACTAACACCACATCCTTCAGTCGTTTCCTCACCGTACCCTATAAATACCCCTAACTTAGCTCTCAATGCTTCATCTTCTTCAAACCTAAGTTCCTCTCCAAAACTTCCTTCTCATGGCGTCTATGAATTAAACCGCGACACAATGTGTTGCCTACCTCACAAAATCGCCGATCTGGACTAGTTCGATATGCTATCGATCTTATGGTTCAGTAACAATACAACAAGCATTCCTTCTGAACCCCGTCTTACATGCCGAATCCTTGAACCAATTTTGGATGAATGTAAGTACAACTGAGGAGAGCAACACACGATCCTCCGGTCAGTCGTCAACAACAAAGAAGTAGTCATTACTCCTGCAACAATCCGTAAATTCTTCAACTGAGTGATGCTACCTCTCCTGCTGGATATCCGAAGGGCACCATAGATCTATCTGTAAGGATTCCTGAAGTCTGATGCAACCCAAAACTGCCTAAGTGTTTCAGCAACATGCACTAAGTACTGAAGTGAAGATGCTTCGGAAGAATTACACAAAGCATTAGAAAATACTCTAAGTGTAATATCTTCCGAAGCCAAGACCATATCTTCCGAAGCCTAACATGAAGTCTCGAAGCTTGAAGAGACAAAGTCTTCCGAAGCTCAACCTATGAAGACAGATTTCTTCCGAAGACTTTTAGTACACATGATTGATGTACTGTTCCATAAAGCACCTTTTCCGCTGCGTCTCTGATAAGTCACCAACTTACAAGAGTTGGTGAAAAGGTCCATGCTTTTGGTAACTGTACATTGAGGTCTTGAGTCTGAAACTTTCACTTTATGTACTTTATCCTTTTTATAATGTATAAGGATGTGAGCTATGGCATGTCATAGTCACAAGGTCAAAAGGCAGATATGCCTTTTGATCCTACAATTGATTTTGTTAGTGTCTAGTCAATTGTATCCAGCTGGCTTTCATAGTATTGCCGGCTGTAGGTTGTAGTATAAGTATTCCAAGTTCTTGATCTTCGGTAATATGCTTTGTAACACTTGTAAAAGAACTTGAGAAAGCAATATACTGCTACTTGAAAACTATACTCTCTTGTTCTGTCTCTTGCTTTACTTGTGTTCTCTGCATCACCTTTGGTTACCTAGTTCACTGTTTGATTAACGTTTAGTTAATCTCCTCATTGTGTTGTTGTGTTGTAATTGTGTTCAAGCCCTTGAACGATCCTGCAATTGGTATCAGAGCATTCAGGCTCGTGATATAAGATCTAACCATCTTAAGATCCCTCACACACACAAAAACTAAACTTTTCAAATGGCTTCCATCTCAAAGACTGATATGGAGACTGGAACCATGAACAAATCCCCATTGATCACTCTTGATGACTTCGACACCTGGTGCATGAGGATGGAAGGCTTCATCAGGTCTCTTGACTCAAGAATGTGGGAATCTGTTGAATATGGACCTTTCATACCTAGCACCCCCTCTGCTACCGGTGCTGGTATGATTCCTAAAGATGTGGCCAACTACTCAGATGAAGATAGGAAAAGAGTAGAGATTGACAGGAAGGCCATGACTGCTCTTCAGACTGCTATCCCAAACTCTGTGTACAGAGGTTTTAAGAAGTGCAAAACAGCTAAACAGCTGTGGGATGCACTGAAGCTGATGTATGAAGGCTCCTCTGAAGCCAAGGAGAACAAGAAAGATCTTCTGAAGCAACAGTTTGAAAATTTCCTTTAAAACAGGTGAAACCATGACCCAACAATACTTCAGGTATGTTGAGATTGTGGATACCCTTGTGGATGGAGGAGTTCCTCTTGAGAACAGAGACATTGTAAGGAAGTTCATGTCCTCACTTCCTAGGCAATGGACCACTATTGTGTGGTAATCAAGAGGACTGAGAACCTTAAAACTCTTACTCTGACAGAGTTATATGGGATTCTCAGTGGATACCAGATGGAAATGAACTTACAAGGTTCATCTGGCAACTCTAACAATCAAATGGGTTCAGCCCTTCATGGTTGAAAGGGACAGCATAGAACCCCAACATCATCTTCTATGCTACCCTGACAACTCACAAAAGGGTCCTTTCATCACCTTCCCGGAGACACCAAGGGAGAACTTTACTCAAGGAAGCCCATTCCAAGAGACAAGTTCTTCTCAAGCCTTTGTGTCTGCAGATGAAAGCTGTGGAAATTATCTCTTCACTCTTGAAGATCTAGACTGTATCCATCCAGATGACCTGGAATACATGGAGATAGTTCAGCAGATGGCTCTTCTCACTCACAGAGCCAAGAAGTTCTACAAGAGGACAGGAAGAAATTTCCAAGCAATGCTACCAGTGGTAAGTTTGGGCTGGATAAAAGCAAAGTTAAGTGTTACAATTGTAACCTTATGGGTCACTTCGCCAGGGAGTGTAAGGCACCCAGAGCAAATGGGGGGTCAAACACAACTCAGACCAAACTACACCAACAATACCCCTCAGGCTGAGAAGACAAAGCAACATGCTGCGGTGCTGTTGAAGAGGGAGGATTTGACTGGAGTTTTCAGGCGGAGGATGCTTCTCCAAACCAAGCATTGATGGCTGATCATGATGAAGCCAAGGTATTAGAACATCTTTGCTCCCCTGAATGCATTGCTAAAGTAAATAGATACAGGTCCTACAACCTAGAGATGAGATCTGATCTTGAGTCATTAAACATATTAAAATCTGACTTTAGAAAGTCTGAAAATGATTACAAGTAAAGATAGAAGACTTGGGAAAACTATTTCAGTACTAAAACATGAACATACAGATTTTAAAACTCAGATCCAAGATCTCATCACTAAGTTGACTAAGTGCCAGGCTGAGCTTGTGATCAGCAAAGCCCTGCAGAGAAAAGTGTTCTTGAAGAAGAGACCTTCAAGAACATGATATCCTCATCCCTACACAATAAGGTTTGTTATCAAAATAGACAGGGACTGGGATCAAATGAGATAGCTCCTCCACACCAATCTTGTCTGTAAGATCTCCTAGGTGTGGAACTTGTGAAGATGAGCTTCCTCTCATAGATCCAGTAAGTGAGGATGATGAGAAGTGATAGTGAGGAATCCCTCTGAGAAGAGTGAAGAAGAGGATTCCTCCAAGGGCCACTATCCTTTGAGGAGAAGAAATTACTGTGATGACCAAGTCCAAGAGAAAGAACTTGATCAGGAAGAGCAAAGGAAAGCAAAGAAGGCTCAAGAAATCAAGGCTACCTTTGATGCTAAGCAGAAACAAGTGTTCATCTCTGCAGGTTTCAAAGCAATAAGGACTGAAGACATCCACCAAAGCCTCTTATCCAAGAGTTCTGGTTCATGTTCAAATCATCTCAGTACAAAGAAGAAGACTGAGCTGCTGTGTACCACTGCTGCACAGCCTGGACCATCAAATTCCAAGAACAGTTCACAGCCCAAGGGAAGTATCTGAATCTACCAAGATGAAGGTGAAAAAGGGATGTGACCAAGGCCAGTCTTGCTCTCAAAAGGAGATTTCTTTGAAGAAGAAAATGCTGTGTGTTATGTGTGAAGTACTTCTCATATTGCCAGGATTGTCCATACAATCCTAAAAGTACTATCCACATGACCAATACAAAGACTTCAAAGAATCTCAAGAAGTCTCAAGCTTCGGAAGGAAAGTCTGTTTCCTTCGGAAGCTCCAAATCAAAGAAGAAGGTAAATGGAAAATTACATTCGGAAGCAAAGTTGGTCTCGGAAGAAAGGAATTCTTCCGAAGTACTAAAGTCTACTGCAGTGACTGTAGATTCTTCCGAAGTATCAGTCATTAAAACTTGTGAAGCTCCAAAAGCTTCTAAGGTTTTGAAGGTCAAGTCCAAGACTCCAAAGGTGGTGTGGAAGTCTAAGAAAAAGACAATGACTGAGGTTTCTCCATCAACAACAGCCGAAGATCCCCTCTGTACAACCATAGGATCTATTACTGTTGCATTACCTTCTATTACACTTACTGAACCCAAGACAAGTAAGGCTTGGGTTTCCAAATGTAACTAATCATTTTCTTTGTGCAGGAACAGCTCAAGACAAACAAGAATGTCTGGATAATTGACAGTGGCTGTTCCAGGCACATGACAGGCGATAGGTCTTTACTTCATAATTTTGAGAGAATTGATGGAGGACCAGTTGCTTTTGGAGGAAATGAAGGTGGTTACATTTATGGAAGGGGCAAGGTCACAAATGGTAAGCTCAGCATTGAGAAGGTAAACTTTGTTAAGGAGCTTGGGTACAATCTTCTGAGTGTATCTCAATTTTGTGATCAGAGTCATAACATGCTCTTCACTGAGCATGAGTGCATTGTTCTCAACCTGGAGTGGTCATTCCTCATGAGCATATTCTGCTCAGAGCCCCCAGGAAAGGGAACATGTACAAGATGGATTTGCAAGAAACATCTCCCTCTGGAGAAGTTTTGCTTTCTATCTAAAGCAAATAGTGATGAGTCTTTCCTATGGCATAAAAGAATGTGCCATGTAAACTTTAAGAATATGAATAAATTAATCAAACATGATCTGGTAACTGGAATGCCAAAGAAAGAGTTTACAAGTGATGATCATTGTGTTGCATGCCTGAAAGGGAAGCAACACAAGGTATCTCACAAGCCTAAGGAAAGGAACTCCATCACTACTCCCCTACACTTATTACATATGGATCTCTTGGCCCCACCAGTGTAATGATTTAGGAAGGACCTTATACTGTCTAGTGATCACAGATGATTTACAAGATTCACTTGGGTTTTCTTTCTTAGAACTAAAGATGAGACTCCTGAGATTCTAAATAATTTCATCTTAAAGATTGAGAATCAATGTGATCACAAGGTCAAAACCATAAGATGTGATCAAGGAACTGAATTCAAAAACCAAATCCTTGATACATTCTGTGATGAAAAGGGTATTACAAGACAATACAGTGCTCCCAGGACTCCTCAGCAAAACGGAGTTGCTGAGAGGAGAAACAGGACACTTATTGAAGCTGCAAGAACTATGTTGTCTGACTCTAAACTACCTATCACCTTCTGGGCAGAGGCGGTTAATACTGCCTGCTATGTGCAAAACAGAGTCTTAGTAGTTAAGACACATGGTAAGACTCCTTATGAACTTTGGCACAAGAGGAAACCTTTCATGGCTTCTCAGGTCATTTGGATGTCCCTGCACCATCTTGAATACCAAAGATCAAGTTGCCAAGTTTGCTGAGAAATCAGACGATGGACACTTCATTGGATACTCTTCTCAAGCTAAAGCTTATAGAGTATACAATCTCAGAACTAGAATCATTGAGGAGTCAGCCAATGTGACTTTCAATGAGCACACTCCCAGTGTGGCTGGTTCTGGTCCGGATTGGCTATTTGATCTTGATTTAGTTACCAACTGTTTTAATAAATCTTGTGAGCATGTTTCAGGATCTGCAGAAAATTTAAATACAGGTGATCCTGATCCAAGATTTGAGCTTGGAAGACCTTCAGCTCCAGTTGGAACTACTTCAGCAAATGAGATTTCTATCAGCACAACAATGACAAATCCAGCTGATACATCTGGCATGCCTTCAAATCCAGTTCAGAGGCCTCTCAACCAGATAAAGACACCTCAATTGCAGAAGATAACAATGGTGATGGTGAAAGTGATCAAGAATCTCTTGATGCTAATAACCATACCATAGATGATAACATCAATGATGTCACACACTCATTGGATCAAGTTAATCTTGATAAGTGTGATAATGTGGAGGATCAATCTTCAAGACCAGATCTAAATTTCTCAAATTTGGATCTATCTCAGCAACTTGCTGTGATCCCTCAGCTAAGGATCCACAAGTCTCATCCTACTACAAACATCATTGGAGATGTTATCTCCGGGGTAAAGACAAGAGGGCAAACCCATGAAGCAAATGTTTGTCTTCACTCTTGTTTTCTATCCCAGTTAGAGCCAAAGAAAGTTGAGGAGGCTCTAAAGGATGGAAGTTGGGTTGAAGCTATGCAACAAGAGCTGCTTCAATTCAAAAGACAGAAAGTTTGGAACCTTTGTCCTCTTCCTCATGGGAAGACTACCATTGGAACCAAATGGGTTTTTAGGAATAAAAAGGATGATAGAGGAATCATCATCAAGAACAAGGCTAGACTAGTTGTTCAAGGATACACACAAGAAGAAGGGATTGACTACACTGATGTCTTTGCTCCTGTAGCTAGACTAGAAGCTGTTAGGATATTCCTGGCATTTGCTGCATCCAAGAACTTCAAGTCCACCAACTTGATGTAAAGTGTGCTCTCTATATGGAGTGATTGATGAGGAAGTTTATGTCAAACAACCACCTGGTTTTGTAGATCCTGATCATCCTGATTATGTCTGCAAGCTTGACAAAGCTCTCTATGGGCTGCATCAGGCACCCAGGAAGTGGTATGAGACACTGTCTGAGTATCTCTGTAAACATGGTTACAGGAGAGGTACTATAGATGGAACTCTCTTCATCAAAGGACAAGGAAACGACATTCTGCTAGTTCAAGTATATGTGGATGACATCATCTTTGGCTCAACCAATTCAAGGCTCTGCAAAGACTTTGAAAAGCTGATGAAAGATAGATTTGAAATGAGTTCAATGGGAGAACTTAATTTCTTCTGGGAATTCAAGTGAAGCAGGTTGAAGATGGCATTTTCATAAGTCAGTCAAAGTATATTCAAGATATACTCAAGAGGTTCAACATGACTGATTGTAAGACTGCTAAGACACCCATAGCCAGAAACCACTCTTGGTCCAGATCTTGAGGGGGAGTGTGTAGATGAGCACTTATACAGGGCTATGATTGGGTCTCTTATGTATCTTACAGCTAGCAGGCCTGATATCATGTTTGCTACATGTATTTGTGCAAGATATCAAGCTAATCCTAAGATGTCTCACTTAATCACTGTGAAAAGGATTTTAAGATACCTCAAAGGTGCTTCAACACTTGGTTTATGGTATCCAAAGAATTCTAACTTCAATCTGTATGCCTATACAGACAGTGATTATGGTGGTTGCAACATGACTGCAAAGTCTACATCTGGGGGATGTCAATTCTTGGTGGAAGGGTTGTCTCATGGCAATGCAAGAAACAAACCTGTGTGTCTGCATCAACTGCTGAGGCTGAATACATTGCTGCTGCAAGCTGCTGTGCTCAAGTGCTTTGGATTCAAAATCAGATGCTAGACTACGGATTTAACTTCAAAGAGACTCCTATCCACATAGACAACAACAGTGCTATCTCTATCACTGAGAACCCTGTGCAGCACTCAAGGACCAAACACATCAACATCAGGTATCATTTAATAAGAGATAACTATGAAAAGGGGTTAATTAAACTAGTCAAAGTTCACACAGATGAACAATATGCTGATCTGTTCACAAAAGCTTTTGATGAACAGAGATTTAAATATCTGATATCAGCCATTGGGATGATTAACTTTGAGTAGATTTTTTAAAAAACTAATTCTAATTATTTCTTCTTAAAATATGTGTGTCCTAAGTTGTCTAGTTCATCACTTTCATAAGCTCATGTTTTCTTGAATGAAAAACTCTTTTGAAGACTTTCCTTGGATTCTTGAAAATTTTCTGACACTTCGGAAGATAACATTTTACCTTCGGAAGAAAAATATGTCTTCAAAATAAATGACTGTCTAAGAATTTTACCTTCGGAAGAAGTCAAACTTTATTCCGAAGCTTAAAATTCTCAACTTAGACACTTATTCATTTTTAAGGACTTTTCCTTCCGAAGCAAAAATTACTTTCGGAAGCTTTGTTCATTCTTATACAAAGCATCAAAAGTTTATTTCTCTTCCAAAGCATAAATCTTTAAGACTCTCAGGAAAATTCTTCCGAAGTCACTTTAGCTTCGGAAGCTTTTCAATCAAACTTCCGAAGACAAATTACTTTCGGAAGCTTTTCGAATTCCAAGAAAACTACTTTTTGAGCAAAAAAAAAAAAAGTAAACTACTTTTTCAGAGGTGGGACCGACATACGGATTTCAAAGTTTATCCTCTTTCATTAAACTTTATCTGAAATCCTTCTCTCTCATATAAACCCAACGGTTTCCCCCTCTTCTATCATCTGCTTTTCTTCCATACCTAAAACCCAAAGCTTTCTCTCTGAAATTTATTCCCGTCTTTCTCTTCATCTCTGAGCTACCTCACAATGGCTGACCTTACACACAGAAATGATCCTCACTTTGCCATGCAGCTACACAGACAACACAATCAGGTTGCTCTGTTATGCTCTGACAAAGATCCTCATTTCTCAGAGGTTTGCCGTTTCTTGTCTTTGTCTCACTACTTCACCTCCCTAACCATTGATCTCCTCTATATGAGGATCATTTGCTTGAATTCTGGAAGACCTGCCAAGAGGTCATTATGGATGGGGAGAAGGCACTGTCTGCCACAGTGCAGGGGAGAACAATTTTCATCACTCCGGCCATCATCAACCGACATCTTCAGCTGGATGATGAAGCAGGTGAAGTGTTCTTTCCAAAAGAAGCGGTTAATCATTCCTTCGAGCAGATGGGCTATGAAGGAGATTTCTCTGTAAAGACCTTCAGGAAAGGGAAGGTCTCATCCCAGTGGAAATACCTGCTCCATGTGGTTATCCACAGCTTATCAAACAAGCATGGTGGATGGGACCAGATTCCTGAGGATCTCCTTTATAGTTCATGGGATGGTTCAGGGGGTCAAGTTCAGGTATTCACAATTTGTTTATACTAATTTACTTACAAACTTAGACTCCTTAGAATATTACATGTTTCCTAGATATGTTCAACACATTCTTAACTGTGAACTGGGCTCACAGTTGAGGGAAACAGGCAATATTCTTAAACTGGGACAGATGAAGCCCGGCATCTTTAAAATTATGAAGAAGCCAACTGTAGGCTTCTCAGGGGTAGAAACAGCCCTAGTCCCAAAAATGTTAGAGCTCATTGCTCAAGGTGACAACATAGCAGTCCAAGCTAGTGTTGAACCCACACCTACTGCTCTCCTACCCTCTTCACAACCTCCAATATTCATCACTACAAAAGAAAATCCCAACGAACCCCTGCTCAGGCTTTGAGTCTGTGCAAGCCCCAAATACTCAACCTTACAGGAAGAAGTGGACTCCAGAGCTCCCACTTCTCCTGAGGAGCAAACCACTCCCATTACTTTACCTATCAGGGCTGAGGTTCCTCAAGCTCAACCTGATGAGCTCATTAGCCCAACAACTGTAAGCCTTCACTCTGAGTCTCAACACTCAAGTGAACAACCTTCAGGGGACAGCTACCATCCCCAGCCTTTGGATCTAAACCAACCAATTCCAACCTATCCTTTTACACTGATGAAGACTTAGGATTCAGTGAGTACCATGAGTCTCTCTTCTCCTCCCCTACTCAAAGAGAGATGAGTACCTCTGACTCTCCTCAGTCTATCCCTCATCAGTCACCTATTACTGAGGTGGACACATCTGAACCTGTTCAGGATGTCCATATGGAAGAGGCTCTCACTTTTGAAAGTGATTACATCATTAAGACCTCAACCATGGCAACTCAGCCCATTGGCATCTTAACTGAGGTTGCCAGTGAGTGAGGAAAACCAGCAGCCAAGAAACTCAAGCTGGTGGTGAGAAAGGGATTTTGGTCCAATCCTCTCATCCCCAGTGATTCTTCTGATGAAGATGAGGGGAATTTGAGACTAAAGGTACAACAATTGTCACAAACATGCACCTATCTAGTCTCTAAGGTTAGTCACTTGGAATCTCAGGTGACTACCCTGCAAAACAGGGTCAATGATCAGCAACTCCAGATTTCATATCTGCAGGAAAAACTAGCTGAGAGACCTTTAAGGAGAGCTCAACCAGGAACACAAGAACCTGTGGGAAGTGACTGATTTATCCTCCAGCTCACCTATGCAAGTGGGTGATGCTACCAAAAAGGGGGAGAAAGTTATCACAACCACAGAACCTGGGAGTTCTTCAAAGAGAATGGACATAGAGGACTCACCATCCTCACTTGCTGTTGTGCATTCTCAGCAACTTCCTCAAGTTCACATTAATGTGGACTCTATAGACTCTCTCATCAGGAGTCTCTTTGAGGAAGGTATACCAAGGGCTGTCTCATCTTCACCACATGGAACTGGCAACTACATTATCAGATGGAGGTATGATGATGACAGAAGAGCCCTCATACTTCACAGAGTTCAAGGTCAACAAGAAGTCTTTCAGTTCCAAAGCCTGAGCTTCTATGAAGGACTGGATTTAGTCAACATGCCACTTGTCAACCCAAGCAAATCTAGACAAGCTGACAGGCTGGCTCAAAGAATCCAAGACAGGATCCTTGCAGAGTTCTCTCTAAGAAGGAGACTTAGGCAATCAGGCAATGTCATCGGTCAACTGGATGCTGAGGTGGACCCTAAGATTAGTTTCATAGGGGAAACCTTGGCTGAAGGCCCAGTGGCAGAACCTGAGACCCTGTCTCACCATCAACAACTGCTGCAGAGGTCCAAACTCCATCTGAGACACCTGCTGGTGAAGGTGTCTCTCAGCCTCTCTCTGGCCAGAGCATGGAAGCTACACCAAGCAATGAAGGCCAAGCCTCAATCCACCCTGAGTCACAAAGGTCTGTTGGTGACAAAGGAAAAGGATAATGACTCCTGAGGAATTGAGGAGGAAGAGAGAGAGAGGAAAAGGAGGCTAAGGGGAGAAAGTTTTCTGGGTCATCAAAATTCATGCAAGCTGCAATCAGGGCTGCCCCCAGACCAAATACTCAAAATGATGAACAAAGGGCAGTCAGGATTATTATTTACAGACCAGGAACTATGATGTTGATGAAATCATCTCCCTCCCCTTAGAAGAGTTGAATGAACTGGCTGACATGGAAGTGTCAAGAGAGATAAGGAGAAAGAGGATGCAAGGTTACTTCTCCAATTC
Source organism: Flaveria trinervia (assembly GCA_025506515.1). NCBI lineage: Eukaryota > Viridiplantae > Streptophyta > Magnoliopsida > Asterales > Asteraceae > Flaveria > Flaveria trinervia. Next base: position 17,302,294 of record CM046454.1, on the reverse strand, counting down.
AAAGAGGAGAGGAGACAGAAAAGACTTCACAAGCATACTCCCACTCTCTCTCAGTTCAAGAAAGTCCTGCACAGGAAGATGTGGCTCCACAAGAACCTCAGGTAGATAAAGAAGAGGATAGAATCAAAATGATAAACTACCTGAGTGCCACAGGCTTCTATCAGGCAAATACACTTCTTCCCTGCCCTATGACTTCATTGAGTTCGAGTACTTAAAGCAACTTGAGCTTGAGTTAGTCAAAGAAAGAAAAACAACCAAAAGGAAGCTAAGGGAAGAAGCTGCAAAGTCAAGAGCCATCATTCAAAAGAATGCAAAGAAGTCTGCTGACAGACAAAGAATGATGAGTTTCTTGAAGTCATATGGATTCTCCGGAAGGAGACTTGGTCCCATGTCTCTATCTACAATGGATGAGCATATAAGGGTAATCAAGCAGAAGATTAAAAGTGGTGAACTCATTGATTTGCACTCTCTTCCAAGTCAAGTCCCACATGAAGTGGAGGTCAAGTTTGAACAACCAGAGACACCTGAACCAGAACCTCCAGCTGAGCCTCAGCAAACTTCATCTTCTGATCCAAGACAGGGTCAAACTCCCTCTCCTTCTGAACCTGTGAGGGAGGAACACCAACTGAGAAAGACACTGATGATCAACATGGTGCTGCAGACCAGTCTTCTCAGTTAAAGACATTAAAGAGGAAGAAGAAAATGGCCTCTAAACCAAAGACTAAAAGAAGAAGCCAAAGTCATCTACCTCTACTCCCAGGGTGAATCAGATCAACCTGAGGAAGGCATGATGAGGCAGCCCAATCAACTCCTATGCAAGTGGCTCCTCTAGCAACTGAGACACCCATCTTATCCTGGACTTACTCTACCAATCCAGAAAGATGGAATGTTATCAGAGATCAAGGTGTTGAAAATGTCTACTCATGGCAAGACATAATCAACTTACCTCTGCATGATCTCTTTGAAATGAGAAGATACTATGAGAGTCTTGATGATCCTGACCATCAAATGAAGAAAGGGATGGTATTGATTATTCTGAAGACTACAAACATTTAAAGATCTTCTAGGTGTTTGGTAGCATCAGCCTAGGGGGAGTTTGTAAGGATTCCTGAAGTCTGATGCAACCCAAAACTGCCTAAGTGTTTCAGCAACATGCACTAAGTACTAAAGTGAAGAATGCTTCGGAAGAATTACACAAAGCATTAGAAAAATACTCTAAGTGTAATATCTTCCGAAGCCAAGACCAATATCTTCCGAAGCCTAACATGAAGTCTTCCGAAGCTTGAAGAGACAAAGTCTTCCGAAGCTTCAACCTATGAAGACAGATTTCTTCCGAAGACTTTTAGTACACATGCTTTATCTGATGTACTGTTCCATAAAGCACCTTTTCCGCTGCGTCTCTGATAAGTCACCAACTTACAAGAGTTGGTGAAAAGGTCCATGCTTTTGGTAACTGTACATTGAGGTCTTGAGTCTGAAACTTTTTCTTTATGTACTTTATCCTTTTTGTAATGTATAAGGATGTGAGCTATGGCATGTCATAGTCACAAGGTCAAAAGGCAGATATGCCTTTTGATCCTACAATTGATTTTGTTAGTGTCTAGTCAATTGTATCCAGCTGGCTTTCATAGTATAGCCGGCTGTAGGTTGTAGTATAAGTATTCCAAGTTCTTGTATCTTTCGGTAATGCTTTGTAACACTTGTAAAAGAACTTGAGAAAGCAATATACTGCTACCTTGAAAACATACTCTCTTGTTCTGTCTCTTGCTTTACTTGTGTTCTCTGCATCACCTTTGGTTACCTAGTTCACTGTTTGATTAACGTTTAGTTAATCTCCTCATTGTGTTGGTGTTGTAATTGTGTTCAAGCCCTTGAACGATCCTGCAATTGGTATCAGAGCATTCAGGCTGTGATATAAGATCTAACCATCTTAAGATCCCTAACACACACAAAAAAACTAAACTTTTTCAAATGGCTTCCATCTCAAAGACTGATATGGAGACGAACCATGAACAGTGTATAGTGACTTGGACTATGGAAAACAGTTGAATCACAGTCTTCAGCTGTTACAAATCCTTTAGTACCTAGTACTGATAGAGGAAAGTACTGAGATCACACCTTCAGTAGTTTCCACTTCAGCAATAAAGATGTCCAGATGAAGAAAAACATGTGAAATTTGTGGTAAATTCAATCATCTATCTGATGAATGTTGGTACAAAAAGGGTTTAAAGCTCAAAGGGATGAGCTCATTAAACTTTAGAATAAATAAAATGAAACTGAGTTTGAGACCAGTTTGTACCACAATCATCTCAACCTGATAAACCCAAGGCCTTACCCAAATCCACTAAGAAGGATGCGGTTTATCAGAAGACAGTGATATTGTTCCTCATGATAACATAAGACTAAGTCTGTGAGTCTAAGAAGGAGGAAATGGGGGTCACAGGAATCATCAAAACAAGCTCTGGAGTGTCAATGAACTGAAAGCTCGAGCTTCAAATCAGACACAGCTTGTTATGATGGTTAGCATCTGTTAGGGAGAGTTAACCAACTTGAAACCCATGTGATCAAACCACTGGAGAGGAATTCCAGGCCCAAATCCAATTCAACACCATCTCCATCTTCATCAGCTGTTAATCATAAGAACCAGCTATGGTAAATCTGTTGATAAAGTCAGTCCCAAACCAAAAAGGTTGGGGTCTCCAAAGCTAACTAGTTTCTTATGATTGTGCAGGGTTCTTCAGCATGCCAAAGAAGCATCTGGTATGTGGACAGTGGAGGATCCATGCACATGACTGGGAGCAGCTCTCTTCTCATGATTACTCTCAGGGAAAGAAGGGATTTGTCTCATTTGGAAATGATGCTAAAGGTTACATCATTGGAAAGGGATTTGTGTCTAATGAGATATTAGATTTGATGAGTCAACCATGTGGAGAATCTCAAATACATCTGTGAGTGTCAGTCAGATGTGTGACAAAGGACATGTTGCTTTTTCACAAGCCAGAACTATAGGATTCGTCTTCAAGGTTCTGAGCCTGATTGAAAAGTACTGGATGATAATACTCTCCTGAAGGCTAACAGGATAGGAAGAGTATATGCCTTGGATCTGTCAAAGAAAATTGAGTTAAGAGGCCATCCATGATTGTTCTCCAAGGCCTCCTCCAAGAATCTAAACTGTGGCATAGAAGGCTGGGTCATGTTAATCTCAAAAACATGATCAGCTGATCCACAAGAGTTTAGTGAGAGGTCTTCCAATAAGGAGTTCAATGTGATGAAATCTGCACTGCATGCTTAAAAGGAAACAACATAAAGTTTCATTCCCAACCATAGAAGAATCCAAGTCTAATGCCTGCTTACAACTACTGCACATGGATCTTTTGGTCACGTGAAGGTAATGAGTATGGCAAAGAAGAAATACTGTCTGGTAATTGTGGATGATTACTCTAGATATGTATGGACCTTCTTTTTGCATTCAAAGGATGAGGCTGCTCAGTCCATTATGAACTTTGTGTTACACGTTGAAAAGCAGTATTCCCTACTAGTTAAGTGTGTGAGGAGTGACAATGGTACTGAATTCAGAAATCACACTCTTGATGAGTTTTACTTATCAAAGGGAATCAAGAGGCAGTATAGCATCCCAAGGACTCCAGAGCAAAATGGAGTAGTGGAGAGAAAGAATAGGACCCTCATTGAAGCTGCAAGGTCCATGTTGGCTGATTCTGGTCTGCCACTGACCTTTTGGGCTGAAGCTGTCAATACAGCCTGCTATGTACAAATAGAGCCTTAGTAAATCAGAGGTTGATGAAAATTCCTTATGAAGTTTTACATCATTTAGCCCCTTTGATTTCATTCTTTAGAGCATTTGGGTGTCCCTGTTACATTCTCAAAACAAAGGATCAACTCCAAAAGTTTGATTCTAAGGTGGATGCAGGGTATTTTGTGGGTATTCATCCACTTGCAAGGCTTATAGAGTAATCAACTGTCGGACAAAGATAGTTGAAGAAACCTTGCATGTGAAGTTCAATGAATCCCCTAAGGATACAATTCCACAAAACCCTGTGGAGTTGTTTGATCTGGACATTCTGCAATATGTTCCTTATCAACCGCCTGCTGTTGCAGATCATATGAATCCATCATCTTCTATAGCTAGTCATCCATCTGGTGTTACTGATGATGATGATGATATCAGAAATCACCTTTTCAGGTTTAGTGATCAACTACCTGATTCAGCTAGACCTGATGTTCCTGTAGCTTCAGTAGCACAATCCACAACAAATGCTGATGAGATTTCTACAACTTCAACTTCCTTTGAATTACCATCTACTGATTGGTTTCAAGGAAATGCTTCACCATCACCATCTGTTGCTGCTGAGCCTGCTACAAACACTTGCACAGATCTTATTGTGTACCAAGATCTGAAGAATCACCCTATGTCTCAAATCATTGGTGATATCAATGCTGGCGTTTCAACAAGAAGTCAATTGTCTAATTTCTGCTTCTATGCTCTCTTCATTAGGCAGCAAGAGCCAAAGAACTATCACATTGCTTTAAGGGACAATGGATGGGTTGAAGCCATGCAGCTTGAGCTTCTTCAGTTCAAGAAACAGCAAGTGTGGGAACTGGTTCCTCTACCTCCAGGTAAGTGTGCAATAGGCACTAAATGGGTGTTTAGGAACAAAACTGATGAAAATGGGCTTATTGTTAAGAACAAGGCCAGACTGGTTGTACAGGGGTTTTCACAAGAGGAAGGCATTGATTATAATGAAACCTTTGCCCCTGTAGCCAGACTGGAAGCAATTCGATTGTTTTTAGCTTATGCTACTTATCACAACCTTAAAGTTTTTCAAATGGATGTCAAAAGTGCATTTTTGTATGGGAAAATTAAAGAAGAGGTTTATGTATGTCAACCACCAGGTTTTGAGGACAATAAACATCCTAATTGGGTGTATAAGCTTGATAAGGCTCTCTATGGGTTGAAACAAGCTCCTAGAGCCTGGTATGAGACATTATCAAACTTTCTTCTGGAAAATAATTTCACTAGAGGCTCCATAGATAAGACTTTATTCATTAAGAAAGCTGGGCAGCATAATCTACTTGTTCAAATTATGTAGATGATATTATTTTTGCATCCTCTGATCCACAGTTGTGTGATGCCTTTACAAAGTTGAAAACAGAAGTTTGAAATGAGTGCCATGGGAGAATTACAGTTCTTTCTAGGTTTGCAAATCAAACAAAAGGCTGATGGAATTTTCATTCATCAGTCTAAATACACAAAAGATCTTTGGAAAAATTTGATTTACAAAAGTGTAAGCCCTGTTCTACTCCCATGTGCAACACCACACAACTGGATACAGATCAGAAAGGTAAAGTGGTTGATAAAAACACTTTACAGATGTATGATGGGTCCTTGATGTACTTAACAGCTTCTAGACCAGATATTATGTTTGCTACATGTGTTTGTGCTAGATTTCAGGCTGCACCTAAGGAGTCTCATTTGATTGCAGTCAAGAGGATCTTTAGATATTTGCAAGGCACTCCATCTCTAGGTTTATGGTATTCTACTAGACATTCTGGTAAATTGGTGCTTTTTCTGACAGTGGCTATGCAGGGTGTAAGTTGACAAGAAAGTCCACTTCTGGAGGATGCCAATTCCTAGGCAACTGCTTGATTTCTTGGCAGAGTAAGAAAGCAGACCTACTTGCTACTCAACTGCTGAAGCAGAGTACATTGCTGCTGCAAGCTGTACATCTCAGGTACTCTGGCTTCAAAACCAATTATTAGATTATGGCATAACAGAGACTAAGACCCATGTTAATGGACAGCTCTTCAGCTCTTGTATTGTCAAGAATCCTGTCCAGCACTCTAGGACTAAACATATTGAAATCAGACACCATTTTATTAGAGATTGTTTTGAAAAAGGTCTGATTGATCCAAAATGTTCTAGTGCTGATGAGCTTGCAGACATTTTCACTAAGCCCTTGGATAGCACAACTTTCCAAACCTAGTGTTAAGGCTTGGTATGCTGCAGCTAGAATAAGTGACAACTACTGATGATCTCAGCTCACAAGTACTGATGATCATTAGTTTATTATTGTCATATATATAAGTACTGAAGTTATTTCCCACCGGAAGTTTTTTTTTAAACTACTAGAGCTTAACTCTCAGTACTCAAGTACTTTATTTTTAAAACAATTGATGTAGTTACAACAGCTGATGTAGCTACAACTACTGTTGTCAGAAATACAAATACGTACTGATGTCCTATGAAACATCTGAAAACAGATGAAAACGTCTGATGAGTATGTGTTGAGGACAGTATGAAACAGCTGAAAAGCAATGAATTGACGACAACTACTGATGAACTTTTTTGTCTTCAGTAGTTTCCCAATGCTATTTCTTCTAAACAACTGAAGCAAAACCATGTCTTCAGTAGTTTCACAACTACTGATGACTAACACCAAGTCTTCAGTTGTTTACAACAACTGATGTAAAAACCAAATTCTTCAGTAGTTCCCAACTACTGATGACTAATACCAAGTCCTCAATGTTTCATCACCTGAAGTCAAAACTATCTTCAGTAGTTTTATAACTACTGATGACAAATCCTCAGTAGTTTTATAACTACTGATGACTAAATCCTCAGTAGTTTATAATAGATGACTAAATCTTCAGTTGTTTATAACTACTGATGACTAAATCAGAGACTTCAGCTGTTTCAACGTTTGACGGTTAAAACCAAGTCTTCAGTTGTTTTAACAACTGCTGATCACACCAATACGGTCAGTCATTCCAAACCTCTGAAAGTTAATACCACGTCATCAGTAGTTTCAACAACTGATGACTAACACCAAAACTTCAGTTGTTTTCAACCCTACCTTTAAATACCTTATCCCACCTTAGAGTTTTTACTTTCTTCTCTTCTCAAAAAACCTAACTTCAAAAAAAAAAACTTTGTAACCTCTCTTCATCAATGGCGACCATGCAACTAAAACCTCGACACAACTGTGTCGCACATCTCACAAAATCGCCATACTGGACCAAGTTCACAACGCCATTGATTTAATGGTCAGTCACCTTACAAAACGGCTTTTATGTTAAATCCCACCATATATGCCGAATCTCTAACCAATTCTGGACAAACGTCACTCTTGTCTCTGAGGAGAATGACACAGAGTCTCTTCAATCGTTTGTCCATCATCAAAAAGTGGTCATTACTCCAGACATCTTTGCCAAACCCTAAATCTGGATGATGATGCCACTTTCCCAACTAGTTATCCAAAGGGCACAATCGATCAATCATTTGCCCAGCATGGATACCAGGGTAGCCTGAGTGCATCTACCATATGAAGAAACATCCAGGAGCCGAACGTCTCATCTTTCAACTGGTAAATGTCTGCCTTGCCCCCAAGACTTCTCATGGGATCAAATGTCCACAAGGTGGCAACAGGTAATGTACTCCATCCTTGAGCAACAACTTTAAATTTTCTGAAATCTATTTTTAGAGCTCAAGGATATGGCCCAAAAACAACTTGCTAACCGTTGGATATTATATCCTCGGTTCATAATGGCCATAATTGAAAAACAGCTTCAAGCTGAGGGACTTGTTGGCCTGGAGTCCCTGCTACGGCTGTATTGCCTGAAGTTACTCCCGGCACAACTCTGACCAATCACTCAAATGGCTTCCAAGCTGCGCAAACCCACGCAGCTGGAACCCACAACCACCACCTCCAAATCCAAAGTCCCCACCAAACCCACTAAAAAGAAGACAAAAAAGGCTACTCAGGGAAATGAGTCCCCTGAGGATGCCCCTGCAACACAAACGCAGGCTATATCCACTGGTTATAACCCCCTAGTGGATACAAGGACTTCACCAGCCACAGCCGCTCAGGATTCCTCTCAAAAGGAGCCTGCAGCAACCAAAGAAGGGGTACCCACTAATCTGGGATCTTTCTCATTTGAGGAGATTGCCATTGAAGAGCACCATTCTCCCCAGGTGCATACTGCTTTTACCCCATCTCCCACTGCAACCGCCCCACGAAGTCCTACTCTCATTATTGCAAACGTGCTGACTCAGCTGCATGCCTATCCTCCTCTCCAACAAACACCAACAAAGGGGAAAACCACAACAATTGAGGAAGAGGATCACCATGCTCCTGACAGCCCACAGCATAAGGGTTTAACTGTTCTATCTCCTGGTGTGGATATGGAGACCAGAACATCTGGTGAGGCTGCCACCTCTTCTGAATCAGCACATGATCAAACTGAGGCTGGTAACATAGCCAAGACCTCACCAGAGGCAACAGCTGATGAAGGACATTGTCCTGAGGCTGGAAGTCCCCAGTTCCAAGAAAAAGGGGCACATGCTACAACTGGTCTACACCCGGTGCATGTACATCCTGCTACAAGCAGGAGGTCAGGTGATTCAGCATATGCTGATGATGACCTGGGCTTCTTTTATGATGTTCTGGCCCAGAACACAATTCTTGAGGAAGAAGTCAGTAGACTACAAAGACTACTTGACCAATTCTCTCAACAAGCAAGTCCATCGCCACCAACATAAACCCACAGATGGCACCTTCACCTGAAGGTCTCCTACACACTCAGCCACTCAAAACTTCCGAGCCACCAGCCTCTATTTCTGGCACTGCTTCTCAAGGACAGAACCCCTCTGAGCAAACAACTGCTATCTTTCAGCAATCCCTACCTCTCATCACCCCAATGATCACAGACATTGTGATCAAAACCATGGATGAGAGGCCTCCTTCAATCATACAACCCTTGGTGGAGGAGATTGTGAGCACAAGGCTTTCTGCTACTCAAACCCTTGTAACCAATGCAACCAAAAAGGGGGAGAGTCAGTCAGTGAAAGCAAAGAGGAAGAGCATAGAGGGGAAGAAAGAAAAGGAGACTGAGAAAGAAGAGGAGTTTGTGAAGGGAGCTGACATTGATCAAGTGGGTGAAAGTCACAAAGACTTTCATGTCACATATAAGAAGAGAAAGGTTGAAGGAAAATAGAAAGAACTCGAACTCGATGAGATGATCAAAATGGCGGATGCTACACACAGTAAATCAATGGACTCCATTATTGATTAACTGTATAGACAGGGGTTCGATACTGCAAAGCTTGACTCAGAGATTAGGAGACTTGAAGTTCAAGAAATTAACTCAAGATGGGCAAGTTATGATGCATTAGAAAGAGAAAGACTAGAGATCATGATCAGATTCATTGCAAAGTACCTTGGGAGATCATTGATCGAGATTAAGTCATGGACCAGGGACAGTATCTTGGCAATAACCACCAAGATCTGTTAGTCTGAAGCATACACTAAGGGATTGGTGATTGAAGCACTAAATGAGGCAGGTGCTGGGAACAGAAAGGAACTAGCAAAACACTCAAAAGCCTCACTCACTACAAGAATGCTAGAACAACCTGCAAAACTCCCATTTCAAAATCACCACTACCACAACCCTCTAAACCAACTCCTTTACCCTCAAAACCAACAGCCGATGATGCACCCAAGGAGAAGAAGAGAAGGGTGTTGAGGCTAGAAGAAGAAGAAGAAGAGGATGATGAGGAAGAAGATAGGCTGCCTCTTTCTGCAGTCTTAACTTTGCCTAAAGGCAAACCTATGCCCATCACTCCCACCTCACAGATGGAAGCTGTGAGAGTAAAGATAGAAGAAGAACAGCAGCAAAAGCTTCATGATGATGAGATGCTGAAAAGCATAGACAAAACTTATGCTGCTTCTTCATCAATAATCAGTATGAAGAAGGAAGCTCTGAGATTGTACACCCTTGCTAACACATTTCAATATCAAAAGGAAAAGGTGAGAATATGGCCTGATCCTAGGGTGGCTCACAGAATTGTGAAGAAAGACATTCCTTCGAGATACAAGGGCCAAGTAAAAAGGATCGTAGATGAAGAGATCACAGTGGTGCTTGTAGTATCACCCTGGGAAATTGTAGAAGATTTCAAGAAGGCCTATGAAACTAAACAGCCACCCCAAAAGATGTTAGAGAACATAGTAATTAAAAAG
>CM046454.1:17124375-17292160 GCA_025506515.1 Flaveria trinervia | reverse complement strand
TATATATATACTTACAAGGTTAAAGTTTAATTATAATAAGTTTAACGTTTTAATGAGAACTAGGGTTTTAAGTGGAATTTGGGATGTTAATAATTAAATCCAACTAACATGGTAAATTTTGATTATGTTTTGAGTCAATATACTATTTAATCGTTTTAATAATAAGAAATAAACGAAACCATTTGTAACAAAGTCTAAATATAGTTTAAACAAACTTTTAAAATAACTCTCATTTTAAACAATAATATATACTTGTTATTTGAACAAATAATGATTTAGTGAGTTATAACGATATTCAATGTCTATTTTATAAGAAAAATAATTTAAATATATTATTTGAGCAAATAACTATTTAGTAAATTAAAACAATATTTTAAGTTTAACTTATAAGAAATAATCTAAATATATTATTTGAACAAATAATGATTTAATAAGTCAAACAATATTTGGAAATTTATTACAAGCGTTTTGAAGAGTGAAAAGGCTCGCCAGAGGGTCGCCGGAAGTCAACCGGACGACCACCGGAGTTACGGGGGAGAAAATCCATTTTGGGGGTTTTGATTTTCAATTTTACAAAAACAGCCCCTCAACTTATGGTTGTTTATTATTTTATGCATAAACCTTCTATTTAAAGTTTATAAAATGACATTAAGGCCCCCTTGACTTATTAAATCCTAGTTTTAAATATTTCTAAGTTTAATAATTCTTACAAACTATTATTATTATTATTATTCTTAGTTACAATTATTATTGTTATAACCTTATTGTTATTATTTCTATTATTAATATTATAATTATTATTATTGTCTATTATTAGTATTATTATTATTATTATCATTATTATTATTTATTATAAAACAATTATCTTTATATTCTTTCAAGTTAAAGGATTAAAAGACAAATTAAAGCAATATGCATAAGTAACCATAAGTTTCATGTATAGCAGTAAAGGCCCTTACAAGAACATAACGACTTTAACTTTTAATTTAACGAAAAGTACGAGATGTTACAGTCTCCCAAACTTAAAAGAATTTCGTCCCGAAATTAAGAATGAAACTTAAACGAACAAGAGAGTTATGATGAAAGGTAAGTGTATTAACGGACTGTGGTTGGCGTTTGATTACGAGTGAGATGCTTCACTTTATGGGTTATGGAATTTTACACAATGCATCCAAATTTGACTCTTCCAGTGGAATGCAATAGTTATCATTGACAACTAACTCTTTGAGATTTTGACACATGAAACGTTGGAAAACGATGATGAGTTCCTGAGGTATACTAAACTTATAAGTCACACTTCTCCCATCATCTGGAATGAAATTATGCAATAAAGTGACATCATTAAGCCAATAAGAAAGAAATAATAATATCCCGTAATTGTATGAAAGTTTGACCGTCGGAATTTTAAGAATCCCAAGTGCCACTATATAATGACACAAGCTTAACACATATCTTGTGAATACGTATCGCTCCTCCGGTTAAACCGTCGGGTTAAAAATGATACGATATGTCGAGATTTTGAGCTGGGTTCCCAAAGATGATTAGAGGCATTGCTAATAACAGGAAGTGATTCGATCATCAGCATTAACAATCGATGTTTAACGACACACCACGATAACCGATTATTTGAGGTAAGTACGAGTCAATTTCTCGACTCGTTATCTCACATGAGTCAAAATGAAATGTGTGAAACTAGTCAATCGGTCATAATGCACCAATTGACATCAAGAAATACAAGGCAATTTGAACATATACCAAGTTACGTCAACATTCCCTTTATGCCAACCATGAATACCAATCGCGGAAATTCATGATCCTATTTGTCCACATTGGAATGAATGTAATAGCAAGTCTTGTGAGTCGCAATCAAGATAGAGATTTAGATATTTTCAAGATTAGGAGTTCAAGGTTATCCAAAATAATGGGAATTGCATTTTTAGTTATGGTTAAGGAGTTAAACAAAGACGTTGTTCATGATCGGATTGGAATAATGAATCATACTTATGGACCAGTCGCACGACTAACCAGAAGACTGAATCAGTCGTATGACTGAGACATAAGGTTGATTCAGTCGTATGACTGAACCTTCAGTCGTGTGTATGAATCAACCGCATGAGTCTATCGCACGACTGAACCATGCTAATGGTTCAGTCGTACGAATGAAACTGAAAACCTATAAATACCACATAATTTGTGGAAAAATGGAGACTTCGAATATTCACAAACCCTAGCCATTTAGAGTGCCCTAAGCAGCCTATCCAACTTCATAGTTCGTTCCTGGTCGATTTCTACTCAGATCTTACGTTTGTTTCATCGTTAGATCGATCAGGTTGTTGTTTTCACTGATTGGATCGCCTATCAAATAGGATTCCGCACTATTTGATCTGGTCTCACACAGAATCCGTTAGTATTCCATACGAGAATGGCCCTAACAAGTGATATCAGAGCTTTGGCTCGTGATTTTGTGTGGATTCAATTGGTTTTGGTGTTAAAACCAACGTTTTAAATCAAAAGAGACAGCGTTTTGCTTTAAAAAGTGTTTTTGACGATTGCATGTGTTAAAGTTTTGATTTTTATCAAACGGTAGATTAGGGTTTCTGGAAAATTCGTATTTTGTGTCAAAGTGTTCAAGTATTTGACTTTTTAAACACAACAACCTTCAGTCGCACGATTGGACCATTTGTATGACTGAACCTATTCATATACTCTCATTCGTACAACTGAACTCAGTCGTATCTCTCATTCGCACGGTTAAGCAACTCCAGTCGGTTGATTACAATCGCCCTGCTCATTCGCACGACTAAATCCAATCGCCCGATTGAATTCATTTGTATCTTTCATTCGCACGAGTGACCCACTTGCATAACTCATTTACATTGAATCTGTCATGTTCTACTTTTACCAATTTAAAGCAATAGATGACCAGTTTGCTGCATTGACTATCGGAAAGGACTCGCGTATCCAGAACCTTCTACTTCTGGAGAATGAGATTGGAAACCACAACAAATCGCCAAAGCTGTTAACTTTGGATGAATACCCACGGTGGAAACAACGGTTTGAAATCTACTTGAATGGAGTTGACCCAAAACTTTGGACATCCATTGAGACTGGTTACACAGTACTAGTCAATGCTAATAAGTTAAATTGACTTTGGGAGGAATGAGTGAATCCCAGAAGACTTTGCATAATGCTGAAAAGAAAGCATATGCCTTGTTGACTCAGTCTATACCTAAGGACATATTTCATTAGTTCTCTGAGAACAAGCAGTCTAAGAAATTATGAGAGGCCTTGGAAAAGAGATACAGAGGAAATACAACTCTGAAAGCACTAAAGGCAAAAGCTCTTAAGAAGGAATTTGACACTTTCTCTCCGATTGGGAATGAGAGCTTGGATGATATCATTGATCGATTCTATCATCTGATGAGTGAGTTGCACACTCATGGCATGACCACATCCATGAAGATAAAGTCTCTAGTTTTGCTAATGGTCTGCTAGACAAATAGGATCCATTTGTGTCTAATCTGAGACAAAACGACACTCTTGCTACTTTAGACATAATGATCTCATTTTGAAGTTAAGGGAGGAAGAACTACGTACGAAATACAAGTCAAAGAAAGGGTCTTATGCTCAGAATCCTGCATTATACATTCAGTTCCAACTCCGGCTGCTTCAATCGCACCGCTACAAATGACGTTTGTGTCTAGCTCTTCTGCTCCTTCCCAAAGCAGTGCATCAAGAACCGTAATGTCAAGGTCATCGGGAACCCAATACATAGTTCCTGAGGCAAATACTACCAAGTTGAAGACCGAGAATCTCGAAAATGTCACCATGGAAGTTGCTAAAGAGCACATGGACCTTCTAGCTACTGTTGTTCAATCTTATGATGAATTAGTTGCTAGTAAGATTAGAAACTGTTATCTTGCTGACGAGGACTACGAGCAAGTTGTTGAAACTGAGCTAGAACGCATGGATATAATGTGGGCCTTAGTTAGTGTTGTTAGAAGAGCCAAGAAGTTTGTTAAAAAGACAGGGCAAAATTTGGTTGCCACTAAAGATACGACAATTGGATCTGACAAAACCAAAGTCACGTATTTCAATTGTGGTGAAAAGGGGCACTTCAAACGTGAGTGCGTAAAGCCAAAGAAGACTGGAAATGGAAATCCTTTCCCTACATTAAACCGACAAGACAATGATAAGATTGGAGCTTCATCTTCAAGTAAAGAGTCTAACGATTTGGTTGCTCAAGGTGATGAAGGACAATACTGGTCCTTCCGATTCATTTCTAATGGTGAATCAAACATTGCTTTAGTTGATACATTGGATGATGGATCTGCAAGTGAAGGAGACATCATAGCTGAGCATACACTTTCAGATATCAAAGAAGCTATGGATGTCATTGATCATTTGGTTGAAGAAGAGCTTAGTGCTACAAACTCAAAATCTCCAGTCATTGAAGAGTCTGACACTGCTTTGATGGCTGATTCGTCTGGTTCTACACAGGTATATTCTAAAGACAAATCATTTGAAAAAAATGCATGTACTGAATGTGATAAAATTTGGGAAAGCATTGATTTAAAATTTTCTAGGTTATTAGAACATAATGATAATCTAGTAAATGATTTACAACTCGACACCGAAGCAAATCATGTTTAAACAAAATGAGTGCAACTTCAAAGAAAAGAGAACTGTTGGGGAAACAACTGAGGGAAACCGAGGTTGTTGCCTTAAATCAATCAAATGACATCAATTTCTATTTAAATTCTTTGGAGGAAACTAAAAGGAAAAAACAGTTTTGCAAGTCGAAGTTGAATCATTAAAACAGAAACTACAGAGTTTGGCAAGTTTTTCTCATATAGTTCAGAACCTAGTGAAAGAACAGAATGATAGGAAATGTCTGGATTATAAGGTAGTACCGCTACCACATACAATCCTTTTCAACACTAAATGTAGACCAATTAATAATAACCCAGTAAAGGATCATGTGTGTCTACTCCTCTGGGCAGTGATCCAGATTCTACAGGTAAACCTGTGAAATCTATCACTATACAAAAGGATTCTACTTTGGGATCAAAAGATAAGATACTTGTTGAGGATTTGAGTGATAAAATTGAAAAGGTTAAATTAGGTTTGGGTTCACAAATGTCTATTTCAGAACCTAAAAGGTCTAATCCAATGAACCTTAAATGTGTTAATCATCAAAATCCTAATAAAATTAAAGTGAAAGATGTTCAAAATGTCAAAACAATTAAGTTTGTTAAAGAAGGTGAAACACCTAAAGAGGAAGAGAAACAACCCAACCGAACATATCTCAAACCCCGACCAAACTCATCCCTACATCAAAACTTTCGTCAAACTGTCGAAGGGAGAACCTGCTACAGTTTTGGAAAATGAGGACATATCTATCCAAATTGTCCTTATTATCAACACCTAAAAATAAAATTGAACTTTTTGATGAAAAACCAAGATTTTCTAAAATTAGATCTAATACTCCTCCAAGATACCAAAGGCCACACAGTTATTAGCTCAAAGCGAGGATGTGTCACCTAAGGTTACACCTAAGACTATTAGTGAACCTAAAGTTCAAACAATAAACCAATCGTCTGTTTACCACAAACAGGCTTACATAAAATTGGTTTATGGAAGAAAAAAACCAAGTAATGTGCCTGTTAGTGAGAACAAGAAGAAGAAAGATGTGCCCTCATCCACTGAAGGACAGTGGGTTGAGTTCATGATATGTGATACCTTTGGACACCCAGCCAGTTAAGGCTTGGGTCCCAAACCTGAACTAATCAATTTCTTTGTATGCGCAGGTTCCGCTACAGCGCTATCACTAATACCTGGATTGTTGATAGTGGCTTCTAGGCACATGACTGAGAATTCGTCTCACCTTTCAACATCAAGCAAATAAAGGGGGACACATACATTCGCTGTGTTTGACCAAAAGAACCAATGAGCCAAGATCAGAAAACCTCTAAGTCCACACGGTATCACAACAACTGCTGAAAGCCTCATCAGTAGTTTGACAAGTGCTGAAGACTTCAACAGCTGAAGATCAAGTGCTGAAGACCTTAACAGCTGAAGAACCAAAGTGCTGAAGTACAACAGCTGAAGAACACAAGTGCTGAAGCTAAAAGACCAAAGTACTGAAGTACAACAGCTGAAGAGTTCACAAGTGCTGAAGATCAACAACTGATGTACAAAGTCTGAAGACAAAGACTGAAGACATCAGCTGATGATATCTACTGAAGTCATCAGCTGATGAAACACCTGAAGGTCAAAGTCTGAAGATCAAGTACTGAAGCCTCAGTAGTTTGTCACAACTGCTGAAGAGTACTTCTTCAGTAGTTGTGATATCAGTAGTTTTATATTTTTATGTTTCAGTAGTTTTGTAAAACGACTGAAGAGTTGTTCTTCAGTCGTTGTTTTCAGTAGTTTTATATTTTGTACTTAACTTGCTGATATGTTCTCAGTAGTTGTGAACATTTCAGTAGTTTGTTAAGAATTAGTTATTTTTGTATTGGATCTGCCAGTTGTCACTTTCCGTGATAACAGCAGTGACTGTTGCACTCTATATAAGGAGTGACAACCTATTGTAATCGTGAGTGAATGAGTAATTGAATGGAATGAATGATTGATTTGATTAGAAATATTCTACATCTATAAACATTCCTAGAAATCAGAAATACATATTCTCTCCCTATAACCGTATGCGTCTTAATGCTTACAAATATCGATTGCTTGCTACAATTTGTCTAATTCGTGTTTGTATTCCGCTGCTTTATATTCTGATACATCAAACTTGTGATCACTGATCCTGTCAAATGGTATCAGAGCAGGTTAATCATTGATCGATCTAATAATTGATCATTGAAACTGCTATTCAAGATCCAAGTTTGATTGAATTAGCTTTTGTTTTTGCAAGAAACGGTTATAGAGATTGAATTTTCTGTATTTCTGCTCATTCATCCTGAGATCTTTTTCTTGGTTCTCATTGAGTTTGTTGTGGTTGTCTAAAACTTTTTAAAAACTTGAACTAAACTGTTTTTGAACTGAAAATGACCACTCCCTCCAATGATCCTCACAATACTGGTTCCTCAACCAAGCCTCCTATGCTGGTTAGAATGAGTATAACATATGGCAAAGACGTATGCTCCATCACCTGTCTGTTAACAGCGCAGGGTGTTGGACATCAGTGGTACATGGTCCACACAAGCCTATGGTGAATACCCGGAAACCAATCAAATGGTTCCGAAGAGGAGGGAGCAATATTCAGATGAAACTATTCTGGGCTAATGCATCATGAAACTGCCCATGACCTCTGGATTGCTTTGAAAGAACAATTTGGAGGAACAGATGAGGTCTTGGCAAATAATAGAGAAATTCTTGCCCAACAATATGAGACATTCTCTCATAGAAAGGGTGAGACACTGACTCAACAATATGAGCGGTTTTCTTGTTTGATCTCTGAACTAAAAATGGTCAAACTTGAATACACCAATATTCAGATGAATAACAGATTTCTCAGATCACTGCCTGAGAGATGGGACACATATACTATTGTCCTACGCTCCAGTGCAAGTTTGGACAAACTATCTCTCACCAAACTCCATGGGAAATTGCTCACTTTTGAGAGAGAGATAGAACAGAAGAGAAAGCTGTCTTCATCTGGAAAGCTCACTGAAGACTTTATACAAGGCAACACTGCCTTGGTGGGTCATGAGTCAGAATATGCTTCATCTGAATGCCAGTATGATGAGCATATTAATTTCTCTTCGAGCACTTCTAATTCTGCATTTGTAAGTGTTGATGGTCAGTTCACTGGGTGTAATAATGACAATCTATGTTTCATTATGGATGATCTCAAGGGGATTGCTGATGATGACTTAGAAGAGATGGATATTTTGAGCCAAATGGCCTTGATAAATATCAGATCTCAGAAGTTCTACAAAAGAACTGGAAGAAAATTCCCAGGACTCTCTGGCAAAACCAAAGTTGGTTTTGACAAGAGCAAGTTGAGGTGTCACAAATGCCAACGGCTTGGACACTTTGCAAGAGAGTGTAGATCAACTGGATCTAACTCTACTGCACCCTTTGTGACTTTTCCTGGCAATAGTCAACAACACAGAGGGCAACATCCTGTCACATCTAGTCATCATCCTCAACACATCTCCGGCATATTTTGTTCCTCAGGGTCAAATGCCATACCAGTACCCTTGTTATTACATGCCACAGTCAAATCAAGTTCAAGTTCCTATGACACCACAACCTCATGCATTACCAGAACCTCAGCCTCCCTATCTCATCAACAACCTTCATCTCAACAACACAGCTTCTTCACCCGGAGTTGTTGACTGGAGCAGTTTACCAGATGACTTGTCTGGTCATGATCAACTGTTCTCAGGTGCTGGTCAACATGGTGGTGACAGTCCCTTTGGGAATCTAGCTCTTATGGCTTTGGAGTCTGCTGATACTTCATCTTCCAATGCCTCTACACCTCAGGTATCACAGGTATCCTCTGAGGCAAAAGCCAAATTATGTTCTGAACAATGCATAGCAGCATTTGCTTCCATTAGAGAAGCAATGTAGCTTTAATAATAAGAACATTGAGCTAGAACAAATAATTTCCAAAAACAAAGCTGAGTTTGAGTTTGTGCTCAAAGATAAAAATGATGAGGTTTATAAACTGAATTGCAAAATAATTGATGATAAGGCTAGAGAAGATGTACTTCTAGAGAAGTACAAAGATCTCAAAGAAACCCTTGCAGTTACCCAGGTCGAGTGTGATAGATGGGTACAATCATGCAAAGGTTTTGAAATGCTTCTTAGTAAGCAATCTGCTTCAAATGTGAAGTTTGGCATTGGCTACAATCACACTGCTCCACCTACAGATTTTACCCCAAGAGCAGAGGTAGAATCTGATGGTGAGAGTGATAACCAATCCATCAATCATGTGATCTACCTTCTGATACAGCACAATCAGAAGTAGCAGTCAGCATCAAGTCCTCCTTGAACCTATCAGCTGATGTTGATGGTCCAAATGCTGACATTCACATGATCAATAGGTTGATCAACTCAGGAGTCAATCCTGAAGGTCCTGAAAGGACTGGAGAGCAGGATTTAACACCTGAAGTTCAAACTTCAACTGCTGTCAGCACTGAAGAGAAGAAAACTGGCAGTAGAAAGAGTTTGAAGACTACTAAAGAGGTTGTCAAGAAAGCAACCAATGCTTCCAAAGCATTGAAGAACAAGTCTTCTGTTGCTTCACCATCTTTAGTTGATGATCAACCTAAGATGAAGAAGAAACCATGTGAAGTATGTGGTTTGTTCAATCATCTTACAGATGATTGTTGGTACAAAAGAGGTTCCAAACTCAAACAAAAAGAAGAATTAATGAGAAAATGGTAAAAATGAAAACTGAGTTTGAGACCACATTTGTATCAGCAACATCAAATCCTGTAACCCTTAAGTCCTTAAAGCAATCCAAAAAGGAGGAGTTAAACAGGTGACAGCTGAGGGTGCTCAAAAGAAGAAGGTGCAACATAGGACCTTATCTAACTCCACTAGCAATGTGTCTGATGAGCTGAAAGCTTTATCACAATCAACAGACACAGCTGGTGATGATGGTACAACATCTGTTGGGTAGAGTTAACCAACTAGATTCTCCTATGTTGAAACCACAGAAAAGGAGGTCTAAGCCAAAGGACTCCTCTTCTACACCATCTTCTTCTTCTCAGGCTGTTGTTACAAATAAACATGTTAGTTTACCATCTATTGATGAACCAGGCCCAAAACCAAAAAGGTTGGGTCTCTAAAACTAACTGATTGTTTATTATTGCAGGGTTCTTCAACATGCCAAAGTAGCATCTGGTATGTAGACATTGGGGGATCTATGCACATGACTGGGAACATCTCTCTTCTTCATGACTACTCTCAAGGAAAGAAGGGATTTGTCTCTTTTGGCAATGATGCTAGGGGTTACATCATCGGTAAGGCTTTGTCTCCAATGGAGAAATCAATTTGATGATGTTAATCATGTGGAAAATCTCAAGTACAACCTCTTGAGTGTCAGTCAAATGTGTGATAAAGGCCATGTTGCCCTTTTCACAAGTCAAAACTGTAGGATTCTGTCATCCAAAGTTTTGCACTTGATTGACTAGGTGTTGGATGATCACACTCTCCTGAAAGCCAACAGGACAGGAAGAGTGTATGCCTTAGATCTCTCTAAGAAGATAGATCTCAAAGGCAATCCTTGCCTATTTTCCAAAGCCTCTTTTCAAGAATCTAAACTGTGGCACAGGAGGCTTGGTCATGTCAATCTCAAAAACATGAATCAGCTTAGCCACAATAGTTTAGTCAGAGGCTTACCAATAAGGAGTTCCACTGTGATGAAACATGCACTGCTTGTTTAAAAGTTAAACAGCACAAGGTCTCATTTCCTCCTATTGAAGTGTCCAAGTCCACTGCCTGCTTGCAATTACTGCATACATCTATTTGGTCCTGTGAGAGTAATGAGCATGGCAAAGAAGAAATACTGTCTGGTAATTGTGGATGATTACTCCAGATTTGTATGGACTTTCTTTCTACATTCAAAGGATGAGGCTGCTCAGAAGATTATCCACTTTGTGTTGTACATTGAGAAGCAGTATTCCCTTCCAGTCAAGTGTATTAGGAGTGATAATGGAACTGAGTTCAGAAATCATACACTTGATGACTTCTTTCTTTCAAAGGGAATCAAAAGGCAGTTCAGCATTCCAAGGACTCCAGAACAAAATGGAGTAGTGGAGAGAAAGAACAGGACCCTCATTGAAGCTGCAAGGTCCATGCTGGCTGACTCAGGTTTGCCATGACCTTTTGGGCCGAAGCTGTCAACACAGCTTGTTATGTGCAAAATAGAGTTTTAGTAAATCAGAGGTTGATGAAGACTCCATATGAAGTTCTCCATCATTTGGCTCCTCTGATTTCATTTTTCAAAGCTTTTGGGTGTCCCTGTTTCATTCTCAACACAAAGGATCAACTCCACAAATTTGATCCTAAGGTGGATGCAGGATACTTTGTTGGTTATTCATCTACTTGCAAGGCATACAGAGTCTTCAACTGCAGAACAAAGATGGTTGAAGAAACTCTACATGTTAAGTTTAATGAATCTCCAAGGACAAGATTCCACAAAGTCCTGTGGAGTTATTTGATTTGGACATACTGCAATATGTTCCTTATCAAACTCCTGCTGTTGCTCCTGTCAACAGTTCACCACCTGGTGGTACTGCTGATGATGATGATGATTGCAGTACTCACCTCTTCAGGTTTAGTGATCAGCTGCCTGACTCAACTAGACCTGATGTTCCTGTAGCGCCAGTAGCACCATCCACAACAAATGCTGATGAGATTTCTTCGAATTCAACTTCCTTTGAATTACCATCCACTGATTGGTTTCAAGGAAATGATTCACCATCACACCATCTGTTGCTGCTGAACCGGCTACAAACACTTGCACAGATCTCATTGTGTATCAAGATCTGAAGAATCACCCTATGTCTCAAATCATTGGTGATATCACTGCTGGAGTATCAACAAGAAGTCAATTGTCAAATTTCTGCTTCTATGCTCTCTTCATCAGTCAGCAAGAGCCAAGAATTATCACATTGCTTAAAGGACAATGGATGGGTTGATGCCATGCAGCTTGAGCTTCTTCAGTTCAAGAAACAGCAAGTGTGGGAACTGGTTCCTCTACCTCCAGGTAAGTGTGCAATAGGCACTAAATGGGTGTTTAGGAACAAAACTGATGAAAATGGGCTTATTGTTAAGAACAAGGCCAGACTGGTCGTTCAGGGGTTTGCACAAGAAGAAGGTATTGATTATGATGAAACCTTTGCCCCTGTAGCCAGACTGGAGCAATTCGATTGTTTTTAGCTTATGCTGCTTATCAAAACCTTAAAGTCTTTCAAATGGATGTCAAAAGTGCATTTTGTATGGAAAAGTTAAAGAAGAGGTTTATGTATGTCAACCTCCAGGCTTTGAGGACAATAAACATCCTAATTGGGTGTATAAGCTTGATAAGCTCTTTATGGGTTAAAACAAGCTCCCAGAGCCTGGTATGAGACATTATCAAACTTTCTTCTGGAAAACAATTTCACTAGAGGCTCCATAGACAAAACTTTATTCATTAAGAAAGCTGGCAGCATAATCTACTTGTTCAAATTTATGTAGATGATATCATTTTTGCATCCTCTGATCCAAAGTTGTGTGATGCCTTTACAAAATTGATGCAACAGAAGTTTGAAATGAGTGCCATGGGAGAATTACAGTTCTTTCTGGGGTTGCAAATCAAACAAAAGGCTGATGGAATTAATTCATCATCCAATATACAAAAGATCTTTTGCAAAAGTTTGATTTACAAAACTGTAAGCCCTGTTCTACTCCCATGAGCAGCACCACACAACTGGACTCAAATCAGAAGGTAAGTGGTTGATGAAACACTTTACAGATGTATGATTGGGTCCTTGATGTATTAACAGCTTCTAGACCAGATATTATGTTTGCTACATGTGTTTGTGCTAGATTTCAGGCTGCACCTAAAGAGTCTCATCTGATTGCAGTCAAGAGGATCTTTAGATATCTGCAAGGCACTCCATCTCTAGGTTTATGGTATCTACTACCGGACATTCTGGTAAATTAGTTGCTTTTTCTGACAGTGACCATGCAGGGTGTAAGTTGACCAGGAAATCAACTTCTGGTGGATGTCAATTCCTAGGCAACTGCTTGATTTCTTGGCAGAGCAAGAAACAGACCTCAGTTGCTACATCCACTGCGGAAGCAGAGTACATTGCTGCTGCAAGCTGTACATCTCAGGTACTCTGGCTTCAAAACCAACTTTTGGATTATGGCATTACAGAGACTAAGACTCCATTGTTAATGGATAGTGCTTCAGCTCTTTGCATTATCAAAATCCAGTCCAGCACTCTAGGACCAAACATATAGAGATCAGACATCATTTTATAAGGGATTGTTTTTGAAAAGGTCTGATTGATCCTAAGTTTGTGCCTAGTGCTGATGAGCTTGCAGACATTTTTACTAAGCCTTTGGATAGTTCAACTTTCCAAAACCTGGTGTTAGGCTTGGTATGCTGCAGCTAGAATAGGTGACAACTACTGATGATCTCAGTAATTCATACTGATGATCATGAGACGTGTCACATATAAGTACTGATGAGCTCTTTTAACCTCAGTAGTTTATAAACTACTGAGGCTAAATGTCTCACAAGTACTGAAGTACTTCATCTCTAAACTACTGAGTAGTTACAACTACTGTTGCAGTTAACTACTGCAATCAGTAAAAAACAGATAGTACTGATGTCCTATGAAACAACTGAAATCAGCCATAAAGATGAATGAATGTGTTGAGGACAGTTGAAACAGCTGAAAAGCTAAGAATTGACGAAAACAGCTGAAGAGAACTTTCTCTTCAGTCGTTGTACAACTGTTGTTTCATTTTAAAACAACTGAAGCAAAACCACGTCTTCAGTAGTTTTATAACTACTGATGACTAATACCAAGTCTTCAGTTGTTTACAACAGCTGATGACAAAACCACTGTCTTCAGTAGTTTCATAACTACTGATGACAAACACCATGTCCTCAGTTGTTTCAATCATCTGAAGTCAAAACCACGGTCTTCAGTAGTTTTCTAAACTACTGATGCCTAACACCACGACTTCAGCTGTTTCAACGTCTGAAAGGATAATACCATGTCAACGGTCGTTTAAAACTACTGATGACTAACACCACATCCTTCAGTCGTTTCCTCACCGTACCCTATAAATACCCCTAACTTAGCTCTCAATGCTTCATCTTCTTCAAACCTAAGTTCCTCTCCAAAACTTCCTTCTCATGGCGTCTATGAATTAAACCGCGACACAATGTGTTGCCTACCTCACAAAATCGCCGATCTGGACTAGTTCGATATGCTATCGATCTTATGGTTCAGTAACAATACAACAAGCATTCCTTCTGAACCCCGTCTTACATGCCGAATCCTTGAACCAATTTTGGATGAATGTAAGTACAACTGAGGAGAGCAACACACGATCCTCCGGTCAGTCGTCAACAACAAAGAAGTAGTCATTACTCCTGCAACAATCCGTAAATTCTTCAACTGAGTGATGCTACCTCTCCTGCTGGATATCCGAAGGGCACCATAGATCTATCTGTAAGGATTCCTGAAGTCTGATGCAACCCAAAACTGCCTAAGTGTTTCAGCAACATGCACTAAGTACTGAAGTGAAGATGCTTCGGAAGAATTACACAAAGCATTAGAAAATACTCTAAGTGTAATATCTTCCGAAGCCAAGACCATATCTTCCGAAGCCTAACATGAAGTCTCGAAGCTTGAAGAGACAAAGTCTTCCGAAGCTCAACCTATGAAGACAGATTTCTTCCGAAGACTTTTAGTACACATGATTGATGTACTGTTCCATAAAGCACCTTTTCCGCTGCGTCTCTGATAAGTCACCAACTTACAAGAGTTGGTGAAAAGGTCCATGCTTTTGGTAACTGTACATTGAGGTCTTGAGTCTGAAACTTTCACTTTATGTACTTTATCCTTTTTATAATGTATAAGGATGTGAGCTATGGCATGTCATAGTCACAAGGTCAAAAGGCAGATATGCCTTTTGATCCTACAATTGATTTTGTTAGTGTCTAGTCAATTGTATCCAGCTGGCTTTCATAGTATTGCCGGCTGTAGGTTGTAGTATAAGTATTCCAAGTTCTTGATCTTCGGTAATATGCTTTGTAACACTTGTAAAAGAACTTGAGAAAGCAATATACTGCTACTTGAAAACTATACTCTCTTGTTCTGTCTCTTGCTTTACTTGTGTTCTCTGCATCACCTTTGGTTACCTAGTTCACTGTTTGATTAACGTTTAGTTAATCTCCTCATTGTGTTGTTGTGTTGTAATTGTGTTCAAGCCCTTGAACGATCCTGCAATTGGTATCAGAGCATTCAGGCTCGTGATATAAGATCTAACCATCTTAAGATCCCTCACACACACAAAAACTAAACTTTTCAAATGGCTTCCATCTCAAAGACTGATATGGAGACTGGAACCATGAACAAATCCCCATTGATCACTCTTGATGACTTCGACACCTGGTGCATGAGGATGGAAGGCTTCATCAGGTCTCTTGACTCAAGAATGTGGGAATCTGTTGAATATGGACCTTTCATACCTAGCACCCCCTCTGCTACCGGTGCTGGTATGATTCCTAAAGATGTGGCCAACTACTCAGATGAAGATAGGAAAAGAGTAGAGATTGACAGGAAGGCCATGACTGCTCTTCAGACTGCTATCCCAAACTCTGTGTACAGAGGTTTTAAGAAGTGCAAAACAGCTAAACAGCTGTGGGATGCACTGAAGCTGATGTATGAAGGCTCCTCTGAAGCCAAGGAGAACAAGAAAGATCTTCTGAAGCAACAGTTTGAAAATTTCCTTTAAAACAGGTGAAACCATGACCCAACAATACTTCAGGTATGTTGAGATTGTGGATACCCTTGTGGATGGAGGAGTTCCTCTTGAGAACAGAGACATTGTAAGGAAGTTCATGTCCTCACTTCCTAGGCAATGGACCACTATTGTGTGGTAATCAAGAGGACTGAGAACCTTAAAACTCTTACTCTGACAGAGTTATATGGGATTCTCAGTGGATACCAGATGGAAATGAACTTACAAGGTTCATCTGGCAACTCTAACAATCAAATGGGTTCAGCCCTTCATGGTTGAAAGGGACAGCATAGAACCCCAACATCATCTTCTATGCTACCCTGACAACTCACAAAAGGGTCCTTTCATCACCTTCCCGGAGACACCAAGGGAGAACTTTACTCAAGGAAGCCCATTCCAAGAGACAAGTTCTTCTCAAGCCTTTGTGTCTGCAGATGAAAGCTGTGGAAATTATCTCTTCACTCTTGAAGATCTAGACTGTATCCATCCAGATGACCTGGAATACATGGAGATAGTTCAGCAGATGGCTCTTCTCACTCACAGAGCCAAGAAGTTCTACAAGAGGACAGGAAGAAATTTCCAAGCAATGCTACCAGTGGTAAGTTTGGGCTGGATAAAAGCAAAGTTAAGTGTTACAATTGTAACCTTATGGGTCACTTCGCCAGGGAGTGTAAGGCACCCAGAGCAAATGGGGGGTCAAACACAACTCAGACCAAACTACACCAACAATACCCCTCAGGCTGAGAAGACAAAGCAACATGCTGCGGTGCTGTTGAAGAGGGAGGATTTGACTGGAGTTTTCAGGCGGAGGATGCTTCTCCAAACCAAGCATTGATGGCTGATCATGATGAAGCCAAGGTATTAGAACATCTTTGCTCCCCTGAATGCATTGCTAAAGTAAATAGATACAGGTCCTACAACCTAGAGATGAGATCTGATCTTGAGTCATTAAACATATTAAAATCTGACTTTAGAAAGTCTGAAAATGATTACAAGTAAAGATAGAAGACTTGGGAAAACTATTTCAGTACTAAAACATGAACATACAGATTTTAAAACTCAGATCCAAGATCTCATCACTAAGTTGACTAAGTGCCAGGCTGAGCTTGTGATCAGCAAAGCCCTGCAGAGAAAAGTGTTCTTGAAGAAGAGACCTTCAAGAACATGATATCCTCATCCCTACACAATAAGGTTTGTTATCAAAATAGACAGGGACTGGGATCAAATGAGATAGCTCCTCCACACCAATCTTGTCTGTAAGATCTCCTAGGTGTGGAACTTGTGAAGATGAGCTTCCTCTCATAGATCCAGTAAGTGAGGATGATGAGAAGTGATAGTGAGGAATCCCTCTGAGAAGAGTGAAGAAGAGGATTCCTCCAAGGGCCACTATCCTTTGAGGAGAAGAAATTACTGTGATGACCAAGTCCAAGAGAAAGAACTTGATCAGGAAGAGCAAAGGAAAGCAAAGAAGGCTCAAGAAATCAAGGCTACCTTTGATGCTAAGCAGAAACAAGTGTTCATCTCTGCAGGTTTCAAAGCAATAAGGACTGAAGACATCCACCAAAGCCTCTTATCCAAGAGTTCTGGTTCATGTTCAAATCATCTCAGTACAAAGAAGAAGACTGAGCTGCTGTGTACCACTGCTGCACAGCCTGGACCATCAAATTCCAAGAACAGTTCACAGCCCAAGGGAAGTATCTGAATCTACCAAGATGAAGGTGAAAAAGGGATGTGACCAAGGCCAGTCTTGCTCTCAAAAGGAGATTTCTTTGAAGAAGAAAATGCTGTGTGTTATGTGTGAAGTACTTCTCATATTGCCAGGATTGTCCATACAATCCTAAAAGTACTATCCACATGACCAATACAAAGACTTCAAAGAATCTCAAGAAGTCTCAAGCTTCGGAAGGAAAGTCTGTTTCCTTCGGAAGCTCCAAATCAAAGAAGAAGGTAAATGGAAAATTACATTCGGAAGCAAAGTTGGTCTCGGAAGAAAGGAATTCTTCCGAAGTACTAAAGTCTACTGCAGTGACTGTAGATTCTTCCGAAGTATCAGTCATTAAAACTTGTGAAGCTCCAAAAGCTTCTAAGGTTTTGAAGGTCAAGTCCAAGACTCCAAAGGTGGTGTGGAAGTCTAAGAAAAAGACAATGACTGAGGTTTCTCCATCAACAACAGCCGAAGATCCCCTCTGTACAACCATAGGATCTATTACTGTTGCATTACCTTCTATTACACTTACTGAACCCAAGACAAGTAAGGCTTGGGTTTCCAAATGTAACTAATCATTTTCTTTGTGCAGGAACAGCTCAAGACAAACAAGAATGTCTGGATAATTGACAGTGGCTGTTCCAGGCACATGACAGGCGATAGGTCTTTACTTCATAATTTTGAGAGAATTGATGGAGGACCAGTTGCTTTTGGAGGAAATGAAGGTGGTTACATTTATGGAAGGGGCAAGGTCACAAATGGTAAGCTCAGCATTGAGAAGGTAAACTTTGTTAAGGAGCTTGGGTACAATCTTCTGAGTGTATCTCAATTTTGTGATCAGAGTCATAACATGCTCTTCACTGAGCATGAGTGCATTGTTCTCAACCTGGAGTGGTCATTCCTCATGAGCATATTCTGCTCAGAGCCCCCAGGAAAGGGAACATGTACAAGATGGATTTGCAAGAAACATCTCCCTCTGGAGAAGTTTTGCTTTCTATCTAAAGCAAATAGTGATGAGTCTTTCCTATGGCATAAAAGAATGTGCCATGTAAACTTTAAGAATATGAATAAATTAATCAAACATGATCTGGTAACTGGAATGCCAAAGAAAGAGTTTACAAGTGATGATCATTGTGTTGCATGCCTGAAAGGGAAGCAACACAAGGTATCTCACAAGCCTAAGGAAAGGAACTCCATCACTACTCCCCTACACTTATTACATATGGATCTCTTGGCCCCACCAGTGTAATGATTTAGGAAGGACCTTATACTGTCTAGTGATCACAGATGATTTACAAGATTCACTTGGGTTTTCTTTCTTAGAACTAAAGATGAGACTCCTGAGATTCTAAATAATTTCATCTTAAAGATTGAGAATCAATGTGATCACAAGGTCAAAACCATAAGATGTGATCAAGGAACTGAATTCAAAAACCAAATCCTTGATACATTCTGTGATGAAAAGGGTATTACAAGACAATACAGTGCTCCCAGGACTCCTCAGCAAAACGGAGTTGCTGAGAGGAGAAACAGGACACTTATTGAAGCTGCAAGAACTATGTTGTCTGACTCTAAACTACCTATCACCTTCTGGGCAGAGGCGGTTAATACTGCCTGCTATGTGCAAAACAGAGTCTTAGTAGTTAAGACACATGGTAAGACTCCTTATGAACTTTGGCACAAGAGGAAACCTTTCATGGCTTCTCAGGTCATTTGGATGTCCCTGCACCATCTTGAATACCAAAGATCAAGTTGCCAAGTTTGCTGAGAAATCAGACGATGGACACTTCATTGGATACTCTTCTCAAGCTAAAGCTTATAGAGTATACAATCTCAGAACTAGAATCATTGAGGAGTCAGCCAATGTGACTTTCAATGAGCACACTCCCAGTGTGGCTGGTTCTGGTCCGGATTGGCTATTTGATCTTGATTTAGTTACCAACTGTTTTAATAAATCTTGTGAGCATGTTTCAGGATCTGCAGAAAATTTAAATACAGGTGATCCTGATCCAAGATTTGAGCTTGGAAGACCTTCAGCTCCAGTTGGAACTACTTCAGCAAATGAGATTTCTATCAGCACAACAATGACAAATCCAGCTGATACATCTGGCATGCCTTCAAATCCAGTTCAGAGGCCTCTCAACCAGATAAAGACACCTCAATTGCAGAAGATAACAATGGTGATGGTGAAAGTGATCAAGAATCTCTTGATGCTAATAACCATACCATAGATGATAACATCAATGATGTCACACACTCATTGGATCAAGTTAATCTTGATAAGTGTGATAATGTGGAGGATCAATCTTCAAGACCAGATCTAAATTTCTCAAATTTGGATCTATCTCAGCAACTTGCTGTGATCCCTCAGCTAAGGATCCACAAGTCTCATCCTACTACAAACATCATTGGAGATGTTATCTCCGGGGTAAAGACAAGAGGGCAAACCCATGAAGCAAATGTTTGTCTTCACTCTTGTTTTCTATCCCAGTTAGAGCCAAAGAAAGTTGAGGAGGCTCTAAAGGATGGAAGTTGGGTTGAAGCTATGCAACAAGAGCTGCTTCAATTCAAAAGACAGAAAGTTTGGAACCTTTGTCCTCTTCCTCATGGGAAGACTACCATTGGAACCAAATGGGTTTTTAGGAATAAAAAGGATGATAGAGGAATCATCATCAAGAACAAGGCTAGACTAGTTGTTCAAGGATACACACAAGAAGAAGGGATTGACTACACTGATGTCTTTGCTCCTGTAGCTAGACTAGAAGCTGTTAGGATATTCCTGGCATTTGCTGCATCCAAGAACTTCAAGTCCACCAACTTGATGTAAAGTGTGCTCTCTATATGGAGTGATTGATGAGGAAGTTTATGTCAAACAACCACCTGGTTTTGTAGATCCTGATCATCCTGATTATGTCTGCAAGCTTGACAAAGCTCTCTATGGGCTGCATCAGGCACCCAGGAAGTGGTATGAGACACTGTCTGAGTATCTCTGTAAACATGGTTACAGGAGAGGTACTATAGATGGAACTCTCTTCATCAAAGGACAAGGAAACGACATTCTGCTAGTTCAAGTATATGTGGATGACATCATCTTTGGCTCAACCAATTCAAGGCTCTGCAAAGACTTTGAAAAGCTGATGAAAGATAGATTTGAAATGAGTTCAATGGGAGAACTTAATTTCTTCTGGGAATTCAAGTGAAGCAGGTTGAAGATGGCATTTTCATAAGTCAGTCAAAGTATATTCAAGATATACTCAAGAGGTTCAACATGACTGATTGTAAGACTGCTAAGACACCCATAGCCAGAAACCACTCTTGGTCCAGATCTTGAGGGGGAGTGTGTAGATGAGCACTTATACAGGGCTATGATTGGGTCTCTTATGTATCTTACAGCTAGCAGGCCTGATATCATGTTTGCTACATGTATTTGTGCAAGATATCAAGCTAATCCTAAGATGTCTCACTTAATCACTGTGAAAAGGATTTTAAGATACCTCAAAGGTGCTTCAACACTTGGTTTATGGTATCCAAAGAATTCTAACTTCAATCTGTATGCCTATACAGACAGTGATTATGGTGGTTGCAACATGACTGCAAAGTCTACATCTGGGGGATGTCAATTCTTGGTGGAAGGGTTGTCTCATGGCAATGCAAGAAACAAACCTGTGTGTCTGCATCAACTGCTGAGGCTGAATACATTGCTGCTGCAAGCTGCTGTGCTCAAGTGCTTTGGATTCAAAATCAGATGCTAGACTACGGATTTAACTTCAAAGAGACTCCTATCCACATAGACAACAACAGTGCTATCTCTATCACTGAGAACCCTGTGCAGCACTCAAGGACCAAACACATCAACATCAGGTATCATTTAATAAGAGATAACTATGAAAAGGGGTTAATTAAACTAGTCAAAGTTCACACAGATGAACAATATGCTGATCTGTTCACAAAAGCTTTTGATGAACAGAGATTTAAATATCTGATATCAGCCATTGGGATGATTAACTTTGAGTAGATTTTTTAAAAAACTAATTCTAATTATTTCTTCTTAAAATATGTGTGTCCTAAGTTGTCTAGTTCATCACTTTCATAAGCTCATGTTTTCTTGAATGAAAAACTCTTTTGAAGACTTTCCTTGGATTCTTGAAAATTTTCTGACACTTCGGAAGATAACATTTTACCTTCGGAAGAAAAATATGTCTTCAAAATAAATGACTGTCTAAGAATTTTACCTTCGGAAGAAGTCAAACTTTATTCCGAAGCTTAAAATTCTCAACTTAGACACTTATTCATTTTTAAGGACTTTTCCTTCCGAAGCAAAAATTACTTTCGGAAGCTTTGTTCATTCTTATACAAAGCATCAAAAGTTTATTTCTCTTCCAAAGCATAAATCTTTAAGACTCTCAGGAAAATTCTTCCGAAGTCACTTTAGCTTCGGAAGCTTTTCAATCAAACTTCCGAAGACAAATTACTTTCGGAAGCTTTTCGAATTCCAAGAAAACTACTTTTTGAGCAAAAAAAAAAAAAGTAAACTACTTTTTCAGAGGTGGGACCGACATACGGATTTCAAAGTTTATCCTCTTTCATTAAACTTTATCTGAAATCCTTCTCTCTCATATAAACCCAACGGTTTCCCCCTCTTCTATCATCTGCTTTTCTTCCATACCTAAAACCCAAAGCTTTCTCTCTGAAATTTATTCCCGTCTTTCTCTTCATCTCTGAGCTACCTCACAATGGCTGACCTTACACACAGAAATGATCCTCACTTTGCCATGCAGCTACACAGACAACACAATCAGGTTGCTCTGTTATGCTCTGACAAAGATCCTCATTTCTCAGAGGTTTGCCGTTTCTTGTCTTTGTCTCACTACTTCACCTCCCTAACCATTGATCTCCTCTATATGAGGATCATTTGCTTGAATTCTGGAAGACCTGCCAAGAGGTCATTATGGATGGGGAGAAGGCACTGTCTGCCACAGTGCAGGGGAGAACAATTTTCATCACTCCGGCCATCATCAACCGACATCTTCAGCTGGATGATGAAGCAGGTGAAGTGTTCTTTCCAAAAGAAGCGGTTAATCATTCCTTCGAGCAGATGGGCTATGAAGGAGATTTCTCTGTAAAGACCTTCAGGAAAGGGAAGGTCTCATCCCAGTGGAAATACCTGCTCCATGTGGTTATCCACAGCTTATCAAACAAGCATGGTGGATGGGACCAGATTCCTGAGGATCTCCTTTATAGTTCATGGGATGGTTCAGGGGGTCAAGTTCAGGTATTCACAATTTGTTTATACTAATTTACTTACAAACTTAGACTCCTTAGAATATTACATGTTTCCTAGATATGTTCAACACATTCTTAACTGTGAACTGGGCTCACAGTTGAGGGAAACAGGCAATATTCTTAAACTGGGACAGATGAAGCCCGGCATCTTTAAAATTATGAAGAAGCCAACTGTAGGCTTCTCAGGGGTAGAAACAGCCCTAGTCCCAAAAATGTTAGAGCTCATTGCTCAAGGTGACAACATAGCAGTCCAAGCTAGTGTTGAACCCACACCTACTGCTCTCCTACCCTCTTCACAACCTCCAATATTCATCACTACAAAAGAAAATCCCAACGAACCCCTGCTCAGGCTTTGAGTCTGTGCAAGCCCCAAATACTCAACCTTACAGGAAGAAGTGGACTCCAGAGCTCCCACTTCTCCTGAGGAGCAAACCACTCCCATTACTTTACCTATCAGGGCTGAGGTTCCTCAAGCTCAACCTGATGAGCTCATTAGCCCAACAACTGTAAGCCTTCACTCTGAGTCTCAACACTCAAGTGAACAACCTTCAGGGGACAGCTACCATCCCCAGCCTTTGGATCTAAACCAACCAATTCCAACCTATCCTTTTACACTGATGAAGACTTAGGATTCAGTGAGTACCATGAGTCTCTCTTCTCCTCCCCTACTCAAAGAGAGATGAGTACCTCTGACTCTCCTCAGTCTATCCCTCATCAGTCACCTATTACTGAGGTGGACACATCTGAACCTGTTCAGGATGTCCATATGGAAGAGGCTCTCACTTTTGAAAGTGATTACATCATTAAGACCTCAACCATGGCAACTCAGCCCATTGGCATCTTAACTGAGGTTGCCAGTGAGTGAGGAAAACCAGCAGCCAAGAAACTCAAGCTGGTGGTGAGAAAGGGATTTTGGTCCAATCCTCTCATCCCCAGTGATTCTTCTGATGAAGATGAGGGGAATTTGAGACTAAAGGTACAACAATTGTCACAAACATGCACCTATCTAGTCTCTAAGGTTAGTCACTTGGAATCTCAGGTGACTACCCTGCAAAACAGGGTCAATGATCAGCAACTCCAGATTTCATATCTGCAGGAAAAACTAGCTGAGAGACCTTTAAGGAGAGCTCAACCAGGAACACAAGAACCTGTGGGAAGTGACTGATTTATCCTCCAGCTCACCTATGCAAGTGGGTGATGCTACCAAAAAGGGGGAGAAAGTTATCACAACCACAGAACCTGGGAGTTCTTCAAAGAGAATGGACATAGAGGACTCACCATCCTCACTTGCTGTTGTGCATTCTCAGCAACTTCCTCAAGTTCACATTAATGTGGACTCTATAGACTCTCTCATCAGGAGTCTCTTTGAGGAAGGTATACCAAGGGCTGTCTCATCTTCACCACATGGAACTGGCAACTACATTATCAGATGGAGGTATGATGATGACAGAAGAGCCCTCATACTTCACAGAGTTCAAGGTCAACAAGAAGTCTTTCAGTTCCAAAGCCTGAGCTTCTATGAAGGACTGGATTTAGTCAACATGCCACTTGTCAACCCAAGCAAATCTAGACAAGCTGACAGGCTGGCTCAAAGAATCCAAGACAGGATCCTTGCAGAGTTCTCTCTAAGAAGGAGACTTAGGCAATCAGGCAATGTCATCGGTCAACTGGATGCTGAGGTGGACCCTAAGATTAGTTTCATAGGGGAAACCTTGGCTGAAGGCCCAGTGGCAGAACCTGAGACCCTGTCTCACCATCAACAACTGCTGCAGAGGTCCAAACTCCATCTGAGACACCTGCTGGTGAAGGTGTCTCTCAGCCTCTCTCTGGCCAGAGCATGGAAGCTACACCAAGCAATGAAGGCCAAGCCTCAATCCACCCTGAGTCACAAAGGTCTGTTGGTGACAAAGGAAAAGGATAATGACTCCTGAGGAATTGAGGAGGAAGAGAGAGAGAGGAAAAGGAGGCTAAGGGGAGAAAGTTTTCTGGGTCATCAAAATTCATGCAAGCTGCAATCAGGGCTGCCCCCAGACCAAATACTCAAAATGATGAACAAAGGGCAGTCAGGATTATTATTTACAGACCAGGAACTATGATGTTGATGAAATCATCTCCCTCCCCTTAGAAGAGTTGAATGAACTGGCTGACATGGAAGTGTCAAGAGAGATAAGGAGAAAGAGGATGCAAGGTTACTTCTCCAATTCAAAGAGGAGAGGAGACAGAAAAGACTTCACAAGCATACTCCCACTCTCTCTCAGTTCAAGAAAGTCCTGCACAGGAAGATGTGGCTCCACAAGAACCTCAGGTAGATAAAGAAGAGGATAGAATCAAAATGATAAACTACCTGAGTGCCACAGGCTTCTATCAGGCAAATACACTTCTTCCCTGCCCTATGACTTCATTGAGTTCGAGTACTTAAAGCAACTTGAGCTTGAGTTAGTCAAAGAAAGAAAAACAACCAAAAGGAAGCTAAGGGAAGAAGCTGCAAAGTCAAGAGCCATCATTCAAAAGAATGCAAAGAAGTCTGCTGACAGACAAAGAATGATGAGTTTCTTGAAGTCATATGGATTCTCCGGAAGGAGACTTGGTCCCATGTCTCTATCTACAATGGATGAGCATATAAGGGTAATCAAGCAGAAGATTAAAAGTGGTGAACTCATTGATTTGCACTCTCTTCCAAGTCAAGTCCCACATGAAGTGGAGGTCAAGTTTGAACAACCAGAGACACCTGAACCAGAACCTCCAGCTGAGCCTCAGCAAACTTCATCTTCTGATCCAAGACAGGGTCAAACTCCCTCTCCTTCTGAACCTGTGAGGGAGGAACACCAACTGAGAAAGACACTGATGATCAACATGGTGCTGCAGACCAGTCTTCTCAGTTAAAGACATTAAAGAGGAAGAAGAAAATGGCCTCTAAACCAAAGACTAAAAGAAGAAGCCAAAGTCATCTACCTCTACTCCCAGGGTGAATCAGATCAACCTGAGGAAGGCATGATGAGGCAGCCCAATCAACTCCTATGCAAGTGGCTCCTCTAGCAACTGAGACACCCATCTTATCCTGGACTTACTCTACCAATCCAGAAAGATGGAATGTTATCAGAGATCAAGGTGTTGAAAATGTCTACTCATGGCAAGACATAATCAACTTACCTCTGCATGATCTCTTTGAAATGAGAAGATACTATGAGAGTCTTGATGATCCTGACCATCAAATGAAGAAAGGGATGGTATTGATTATTCTGAAGACTACAAACATTTAAAGATCTTCTAGGTGTTTGGTAGCATCAGCCTAGGGGGAGTTTGTAAGGATTCCTGAAGTCTGATGCAACCCAAAACTGCCTAAGTGTTTCAGCAACATGCACTAAGTACTAAAGTGAAGAATGCTTCGGAAGAATTACACAAAGCATTAGAAAAATACTCTAAGTGTAATATCTTCCGAAGCCAAGACCAATATCTTCCGAAGCCTAACATGAAGTCTTCCGAAGCTTGAAGAGACAAAGTCTTCCGAAGCTTCAACCTATGAAGACAGATTTCTTCCGAAGACTTTTAGTACACATGCTTTATCTGATGTACTGTTCCATAAAGCACCTTTTCCGCTGCGTCTCTGATAAGTCACCAACTTACAAGAGTTGGTGAAAAGGTCCATGCTTTTGGTAACTGTACATTGAGGTCTTGAGTCTGAAACTTTTTCTTTATGTACTTTATCCTTTTTGTAATGTATAAGGATGTGAGCTATGGCATGTCATAGTCACAAGGTCAAAAGGCAGATATGCCTTTTGATCCTACAATTGATTTTGTTAGTGTCTAGTCAATTGTATCCAGCTGGCTTTCATAGTATAGCCGGCTGTAGGTTGTAGTATAAGTATTCCAAGTTCTTGTATCTTTCGGTAATGCTTTGTAACACTTGTAAAAGAACTTGAGAAAGCAATATACTGCTACCTTGAAAACATACTCTCTTGTTCTGTCTCTTGCTTTACTTGTGTTCTCTGCATCACCTTTGGTTACCTAGTTCACTGTTTGATTAACGTTTAGTTAATCTCCTCATTGTGTTGGTGTTGTAATTGTGTTCAAGCCCTTGAACGATCCTGCAATTGGTATCAGAGCATTCAGGCTGTGATATAAGATCTAACCATCTTAAGATCCCTAACACACACAAAAAAACTAAACTTTTTCAAATGGCTTCCATCTCAAAGACTGATATGGAGACGAACCATGAACAGTGTATAGTGACTTGGACTATGGAAAACAGTTGAATCACAGTCTTCAGCTGTTACAAATCCTTTAGTACCTAGTACTGATAGAGGAAAGTACTGAGATCACACCTTCAGTAGTTTCCACTTCAGCAATAAAGATGTCCAGATGAAGAAAAACATGTGAAATTTGTGGTAAATTCAATCATCTATCTGATGAATGTTGGTACAAAAAGGGTTTAAAGCTCAAAGGGATGAGCTCATTAAACTTTAGAATAAATAAAATGAAACTGAGTTTGAGACCAGTTTGTACCACAATCATCTCAACCTGATAAACCCAAGGCCTTACCCAAATCCACTAAGAAGGATGCGGTTTATCAGAAGACAGTGATATTGTTCCTCATGATAACATAAGACTAAGTCTGTGAGTCTAAGAAGGAGGAAATGGGGGTCACAGGAATCATCAAAACAAGCTCTGGAGTGTCAATGAACTGAAAGCTCGAGCTTCAAATCAGACACAGCTTGTTATGATGGTTAGCATCTGTTAGGGAGAGTTAACCAACTTGAAACCCATGTGATCAAACCACTGGAGAGGAATTCCAGGCCCAAATCCAATTCAACACCATCTCCATCTTCATCAGCTGTTAATCATAAGAACCAGCTATGGTAAATCTGTTGATAAAGTCAGTCCCAAACCAAAAAGGTTGGGGTCTCCAAAGCTAACTAGTTTCTTATGATTGTGCAGGGTTCTTCAGCATGCCAAAGAAGCATCTGGTATGTGGACAGTGGAGGATCCATGCACATGACTGGGAGCAGCTCTCTTCTCATGATTACTCTCAGGGAAAGAAGGGATTTGTCTCATTTGGAAATGATGCTAAAGGTTACATCATTGGAAAGGGATTTGTGTCTAATGAGATATTAGATTTGATGAGTCAACCATGTGGAGAATCTCAAATACATCTGTGAGTGTCAGTCAGATGTGTGACAAAGGACATGTTGCTTTTTCACAAGCCAGAACTATAGGATTCGTCTTCAAGGTTCTGAGCCTGATTGAAAAGTACTGGATGATAATACTCTCCTGAAGGCTAACAGGATAGGAAGAGTATATGCCTTGGATCTGTCAAAGAAAATTGAGTTAAGAGGCCATCCATGATTGTTCTCCAAGGCCTCCTCCAAGAATCTAAACTGTGGCATAGAAGGCTGGGTCATGTTAATCTCAAAAACATGATCAGCTGATCCACAAGAGTTTAGTGAGAGGTCTTCCAATAAGGAGTTCAATGTGATGAAATCTGCACTGCATGCTTAAAAGGAAACAACATAAAGTTTCATTCCCAACCATAGAAGAATCCAAGTCTAATGCCTGCTTACAACTACTGCACATGGATCTTTTGGTCACGTGAAGGTAATGAGTATGGCAAAGAAGAAATACTGTCTGGTAATTGTGGATGATTACTCTAGATATGTATGGACCTTCTTTTTGCATTCAAAGGATGAGGCTGCTCAGTCCATTATGAACTTTGTGTTACACGTTGAAAAGCAGTATTCCCTACTAGTTAAGTGTGTGAGGAGTGACAATGGTACTGAATTCAGAAATCACACTCTTGATGAGTTTTACTTATCAAAGGGAATCAAGAGGCAGTATAGCATCCCAAGGACTCCAGAGCAAAATGGAGTAGTGGAGAGAAAGAATAGGACCCTCATTGAAGCTGCAAGGTCCATGTTGGCTGATTCTGGTCTGCCACTGACCTTTTGGGCTGAAGCTGTCAATACAGCCTGCTATGTACAAATAGAGCCTTAGTAAATCAGAGGTTGATGAAAATTCCTTATGAAGTTTTACATCATTTAGCCCCTTTGATTTCATTCTTTAGAGCATTTGGGTGTCCCTGTTACATTCTCAAAACAAAGGATCAACTCCAAAAGTTTGATTCTAAGGTGGATGCAGGGTATTTTGTGGGTATTCATCCACTTGCAAGGCTTATAGAGTAATCAACTGTCGGACAAAGATAGTTGAAGAAACCTTGCATGTGAAGTTCAATGAATCCCCTAAGGATACAATTCCACAAAACCCTGTGGAGTTGTTTGATCTGGACATTCTGCAATATGTTCCTTATCAACCGCCTGCTGTTGCAGATCATATGAATCCATCATCTTCTATAGCTAGTCATCCATCTGGTGTTACTGATGATGATGATGATATCAGAAATCACCTTTTCAGGTTTAGTGATCAACTACCTGATTCAGCTAGACCTGATGTTCCTGTAGCTTCAGTAGCACAATCCACAACAAATGCTGATGAGATTTCTACAACTTCAACTTCCTTTGAATTACCATCTACTGATTGGTTTCAAGGAAATGCTTCACCATCACCATCTGTTGCTGCTGAGCCTGCTACAAACACTTGCACAGATCTTATTGTGTACCAAGATCTGAAGAATCACCCTATGTCTCAAATCATTGGTGATATCAATGCTGGCGTTTCAACAAGAAGTCAATTGTCTAATTTCTGCTTCTATGCTCTCTTCATTAGGCAGCAAGAGCCAAAGAACTATCACATTGCTTTAAGGGACAATGGATGGGTTGAAGCCATGCAGCTTGAGCTTCTTCAGTTCAAGAAACAGCAAGTGTGGGAACTGGTTCCTCTACCTCCAGGTAAGTGTGCAATAGGCACTAAATGGGTGTTTAGGAACAAAACTGATGAAAATGGGCTTATTGTTAAGAACAAGGCCAGACTGGTTGTACAGGGGTTTTCACAAGAGGAAGGCATTGATTATAATGAAACCTTTGCCCCTGTAGCCAGACTGGAAGCAATTCGATTGTTTTTAGCTTATGCTACTTATCACAACCTTAAAGTTTTTCAAATGGATGTCAAAAGTGCATTTTTGTATGGGAAAATTAAAGAAGAGGTTTATGTATGTCAACCACCAGGTTTTGAGGACAATAAACATCCTAATTGGGTGTATAAGCTTGATAAGGCTCTCTATGGGTTGAAACAAGCTCCTAGAGCCTGGTATGAGACATTATCAAACTTTCTTCTGGAAATAATTTCACTAGAGGCTCCATAGATAAGACTTTATTCATTAAGAAAGCTGGGCAGCATAATCTACTTGTTCAAATTTATGTAGATGATATTATTTTTGCATCCTCTGATCCACAGTTGTGTGATGCCTTTACAAAGTTGAAAACAGAAGTTTGAAATGAGTGCCATGGGAGAATTACAGTTCTTTCTAGGTTTGCAAATCAAACAAAAGGCTGATGGAATTTTCATTCATCAGTCTAAATACACAAAAGATCTTTTGGAAAAATTTGATTTACAAAAGTGTAAGCCCTGTTCTACTCCCATGTGCAACACCACACAACTGGATACAGATCAGAAAGGTAAAGTGGTTGATAAAACACTTTACAGATGTATGATTGGGTCCTTGATGTACTTAACAGCTCTAGACCAGATATTATGTTTGCTACATGTGTTTGTGCTAGATTTCAGGCTGCACCTAAGGAGTCTCATTTGATTGCAGTCAAGAGGATCTTTAGATATTTGCAAGGCACTCCATCTCTAGGTTTATGGTATTCTACTAGACATTCTGGTAAATTGGTTGCTTTTTCTGACAGTGGCTATGCAGGGTGTAAGTTGACAAGAAAGTCCACTTCTGGAGGATGCCAATTCTAGGCAAATGCTTGATTTCTTGGCAGAGTAAGAAGCAGACCTACTTGCTACATCAACTGCTGAAGCAGAGTACATTGCTGCTGCAAGCTGTACATCTCAGGTACTCTGGCTTCAAAACCAATTATTATTATGGCATAACAGAGACTAAGACCCCATTGTTAATGGACAGCTCTTCAGCTCTTTGTATTGTCAAGAATCCTGTCCAGCACTCTAGGACTAAACATATTGAAATCAGACACCATTTTATTAGAGATTGTTTTGAAAAAGGTCTGATTGATCCAAAATTTGTTCCTAGTGCTGATGAGCTTGCAGACATTTTCACTAAGCCCTTGGATAGACAACTTTCCAAAACCTAGTGTTAAGGCTTGGTATGCTGCAGCTAGAATAAGTGACAACTACTGATGATCTCAGCTCACAAGTACTGATGATCATTAGTTTATTATTGTCATATATATAAGTACTGAAGTTATTTTCCCACCGGAAGTTTTCTTTAAACTACTAGAGCTTAACTTCTCAGTACTCAAGTACTTT
Source organism: Flaveria trinervia (assembly GCA_025506515.1). Taxonomy (NCBI): domain Eukaryota; kingdom Viridiplantae; phylum Streptophyta; class Magnoliopsida; order Asterales; family Asteraceae; genus Flaveria; species Flaveria trinervia. The sequence goes on along the minus strand of CM046454.1, from coordinate 17,261,292 downwards.
ATTTGTTAAAACAATTGATGTAGTTACAACAGCTGATGTAGCTACAACTACTGTTGTCAGAAATACAATAGTACTGATGTCCTAGAAACATCTGAAAACAGATGAAAACGTATGATGAGTATGTGTTGAGGACAGTATGAAACAGCTGAAAAGCAATGAATTGACGACAACTACTGATGAACCTTTTTGTCTTCAGTAGTTTCCCAACTGCTATTTCTTTCTAAACAACTGAAGCAAAACCATGTCTTCAGTAGTTTCACAACTACTGATGACTAACACCAAGTCTTCAGTTGTTTACAACAACTGATGGTAAAACCAAATTCTTCAGTAGTTTCCAACTACTGATGACTAATACCAAGTCCTCAATTGTTTCATCACCTGAAGTCAAAACTATCTTCAGTAGTTTTATAACTACTGATGACTAAATCCTCAGTAGTTTTATAACTACTGATGACTAAATCCTCAGTAGTTTTATAACTACTGATGACTAAATCTTCAGTTGTTTTATAACTACTGATGACTAAATCAGAGACTTCAGCTGTTTCAACGTTTGACGGTTAAAACCAAGTCTTCAGTTGTTTTATAACAACTGCTGATCACACCAATACGGTCAGTCATTCCAAACCTCTGAAAGTTAATACCACGTCATCAGTAGTTTCAACAACTGATGACTAACACCAAAACCTTCAGTTGTTTTCTAACCCTACCCTTTAAATACCTTATCCCACCTTTAGAGTTTTTACTTTCTTCTCTTCTCAAACCTAACATTCAAAAAAAAAACTTTGTAACCTCTTCATCAATGGCGACCATGCAACTAAAACCTCGACACAACTGTGTCGCACATCTCACAAAATCGCCATACTGGACCAAGTTTCACAACGCCATTGATTTAATGGTTCAGTCACCTTACAAAACGGCTTTTATGTTAAATCCCACCATATATGCCGAATCTCTTAACCAATTCTGGACAAACGTCACTCTTGTCTCTGAGGAGAATGACACAGAGTCTCTTCAATCGTTTGTCCATCATCAAAAAGTGGTCATTACTCCAGACATTCTTTGCCAAACCCTAAATCTGGATGATGCCACTTTCCCAACTAGTTATCCAAAGGGCACAATCGATCAATCATTTGCCCAGCATGGATACCAGGGTAGCCTGAGTGCATCTACCATATTGAAGAAACATTTCCAGGATGCCGAACGTCTCATCTTTCAACTGGTAAATGTCTGCCTTGCCCCCAGACTTCATCATGGGATCAAATGTCCACAAGGTGGCAACAGGTAATGTACTCCATCCTTGAGCAACAACCTTTAAATTTTTCTGAAATACTATTTTTAGAGCTCAAGGATATGGCCCAAAAAAACTTGCTAACCGTTGGATATTATATCCTCGGTTCATAATGGCCATAATGAAAACCAGCTTCAAGCTGAGGGACTTGTTGGCCTGGGAGTCCCTGCTACGGCTGTATTGCCTGAAGTATACTCCCGGCACAACTCTGACCAATCACTCAAATGGCTTCCAAGCTGCGCAAACCCACGCAGCTGGAAACCACAACCACCACCTCCAATCCAAAGTCCCCACCAAACCCACTAAAAAGAAGACAAAAAAGGCTACTCAGGGAAATGAGTCCCCTGAGGATGCCCCTGCAACACAAACGCAGGCTATATCCACTGGTTATAACCCCCTAGTGGATACAAGGACTTCACCAGCCACAGCCGCTCAGGATTCCTCTCAAAAGGAGCCTGCAGCAACCAAAGAAGGGGTACCCACTAATCTGGGATCTTTCTCATTTGAGGAGATTGCCATTGAAGAGCACCATTCTCCCCAGGTGCATACTGCTTTTACCCCATCTCCCACTGCAACCGCCCCACGAAGTCCTACTCTCATTATTGCAAACGTGCTGACTCAGCTGCATGCCTATCCTCCTCTCCAACAAACACCAACAAAGGGGAAAACCACAACAATTGAGGAAGAGGATCACCATGCTCCTGACAGCCCACAGCATAAGGGTTTAACTGTTCTATCTCCTGGTGTGGATATGGAGACCAGAACATCTGGTGAGGCTGCCACCTCTTCTGAATCAGCACATGATCAAACTGAGGCTGGTAACATAGCCAAGACCTCACCAGAGGCAACAGCTGATGAAGGACATTGTCCTGAGGCTGGAAGTCCCCAGTTCCAAGAAAAAGGGGCACATGCTACAACTGGTCTACACCCGGTGCATGTACATCCTGCTACAAGCAGGAGGTCAGGTGATTCAGCATATGCTGATGATGACCTGGGCTTCTTTTATGATGTTCTGGCCCAGAACACAATTCTTGAGGAAGAAGTCAGTAGACTACAAAGACTACTTGACCAATTCTCTCAACAAGCAAGTCCATCCGCCACCAACATAAACCCACAGATGGCACCTTCACCTGAAGGTCTCCTACACACTCAGCCACTCAAAACTTCCGAGCCACCAGCCTCTATTTCTGGCACTGCTTCTCAAGGACAGAACCCCTCTGAGCAAACAACTGCTATCTTTCAGCAATCCCTACCTCTCATCACCCCAATGATCACAGACATTGTGATCAAAACCATGGATGAGAGGCCTCCTTCAATCATACAACCCTTGGTGGAGGAGATTGTGAGCACAAGGCTTTCTGCTACTCAAACCCTTGTAACCAATGCAACCAAAAAGGGGGAGAGTCAGTCAGTGAAAGCAAAGAGGAAGAGCATAGAGGGGAAGAAAGAAAAGGAGACTGAGAAAGAAGAGGAGTTTGTGAAGGGAGCTGACATTGATCAAGTGGGTGAAAGTCACAAAGACTTTCATGTCACATATAAGAAGAGAAAGGTTGAAGGAAAATAGAAAGAACTCGAACTCGATGAGATGATCAAAATGGCGGATGCTACACACAGTAAATCAATGGACTCCATTATTGATTAACTGTATAGACAGGGGTTCGATACTGCAAAGCTTGACTCAGAGATTAGGAGACTTGAAGTTCAAGAAATTAACTCAAGATGGGCAAGTTATGATGCATTAGAAAGAGAAAGACTAGAGATCATGATCAGATTCATTGCAAAGTACCTTGGGAGATCATTGATCGAGATTAAGTCATGGACCAGGGACAGTATCTTGGCAATAACCACCAAGATCTGTTAGTCTGAAGCATACACTAAGGGATTGGTGATTGAAGCACTAAATGAGGCAGGTGCTGGGAACAGAAAGGAACTAGCAAAACACTCAAAAGCCTCACTCACTACAAGAATGCTAGAACAACCTGCAAAACTCCCATTTCAAAATCACCACTACCACAACCCTCTAAACCAACTCCTTTACCCTCAAAACCAACAGCCGATGATGCACCCAAGGAGAAGAAGAGAAGGGTGTTGAGGCTAGAAGAAGAAGAAGAAGAGGATGATGAGGAAGAAGATAGGCTGCCTCTTTCTGCAGTCTTAACTTTGCCTAAAGGCAAACCTATGCCCATCACTCCCACCTCACAGATGGAAGCTGTGAGAGTAAAGATAGAAGAAGAACAGCAGCAAAAGCTTCATGATGATGAGATGCTGAAAAGCATAGACAAAACTTATGCTGCTTCTTCATCAATAATCAGTATGAAGAAGGAAGCTCTGAGATTGTACACCCTTGCTAACACATTTCAATATCAAAAGGAAAAGGTGAGAATATGGCCTGATCCTAGGGTGGCTCACAGAATTGTGAAGAAAGACATTCCTTCGAGATACAAGGGCCAAGTAAAAAGGATCGTAGATGAAGAGATCACAGTGGTGCTTGTAGTATCACCCTGGGAAATTGTAGAAGATTTCAAGAAGGCCTATGAAACTAAACAGCCACCCCAAAAGATGTTAGAGAACATAGTAATTAAAAAGGGGTTAGTCTACATGAGGCTTGAGAACTTCAAACAAAATGAGCTCAGTCTGTTACTTGAAGGGACTCACCCAGATGAGTTTGCATACAGACAGATCACAACCGTTGAGCTCAAAAATGGCAAACAGGCTAAGTACATTTCAGAGCTGTATGGGCGTGAAGGATTGTTTGATGGTGGAGCTGAAAATCTTACCATGGAAGAACAGATTATGTTTCTCAGAGCATACACCAGAGAATCCTACAGGCTTATACATGGGAAGTAGATTTCATGGATAGGACCACAGCCCTGTGTCCAGGTCCCCAAAGTCAGGGCTCCTATCCATACTATGCCAACCAAATTTCAGAAATCTATTCCCAGGCCAGTGCTTAATTGGGTCATCTTCTTAGCTGATCAAGAAGGAAAAAGACCAATCTTATTGCCAATAATAAGTGGTGTTGGACCAAAAGAACCAATGAGCCTGATCAGAGAAACCTCTAAGTCCCACAGGACATCACAACAGCTGAAGAAGACCTGATCAGCTGTTCTACAAAGTCTGAAGAATACAACTGCTGAAGTATTCTGAAGTACTGAAGACAAAGACTGAGACAACAGCTGAAGATCTAAAGTCTGAAGACTTCAACAAGTATTGAAGACAAAGACTGAAGATCAACAGCTGAAAGACAAAGTCTGATGTTCAAGTACTGAAGACATCAGCTGATGCTAACAGCTGATGACAACAGCTGAAGAGGGCTTCTTCAGTTGTTGTGATGGTTTTTCTTCATCAGTAGTTTTCTTTTCCTTTCAGTAGTTTGTTTACTTTTCTGTAGTTTTGTTTCCTTTTCAGTACTTGTAAACAACTGAAGAGGAGAGGTTGTTCTCAGTTGTTGTAGTATCAGTAGTTTTATGTTTTTCAGTAGTTGTAAATAAGATGTTTAACACTTAGGAACATTTGTAAGAAGATGTCAGTTGTTGACATCTTCAGTAGTTGTTAAACATCAGTAGTTATAAAACGGTTACATGTCACTTTCAAGTGACATCAGCCTACGTCATTCTTTCCTTTATAAGGAAGGATGACTCACCTGTAATCGTGCCATTGAGGCTGACAATCTTAATGCAATATCCTTTGTCAGATATTTCTCTCTCTATAACAAAATTCTTTTATCGCTTTATATCGAATGTTCTTGCTTGAATTTGTCTAATTCTGAGCTATTCCGCTGCTATATCTGTTCAATCGATTAAACCAAGAGGCTGAGATCCTAACAAATGGTATCAGAGCGGGTTAATCACTGATCGATCTAACAATGATCATTGAAACTGTCCAATCGCTCTAAGTTTGATCGAATTAGCAAATTCGCAAGGATCTGTTATAGAGATTGAGAGTGTATCGCTTCTGGCCGTTTTATTTGAGGTTCTGTGTGGTTCTGAGCTAAATTTATTGTGATTTTACTTGAATCTGTCTGATTTTCCACAATGACTACTTCTTCGAATGATCCTTTCAATACTGGATCCTCTACCAAGCCTCCGATCCTGGTGAGGAATGAGTATAACATTTGGCAGAGAAGATTGCTCCATCACCTGTCTGTCAATAGCTCAGGTTGTTGGACATCTGTGGTACATGGACCACATAAGCCAATGGTGAATGATCCGGAAACAAACCAGTTGGTTCCAAAGAAGAAGGAGCAATACTCCGATGAGGACAAGAAGTTGTTTGAAATCGATGCAAAAGCCCATGGAATTTTGGCTATGGCTATTCCTAATGAGATTTACTCTGGGCTTTTGCATTGTGAGTCTGCTCATGACCTCTGGAAAGCCATCAAAGAACAATTTGGTGGTACTGATGAGGTTTTAGCAAACAACAGGGAAATCCTCGCCCAACAATATGAGACTTTCTCTCATAGAAAGGGTGAGACTCTGACTCAACAATTGAGTTCAACCCAAGTGTTATCCCTAGAAGTACTGAGGGTACTGGAGAGCAGGGATAACATCTGGAGTTCAAATCCCAAAACTGACAGCACTAAAGAGAAGAAAACTGTCAGTAGGAAGGATTTGAAGCCTACTAAGGGAGTTGACAAGAAGGCAAAAAGTGCTTCTAAACTGCTGAAGAGCAAGTCTTCAGTAGTTTCATCTTCTTCAGTTGATGATCAACAGAAGATGAAGAAGAAACCATGTGAAATATGTGGTCTATTCAATCATCTCACAGATGATTGTTGGTACAAAAAGGGATCCAAACTCAAACAAAAGGAGAAAATTAAAGAAAACTTGGCTAAAATGAAAACTGAGTTTGAGTCCAAGTTTGTACCAGCAGCATCAAATCCTGTTACTCCTATGTCCAAAAAGAAATCTAAAAGGGAAGGAGTGCAACAGGCAACAGCTGAGGTTGCTCAAAAGAAGATGGTGCAACACAAGAACTCATCATCAAACACCAATACCAATGTGTCTGAAGAGCTGAAAGCTCTTTCCCAGAATCAGACACAGCTGGTAATGATGGTTCAACATCTGTTGGGAAGAGTTAACCAACTTGATGGCCCTGTGTTGAAACCCCAAAAGGAGATCCAAGCCAAAGGATTTCTCTTCTACACCATCTCCTTCACCTCAAGCTATTGTGCCCAATAAACCTGTTAGTTTACCATCTATTGATGAGACCAGGCCCAAAACCAAAAAGGTTTGGGTCTCCAAAACTAACTGATTGTTTATTAATGCAGGTTTCAACAACAAGCCAAAGTAGCATCTGGTATGTAGACAGTGGGGGATCTTTGCATATGACTGGGAACAACTCACTTCTTAATGACTACTCTCTAGGAAGGAAGGGTTTTGTTTCCTTTGGCAATGATGCTAGAGGTTACATCATCGGGAAGGGCTTTGTTTCCAATGGGGAAATAAGGTTGATGATGTCAACCATGTGGAAAATCTCAAGTATAACCTCTTGAGTGTCAGTCAATTGTGTGACAAAGGCCATGTTGCCCTTTTCACAAGCCAGAACTGCAGGATTCTGTCATCCAAAGTTCTGAGTTTGATTGACAAGGTATTGGATGCTCACACTCTCCTGAAGGCCAACAGGACAGGAAGAGTGTATGCCTTAGATCTTTCCAAGAAAATAGATCTCAAAGGCCATCCTTGCCTATTTTCCAAGGCCTCTCCTCAAGAATCTAATCTATGGCATAGAAGGCTGGGACATGTTAACTTCAAGAACATGAATCAGCTGATACACCATAGTTTAGTAAGGGGAATGCCTATGAAGGAGTTCAAGTGTGAAAACAACTGCACTGCTTGTTTGAAAGGAAAACAGCACAAGGTTTCATTCCCACCTATTGAAGAACCAAAGTCCACTGTCTGCTTACAACTTCTTCACATGGATCTCTTGGTCCTGTGAGAGTGATGAGCATGGCAAAGAAGAAATACTGTCTGGTAATTGTGGATGATTACTCCAGATTTGTATGGACTTTCTTTCTACATTCAAAGGATGAAGCTGCACAGAAGATCATAAACTTGTGTTGTATGCTGAGAAGCAGTATTCCCTCTCAGTCAAGTGTATTAGAAGTGACAATGGAACAGAATTCAGGAACAATACACTTGATGAGTTCTACCTTTCCAAGGGAATAAAGAGGCAGTTTAGTATTCCAAGAACTCCTGAACAGAATGGAGTTGTGGAGAGAAAGAACAGGACCCTCATTGAAGCTGCAAGGTCTATGTTGGCTGATTCTGGACTGCCATTGACCTTTTGGGCTGAAGCTGTCAACACAGCATGCTATGTGCAGAATAGAGTGCTAATAAATCAGAGGTTGATGAAGACTCCATATGAAGTTCTACATCATTTGGCCCCTCTCATTTCATTCTTTAGAGCATTTGGGTGTCCCTGTTTCATTCTCAACACAAAGGATCAGCTCCAGAAATTTGATCCTAAGGTGGATGCAGGGTACTTTGTTGGTTATTCATCAACTTGCAAGGCATACAGAGTCTTCAACTGCAGAACAAAGATGGTTGAAGAGACTCTACATGTCAAGTTCAATGAATCTCCAAAGGACAAGATTCCACAAAGCCCTGTGGAGCTCTTTGATTTGGACATACTGCAATATGTTCCTTATCAATCTCCTGCTGTTGCTCCTGTCAACAGTTCACCACCTGGTGTTACTGCTGAAGATGATGATGATAGTAGTAATCACCTCTTCAGGTTTAGTGACCAACTGCCTGAGTCCTCTAAACCTGATGCTCCTGTAGCTCCAGCAGCACCATCCACAACAAATGCTGATGAGATTTCTGCATCCTCAACTTCATTTGAGTTGCCACCATCTTCATGGTTTCAAGAATCTGCATCAACATCTGCTGCTGCTGAAGGTCCTACAAACACTTGCACAGATTTGATTGTTTACCAAGAGCTGAAAAATCACCCAATGTCTCAAATCCTTGGTGATATCAATGCTGGTGTTTCAACCAGAAGCCAGTTGTCCAATTTCTGCTTCTATGCTCTCTTCATCAGTCAGCTAGAGCCAAAGAACTATCATGTAGCCTTGAGAGACAATGGATGGGATGAAGCCATGCAGCTTGAGCTTCTTCAGTTCAAAAAACAGCAAGTGTGGGAGCTTGTTCCTCTACCCCCAGGTAAGTGTGCAATAGGCACTAAATGGGTGTTTAGGAATAAAACTGATGAAAATGGGCTAATTGTTAAGAACAAGGCCAGACTGGTTGTGCAGGGGTTTGCACAAGAAGAAGGTATTGATTATGATGAACCTTTGCCCCTGTAGCCAGACTGGAGGCAATTAGATTGTTTTTAGCCTATGCTGCACTCCACAATCTTAAAGTTTTTCAAATGGATGTCAAAAGTGCTTTTCTATATGGTAACATAAAAGAAGAAGTTTATGTGTGTCAACCACCAGGCTTTGAGGATAATAAGCACCCAGAATGGGTATATAAGCTTGATAAAGCTCTTTATGGGTTGAAACAAGCACCTAGAGCCTGGTATGAGACCTTATCAAACTTTCTTCTACAGAATAATTTCACTAGAGGCTCCATAGATAAAACTTTATTTATTAAGAAGGTGGATCAGCATAAGCTACTTGTTCAAATTTATGTTGATGATATTATATTTTCATCCTCTGATCCCCATTGTGTGAGGAATTCCAAAACTTAATGCAACAGAAGTTTGAAATGAGTGCAATGGGAGAATTACAGTTCTTTCTAGGTTTGCAAATCAAACAAAAAGCTGATGGAATTTTCATTCATCAGTCTAAATACTCAAAAGATCTTTTGAATAAGTTTGATTTACAAAACTGTAAACCCTGTTCTACTCCCATGTGCAACACCACACAATTGGATGTTGATCAGAAAGGTAAAGCTGTTGATGAAACTCTTTACAGATGTATGATTGGTTCCTTGATGTATTTAACAGCTTCTAGACCAGATATTATGTTTGCTACATGTGTTTGTGCTAGATTTCAGGCTGCACCTAAGGAGTCTCATCTGATTGCAGTCAAGAGGATCTTTAGATATCTGCAAGGTACATAATCTCTAGGCTTATGGTATTCCACTGGACATTCTTGCAAATTAGTTGCTTTCTCTGATAGTGACTATGCAGGGTGTAAGTTGACCAGGAAATCAACTTCTGGTGGATGTCAATTCCTAGGCAACTGTTTGATTTCTTGGCAGAGTAAGAAACAAACATCTGTTGCTACATCCACTGCTGAAGCCGAGTACATTGCTGCTGCGAGTTGTACATCCCAAGTACTCTGGCTTCAGAATCAACTTTTGGATTATGGCATTACAGAGACTAAGACTCCATTATTAATGGATAGTGCTTCAGCTCTTTGCATTGTCAAAAATCCAGTCCAGCACTCTAGGACCAAACATATAGAAATTAGACATCATTTATAAGAGATTGTTTTGAAAAGGGTCTAATTAATCCTATGTTTGTGCCTAGTGCTGATGAGCTTGCAGACATTTTTACTAAGCCTTTGGATAGTTCAACTTTCCACAACCTGGTGTTAAGGCTTGGTATGCTGCAGCTAGAATAAGTGACAACTACTGATGATCTCAGTAATTACTGATGATCATTGGTAACCATGTCACATATAAGTACTGATGAGTTATTTTACCCTCAGTAGTTTTTATAACTACTGAAGGCTAAATGCTTTAAGTACTGTACTTTATCTGTTCTAAACTACTGATGTAGTTACAACTACTGATGCACTTACAACTACTGAAATCAGTAGAAACAGATAAGTACTGATGTCCTATGAAACAACTGAAAACAACAAAAAGGCTGATGAGTACGTGTTGAGGACAGTATGAAACAGCTGAAAGGCTATGAATTGACGACAACTACTGATGAGTACTCTCTCTTCAGTAGTTCACAAACTGATGTTTCTTCATAAACAACTGAAGCAATACCATGTCTTCAGTAGTTTCACAACTACTGATGACTAATACCAAGTCCTCAGTTGTTTCAACATCTGAAGTCCAACTTGTCTTCAGTAGTTTTTTTTTTTTTTTTTTTTTTTAAACTACTGATGCCTAAATCAGAGACTTCAGTTGTTTCAACGTCTGATTGTAAACACCATGTCTTCAGTTGTTTTATAACTGCTGACCACACCAATACCATCAGTCGTTTCAAACCTCTGAAAGTTAATACCACGTCATCAGTTGTTTCAAATACTGATGACTAACACCAAAACCTTCAGTCGTTTCATAACCGTACCCTATATATATCTGATCCCTCTTTCAGAGTTTTTCATTCTTTCACGACCTAAAATTTCAAAAGCTCTGAAAATCTTTCACCTTCATTAATGGCGACCATGCAACTCAAGCCTCGACACAACTGTGTCGCGTACCTCACTAAATCGCACTTCTGGACCAAATTCGATAATGCTATAGATCTTATGGTCCAATCACCACTGAAAACGGCCTTCCTCCTAAATCCAATCATTTATGCCGATTCGCTACATCAGTTTTGGACGAATGCAACTGTTAATGGAGAATCTATCCATTCGTCCATCAACTCTCATAAGGTGGTCATCTCTACTGCTACCATCCGCCAGATATTACTATTAGATGATGCTGCCTACCCTGTTGGATATCCTAAGCGCCAAATTGATCTTTCATTTGGACAACATGGATATCAAGGCGATCTTAGTGCTTCGACCATCCTGAAGAAACATTTTCCAGATGCTGAACGATTGATATTTCATATGGTAAATGTTTGCCTGGCCTCGAAGACTTCTTCTTGGGATCAACTGTCTTCCAGATGGCAACAGGTACTGTTCTCTATCCTTGAACAAGAACCACTAAACTTTTCTGAAATAATTTTGTTGAAATCAAGGATATGGCCACAAAACCACTTTCTAACCGTTGGATACTATATCCTCGGTTTATAATGGCCATAATAGAGAATCAGCTTTATGCTGAGGGACTAGTTGGTCTAGGAGTCCCTGCTTTGGCTGTATTGCCGGAGGTATACTCCCGACACAACACTGACCAAACTCTTAAACAGGCTGCCAAGCTGCGCAAACCCACGCAGCTGGAACCCACAGCCTCCACTTCCACATCCAAAGTCCCCTCCAAACCCACAAAGAAGAAGCCTAAGAAGGCTACTCAGGGAGTTGAGTCCCCTGAGGATGCTCCTGCTGCACCAAAGCAGGTTATCTCTACTGGAATAACCCCCCAGTAGAGACTATGACTCCACCAACCGAAGCCGCTCAGGTTTCCTCTCAAAAGGAACCTGATGCAACCACTCAAAGGGAAGCCACACTGCTGGGATCCTCCTCACTTGAGGGGATTACCATTGAAGAGCACCACTCGCCCCGGGTGCACACTGCTTCCACACCCTCTCCTGATGCAACCGCCCCTCAAAGCCCTACAATAATGTTGCAAAAGTGCTGACGCAGTTGCATTCCTCACCCCCCACCCAGACACCAATCACTACTGGGATAACCTCAACACCTGAGGGGGAGGATCACAATGCTTCTGTCAACCCACAGCACAGGGGTTATCATGTTCCATCTCCTGGTGTAGACAAGGAGGTGCGACCTTCTGGTGAGGCTGCCACTGCCTCTGACTCAGCAAATGACCAGGATGCAGTTGGTAACATATCTAAGACCTCACCAGCGGCAACAGCTGATGAAGGACATAGTCCTGAGGCTGGAAGTCCCCAGAACCAAGAACAAGGGGCACATGCTATAATTGATCTACACTCAAGGCATGTTAATCCTGGCTCTGTCAGGAGGTCAGGTGATTCAGTATCAACTGATGATGACCTGAGCTTCTTCTATGATGTAGTTGCTCAAAACACCATCCTAGAGGATGAGGTTAGCAGACTCAAAGAGCTGCTGGCCAAGATGTCTCAGGATGAAAGTCCATCTGCCACCACAATACACCCACAGATGGCACCTTCTTCTGAAGGTCCCCTAAACACTGAGCCAATACATACTTCCAAGCCACCAGCCTCTGCTTTTGGCACTGATTCTCAGGAACAGAACCATCCTGATCAATCAGTTGCTAACCTTCAAAAATCCCTACCTCTCATCACTCCCATGATCACAGATATAGTGATCAAAGCCATTGATGAGAGGCTTCCTACAATAATACAACCCCTGGTGGAGGAGTTGGTGACCAAATCACTTTCTACTGCTCAAACCCTTGCACCCAATGCAAACAAAAAGGGGGAGAGTCAGTCAGTTAAAGGAAAAGGAAGAGGACAGATGGGAGAAGGAGAAAGAATCAGAGAAGGTAAATGAGAAGGAGTTGGCTGTTATAAGTGTGGAGGAGACTGAGTTTGATCATGAGAAGGAGAAGGAGAGTGAGAAGAGAGCTGAAGTGAATGAAAGTCAAAAGACTTTCATGTCACATATCAAAAGAGGAAAGAAGGAGAGTCTGAGAAGGAGAAGGAGCTGAATGATATGGTGAAAGAAGCTGATGCCAACCATAACCGTTCAATGGATAAAATCATTGATCAGTTATATAGGCAGAGTTTTGACATCCAACAACTAGACTCCGAGATCAGAAGGTTGGAGACAGAGGAGATCAACTCAAGATGGGCTAGTTATGATGCCTTAGAAAGAGAAAGGCTGGAGATAATGATTAGATTTGTAGCCAAATACTTGGGAAGATCTCTGATAGAAATAAGGGCCTGGACCAGGGACAACATCTTGGCAATAACCACCAAGATTTGTTCGTCTGAAGCATACTCCAAGGGTTTAGTGATTGAGGCATTAAATGAAGCTGGGGTTGGGAACCGAAAAGAACTGACAAAATTTACTAAAGCCTTCCTTACAGCCAAAATGCTAAAACAGTCTGAAAAGCCTCTATCCTCAAAATCACTACCTCCACAACCCACTAAAACAACCCCTTACCCTCTAAACCAACCATCCAACCCACAAAACCAAATCCTTTACCCCCAAAACCCACTGCCAGTGATGTACCTAGACAAAAGGAAAGAAAGGTACTGAGGGCTGATGAAGAAGAAGAGGAGGATGAAGACAGACTGCCACTCTCTGCAGTTATCACTTTGCCTAAGGCTAATCCAATGTCCATCACTCCTGCTTCTCAAATGCATGCTGTGATGATAAAGATTGAAGAGGAACAGATGCAAAGACATGATGAGGAAATGCTGAAAAGCATTGACAAAGCATATGCCACATCCTCTTCAATGATTAGCATGAAGAAAGAAGTCTTAAGATTGTACACCCTTGCTAATACCTTTCAATACCAAAGGGAAAAAGTAAGGATATGGCCTGATCCTAGGGTGGCACACAGGATTGTCAAGAAAGAAATTCCTTCAAAATACAAGGGCCGAGTGAAGAGGGTTGTCGACGAAGACATCACTGTGGTTCTTGTAGTGTCCCCCTGGGAAATTGTAGAAGAGTTCAAGAAAGCTTATGAAGCTAAACAACCACCCCAAAAGATGTTGGAGAATAAAATCATAAAGAAGGGATTGGTTTACAAAAGACTTGAAAACTTCAAACAAGATGAGCTCAACCTGCTCTTAGAAGGGACTCATCCAGATGAGTTTGCTTACAGACAAATAACCACGGTTGAGCTCAAGAATGGAAAACAAGCCAAGTACATCTCTGAAGTGTATGGCCGAGAAGGATGTTTGATGGTGTGCCCAAGGTGCTGACAATGGATGAGCAGATCATGTTTCTAAGGGCTTACACCAGGGAATCCTATAGGCTGATACACGGGAAGTAGATCTCATGGTTGGGGTAACAGCTCAGTGTCCAAGTCCCCATACAGAGCTCCCAACCATATCATGCAAAACAGATCATCAGAGACTTCTTCCCAGGCCGGTGCTGAAAAAGGGTCACTTCTCATCTGATCAAGAGGATAAAAAGACCAATCTATCTGCCAAAATAAGTGGGACTCGTCAATAACTTAGAGGTTTTGGCTGCATTGGTTCAGGGGGAGTTTGTTGGACCAAAAGAACCAATGAGCCTGATCAGAGAAACCTCTAAGTCCCACAGGACATCACAACAGCTGAAGAAGACCTGATCAGCTGTTCTACAAAGTCTGAAGAATACAACTGCTGAAGTATTTCTGAAGTACTGAAGACAAAGACTGAGACAACAGCTGAAGATCTAAAGTCTGAAGACTTCAACAAGTACTGAAGACAAAGACTGAAGATCAACAGCTGAAAGACAAAGTCTGATGTTCAAGTACTGAAGACATCAGCTGATGCTAACAGCTGATGACAACAGCTGAAGAGGGCTTCTTCAGTTGTTGTGATGGTTTTTCTTCATCAGTAGTTTTCTTTTCCTTTCAGTAGTTTGTTTACTTTTCTGTAGTTTTGTTTCCGTTTCAGTACTTGTAAACAACTGAAGAGGTTGTTCTTCAGTTGTTGTAGTATCAGTAGTTTTATGTTTTTCAGTAGTTGTAAATAAGATGTTTAACACTTAGGAACATTTGTAAGAAGATGTCAGTTGTTGACATCTTCAGTAGTTGTTAAACATCAGTAGTTATAAAACGATTACATGTCACTTTCAAGTGACATCAGCCTACGTCATTCTTCCTTTATAAGGAAGGATGACTCACCTGTAATCGTGCCATTGAGGCCGACAATCTTAATGCAATATTCCTTTTGTCAGATATTTCTCTCTCTATAACAAAATTCTTTTATCGCTTTATATCGAATGTTCTTGCTTGAATTTGTCTAATTCTAAGCTATTCCGCTGCTATATCTGTTCAATCGATTAAACCAAGAGGCTGAGATCCTAACAAGTGGGACCTCAATAAAGTTAAGGTTTGGCTGCATTGGTTCAGGGGGAGTTTGTTGGACCAAAAGAACCAATGAGCCGGATCAGAAAACTTAAGTCCCCACAGCGTCACAACAACTGCGACTGAGACACAAGTGCTGAAGACAAAGTCTGAAGACACAAGTGCTGAAGACAAAGTCTGAAGACAAAGTCTGAAGACACAAGTGCTGAAGACACAAGTGCTGAAGACAAAGTCTGAAGACAAGTGCTGAAGACAAAGTCTGAAGACACAAGTGCTGAAGACAAAGTCTGAAGACAAAGTCTGAAGACACAAGTGCTGAAGACAAAGTCTGAAGACACAAGTGCTGAAGACAAAGTCTGAAGACAAGTGCTGAAGACAAAGTCTGAAGACACAAGTGCTGAAGACAAAGTCTGAAGACAAGTGCTGAAGACCAAGTATCAGTCGTTGTCACAACAACTGAAGAGGTCTTCTTCAGTAGTTGTGACGGTTTTCTTTCAGTAGTTTTATGTTTTCCTTTCTGTAGTTTTGTAAAACGACTGAAGAGCTTGTTCTTCAGCCGTTGTAGTTTCAGTAGTTTCGTATCAGTAGTTTTATGTTTTATACTTAGCACTCTGATATGTTCTCAATAGTTGTGAACATTTCAGTAGTTTGTTAAGTTTTAGTTATTTTTGTAACAAATCTGCCAGATGTCACTATCCCATGATATCAGCAGTGATTGCACTCTATATAAGGAGTGTCAACCTTATTGTAATTGTGAATGATTGAGCAGAAACATTTGATATTATTGAAACATTCCTTTTCATAGAAATACATTCTCTCTTTACAACCGTATTTGTTCTTAATGCATACGAATATCAAATTCTTGCTATAATTTGTCTAATTCTTGTTCTATTCTGCTGCGTTACACTCTAATCCATCAAACTTGAGATCTCTGATCCTGTCACTACCTACAATGGAAGCAAAGGTTCGAGATCTACCTAAATGGTGTAGACCTAAATTTGTGGGAATCAATAGAGACAAGGTATAGCATGCCAGTCAGTGTAGATGGAGTTAAACTTACCTTAGAAGGGATGACTGATGGACAAAAGGTTAAGTACAATGCAGAGAAGAAGGTGTACTCTCTGTTAACTTAGTCCATTCCTAAGGATATATTCCATCAGTTCTCTGAGAACAAGCAAGCAAAGAAGCTATGGGATGCTCTGGAAAAACGGTATGAGGGGAATGCCTTATTAAAAGCTCTAAAGGCTAAAGCGTTGAAAAAGGAGTTTGATAACTTCTTGTCGATGGGAAAGGAGAGCTTGGATGACGTTATCGACCGTTTCTACCACTTGATGAGTGAGCTGCACACTCATGGAGTTGTTACAACCATGGAAGACAAGGTATCGAATTTTGCAAATGGATTGCCAGAAAAATGGGTCTCCTTTGTGTCAAACCTCAGACTGAATGATATGCTGGCGAAGTTAGATATCAACGATTTCATTCTGAAGCTGAGAGAGGAAGAGTTGAGGATGAAGTACAGGTCTCAAAAGGCGTCATATGATCAGAACCCGTCACTTTACAACTCCACTCCTCAAGCAAAAATGTCTAGAGCACCACTTCAAATGGCGTTCATATCTAGTTCAGCCGCTCCATCTCAAGCTACTACTTCAGGATCTGACACGTCAGGGTCATCGTGCACCCAACACATAGCACCTGAAGCCAATGCTACCAGATTGAAGATTGAGAATCTTGGTAATGTGACCATTGAAGTAGCAAAGGAGCATATGGATCTCCTAGCAGTTGTTGTTTATTCCTATGACGGTTTAGTCGCGGGGAAGATTGGAAACTGCCATCTGGCAGATGAAGACTACGAACAAGTAGATGAGACTGAGCTAGAGAGGATGGATATCATGTGGGCATTGGCAAGTGCTGTTCGAAGAGCTATAGAGTTTGTTAAAAAGACCGGACAGAACTTAATTGCCACAAAGGATACAACCTTTGGTTTTGACAAAACCAAAGTTACCTGTTTTAACTGTGGAGAGAAGGGGCATTTCAAGCGTGAGTGTGTGAAGCCCAGGAAAGCAGGAAGTGGTAATCCATTTCATCCTTTAATCATCAAGATAAACCCACAAGTAGTCCTGCATTATCAAGCAAGGATCCTAAAGCCCTGACGACTCACGATGATGAAGGGCAAGATTAGAGCTTTCGGTTTGTTTCTCCGGAGAATCCAACATTACATGCGTTGAGGATTTAGATGACGATTCTACAAGCGAAGGAGATATAGCAGCTGAACTCGTGATGTCCAATAATGAAGAAACTGCAAATGTGGTAAATCACCTGAATGATGAAGGAAAAAGTTCAATATGTTCAGAATCACCTGCACCAGAAAAGTCAGACTCTACGATGATGGCTGATTCAACAAAACCTTCTCAAGTAAGTTCCACTAACCAACTTTTCAATAATCATGCTTGTTTTGATTGTAATAAATTTAGGGAAAGCATAGATTTGAAATTTTCTAGGTTCTTAGATCATAATGATAGCCTAGTAAAGGACTTGCAACTGTGCACTAAAGCAAATCGTATTTTAAAATTATATGAGCACAGTAACAAAGAGAAAATAGAACTGTTAAATAAACAACTTAGGGAAAATGAAGATGTGGCCTTTAACCAAGCTAATGACATTAAGTTCTATCTAAACTCCCTAGAAGAAGCTAAGAAACAAGAAGCAGTTTTGAAAGTCGAAGTGAATTCATCAAAGCAAAAACTACATAGTGGACTAGTTCTTCTCACATAGTTCAGCACTTAGTGAGAGAACGTAACAACGGGGAGGGTTTGGGTTACAAAGTGGTGCCACCACCACATGAGACCTTGTTGAATGCTAAAAGCAAACCAATTAATATCAACCCAATCAAGGATCATATGGTGTCCACTCCTCTTGTAAGTTATCCAGATTCCACAAGTAATCCCATTGAATCTGTCACTAAACAAAAGGAAACCACTTTAAAGGCAAAAGGTAAAATGCCTATTGTTAATCTAGATGAACAACTTGAGAAGGTTAAGGTAAAGTCTGGTTCAAACATGTCTAATTCTGAACCTAAAAAGACCAAACAAGTTAACCAAACACGTGCGTCGTATATAAGTCCAAATAAACAAAAGAGTAAAGATGTAAGAAGGTTCAAACAATTGATTTTGTTAAACAAGATAAAACATCTAAACAAGAAGTGTCAAAAATCAACCAAGTCAAAGTCACACAAGTGTCACACTTCTCCATAGAAACAACCATACCAGCATGTCGAAAGTAGATCTTGCTACAACTGTGGAAAGTATGGACACATCATGTCTAACTGTCCTTACTATCAGACACCTAGGAAGAAAGTTGAACTTCATGATCCTAAACCCAGTTCATCTAAAAGGAGCTCAATGACTCCACCTAGAAGAGTTAGTGAACATAAAGTTCAAACCATAAGCCAATCATCTGTTTATCACAAACAGACCTTACACAAAACTGGCTTGTGGAAAGAAAAGTCTAGTTCAATGTCTGGTAATGAGAACAAGAAGATGAATGATCTTCCCTCACCCTCTAATGAACAATGGGTGGAATTTATGATGTGTGATGCCCCTGGGACACCCAAGCTGGTTAAGGCTTGGGTCCCTAACCTTAACTAATGTTTTCAATTGAATGTATAGGGTGTTCGCTATAGTGCTGAAACAAACACTTGGATTGTAGATAGCGGAGCATCCAGGCACATGATTGGAAACCGGGCACTCCTGTCAAATGTCAAACAAATAAAAGGAGGTCATGTTTCATTTGCTGGAAACAAAGGAGGTTATATCACAGCTCAAGGGGAAATAGGGAATCAGAAAGTGAAGTTTGACAAGGTAAACTATGTTCAACAACTTCAAAATAATTTGCTTTCTGTCTCCTAAATCTGTGACAAAGGATTTAAAGTAGTATTCGAGAACAAGAAATGATATGTTCTAAAAAAGGACTACATGATCCCAGAGGACCAAGTCTTAATGTCAGCTTCAAGATATAACGACCTTTATGTCTTGGATCTTTCAAAGGCCTCCACAACGGATAATCAAGTTTAGTGCTTTTTATGTCTTGGATCGATCTCCTGGCATAGGAGAATGGGACACATCAATCCATGGAAGATGAACCACTTGATCCAGAATGATCTAGTGAGAGGAGTAAACGTCAAAAACTTCCAACTACAAGATTTTTATGTCGCCTGCAAGAAAGGCAAACAGACTAAGAAGTCTCATAAGGAAAAGAAAGTTCATTCCATAGAACTGCCTCTTGAGCTTCTTCACACGGATCTGTTTGGTCCAGTCAGTACAAGGAGCATCGCTGGAGACTTGTACTTTTATGTAGTTACAGATGACTACTCAAGGTTCTCTAGGGAAATGTTTCTGAAATCTAAATCTGAGATATTTAAGTCATTCAAAGAGTTAGTAACTACTTTAGAGTCTCTCTACAAGCTGAAGGTAAGACAAGTACGCTCAGACAATGGTACCGAGTTCAAGAATCAGTGGATAGAGGCTTTTTGCAAAGAAAAAGGAATTGTGCACCAGTTCACTTCTGCCTACACCCGATAAATGAACAGAGTTGTTGAGAGAAAGAATCGTAGCTTGATAGAGACAACAAGGACAATGCTAGTAGACTCGAAACTGCCCATCCAATTTTGGAATGAGGCAGTTGCTAATGCATGTTACACTTTAAATCGAGTCCTGGTGGTAAAACATCATGGTAAGACATGTTACAAGCTACTTCAATGACGTAAGCCAAATCTGGAGTACCTCGAACCATTTGGCGCACCTTGCATCCTTTTGAAGAAAACTCAGGAAGGCAAGTTCAGCAAGAAGGCTGAAGAAAGAATCTTCCTAGGATACAACATACCAATAAGAGAGTTTACAATAACTCAACGGGTCAAGTAGAAGTATGGTGTAACGTGGACATTCAGAGATACACCACCCCCAGCTGGAAAAGGACCCGCACTCTTTTTTGATTATGATGGATTCTTTAAGTCCTTCAACATCCCTCTCTTCACTTCTGAAGACGAGTTAGCTACCAAGATAATGTATGAGGTCTTAAACACACCGCCTGTAGACTTAACAACATCCGGATCTCAAGACCAGCCTTCTAGTAACTCAGGGGGAGCAGGAGTTAAGTGATTCCTCTTCTGACAATGAAGAAGTGAAAAATGCTCAAGTGGATCAGGAGGAACAGGTTCCAACTACTACAAGTACACATGCATCAAATGTTGATGCCTCTGACACTTCGAAACCCCATACTCCCACTTCCTTAGATACAGAACCTGTGGTTCATAATCTGGATAATGAGGTAGGTGTACCCACTACTCCTGGATCTCGTCTAAATATGTATCATCCTCTAGACAATGTCATAGGGGATGTACAATCAGGAGTATAGACAATAAATCAGCTATATTCAGCTGATTATGCCTCAGTCATGGAGAAAGGCTACCTTCATGACAGTACTTATCGATGTTTTTTGTCTCAATTTGAGCCAAATATGTAAGTGATGCCTTAAAGGATGAGGCTTTGGTGAGTGCCATGCAAGAAGAACTTCTTCAATTCAAGAAGTTAGGTATATGGACTCTGGTGGATAGACCTAAAGGTGCTAAGGTCATTGGCACTAAATGGGTCTTAAAATGCAAGAAGGATGACCAAGGGGTCATTATTAGAAACAAGGCTCGGCTTGTAGTTCAAGGATTTCAACAAGTCGAGGGAATCGATTACAACGAAGTGTTTGCACCCGTGGCTAGAATGGAAGCAATCCGTATCTTCCTAGCCTATGCATCGTATATGAAGATTAATGTCTATAAGCTCGATGTGAAAAGTGCATTCCTTCATGGTGAAATCTGAGAAACAGTGTATGTCAGTCAACCCGAGGGATTCGAGGATCCGTATCATCGGGACAGAGTTTACAAGCTGGACAAGGCTCTATACGGGCTTCATGAAGCCCCCAGAGCATGATATGAGAAACTATCGACTCATCTTGTGAATCACGGGTTTCCAAGAGGAGTGACTGATTGCACACTATTTATCAAAGAAAAAGATGGTGACTTGCTGCTAATACAGATCTATGTTGATTACATAATCTTCGGATCCAAAAATGAAGAGTTATGTAAAGAATTTGAAGCAGTAATGAAAGCAAAGTTCGAAATGCGTGCAATGGGAGAAATGAAGTTTTTTCTCGGATTACAGGTGGATCAGACACCTAAGAGAATTTCCTACATCAAACCAAGTATGTAGGCGATATTCTCAGTCAGTTTGATATCGAAAATGCTTCGGCTGCTGGAACTCCT
Organism: Flaveria trinervia; assembly: GCA_025506515.1. Taxonomy (NCBI): domain Eukaryota; kingdom Viridiplantae; phylum Streptophyta; class Magnoliopsida; order Asterales; family Asteraceae; genus Flaveria; species Flaveria trinervia. Next base: position 17,239,934 of record CM046454.1, on the reverse strand, counting down.
CTTGCTACAAATCATGATGTACCACCCGACGAAAGTGGTGATCTGGTTGATGCCACCACGTACCAAGGAATGATCGGATCCCTCATGTATCTCACAGCCTCGCTACCTGATATCATGTACGCGACGTGCCTATGCTCCAGATATCAGGCGAAACCGAAAGTCAACTATCTTATTGAGGTTAAAAGTATATTTCGTTATCTGAATGGTACACCACACTAAGGTTGTGGTATCCTCATGATGATGACTTCGAGCTTACGACGTATAGTGACTCGGATTATGGCGGTTGCAAAATGAACTACAAGTCCACGTCAGCAGGATGTCAATTATTTGGGAGGAGATTAGTGACCTGGCAGTGTAAGAAGCAGACCTTAGTTGCTTTGTCAACCTGTGAAGCCGATATGTTGCTGCTGCAAGTTGCTGTTCAGAAATCATCTGGATTCAACAGCAAATGTGGGACTACAGTTTGCAATTCTCTAATACTCCTATATTTGTTGATAATTATACTGCAATAACTGTAACTAAAAATCTGGTCCAACATCCTAAAACCAAACACATCGGGATTAAATATCATTTTATACATGATTGGTTTGAAAAACATTTAATCGATGTGGTTAAAATTAATATGGATTTTCAACGCACTGACCTCTATACAAAAGCTTTTGATAAACCGAGATTTATATATCTCTTAGAGGTTAATGGCATGAAAAAAAAAAGTGACATAATCTCAGAAGATGATAATGTGTAGTCCGACACTGTGTTTTAATTTTATTTTTTTGTTTCATGTCTTATAAAATTCAAAAACCACAAAATGATTTTCGCTTTTAGAATTTTAGGGGGAGAATAGATTTAGAAGTTAGTGTTAATTTTAGTTGTTATAATTTCAGTATAAAAAAAACGAGGGAGGAGGACAGACTAGCTGATAGAAATGAGATCGTATCTGTGATATCGATTCAATGACTATGGAAAATGATAGTACATAGGAACAAAGAATTTGGGACTTTAAAAGATTTAAATTGAATTAGATGCGAAATTCAAAGTATAAGTCTGAGAAGTCTGAGCAATAGAACAGGAAAATGATAGTATAACTGGCTATACTAAGGTGATACAAAGAAAGTAGATTTAGAGATTGTTAGACCACTACATGATGTGTCAGGAGATTCAACATAATAGATGATTAGACTGCATTGGTGACTTCAATTCAAACTAAGTTGTTCAACTAGCTGTGGGTGCCCATCTTACCACTAGTTAAGACAATCAACTATTTCCAATAAGGGGTGACGAGAAAATAAACGCCATAATTGTGTGCGGTTGACCACAAAAAGAGCAAAGCATAGAAAAAATGAAAAATAAATGCAATCAAGCTAATAACAAATGTTATTGGTGAGTTATGTGCAAAAAGAAAAAAATATATGCTCTAACAAGAAGATAGGTTTTGTGCCTCTCTGCTGTGCGGTGGCACTGACATGAGGATAAGCATAACCTAGATATTCTAGAATTTATTATTGTTTGCCGCCTCTCTGTTGTGCGGTAGCACTGACCTGAGGCTTTGCTTCTCTTTGAAAGCTCTGAGAATAGTTTCTTCTTGTCACAATACCTGTAGACCGCTCGAAAAATCTCACGAGGAATGTTGATTACCATATAAGCGTGGGATCCACAAATACAGGTTGAAATAATTAAACCTAATGTATCACCAATCTATGTCAAAAGTCTGTGTATGGATTTAAGTGGACACGTATACTGACAATCATCGTGGCGGAAATTCTTGAAAGTCCAAATCAATGTGTGCATCTTATAGTACTAGTATGATTTCCTAAACTTGATAATGACTCTCGATGAAAACAAGAATCTAGCATCAAAAGATTTGGTAACACGTCCTGAATGATTGATTACTTGTATGATTCCATAATGATTCGTTTCAGTTATGGTCACAATAACTTGAAGCTGTACTGTTCTAGAAAGAAACCTGCTAGATATCTATCTTAAAATTTCACCTCACACAAAATCACAAAAGTACGTTTAGTTTTTATCTTTTAGTTATAGTTGTTTTATTTGTTTCAATATTATTCAAACTTGGTTTTAATCGTCGGACTATGTATTGGAATTTCATTTGGGATTTAATCACTTAAAAAGGTCAGTCTGAGGTGACCACACAGGTTCTAAGTAAATGGGTCACGTCTGAGGTGATCAAATGCTTCCAAAGGTAAAAAAGATCATGTCTGAGATGATCGAATGCTTTCAATATTTTACCAAGTGTAAAAGGGGATAAAATGTAAAATGTCATAGAGTCAAACTTATAAGAATGATCCATTCGCACGACTGGACCATAAGTATTATTGGACCAAAAGAACCAATGAGCCTGATCAGAAAAACCTCTAAGTCCCACAGACATCACAACAACTGCTGAAGACTTGATCAGCTGTTTGACAAAGTCTGAAGACTTCAACAGCTGAAGAACAAAGTACTGAAGACTTCAACAGCTGAAGACCAAAGTGAAGATCAACAGCTGAAGACTAAAGTACTGAAGATCAACAGCTAAAGTACAAAGACTGAAGAAGACAACAGCTAAAGACATCAGTTGATGACAACAGCTGAAGTGAAGTTTAAGTACAGTACTGAGCCTTCAGAGTTTGTTACAATAGTTGAAGAAGCATTCTTCAGTTGTTGTGATAGTTTCCTTTCAGTAGTTTTCTTTTTAATTTCAGTACTTGTAAAACGACTGAAGAGCATGTTCAGTCGTTGTAGTTTCAGTAGTTTTCTTTTCAATAGTTGTAGTGATAGTTAACACTTAGTATTTTTGTAAGAAGATGTCAGCTGTTTTGACATCTTCAGTAGTTGTGTTAACTATCAGTAGTTTGAATAATTCTGTTAGATGTCACTATCAAGTGACATCAGCAGACGTCACATCTCCTATATAAGAGATGTTGACCTAATTGTACGTGTGACATTCTGTTACCACGAAAACGCATATTGAATGAAATATCTTTCGCAGAATTCTCTCTCTCTATAACCGTTTACTCTATATCGAATATCAATTGTGTTCTTGTGAATTGTCTAATTCATTGTTGATTTCCGCTGCAATACTCTCTAATCAATCAAACGTAGATCACTGATCCTAACAAATGGTATCAGAGCTGGTTAATCATTGATCGATCTAACAATTATCATTGAAACTATTTCGATATCTATGTTGATTGAATTAGCATATTTGCAAGAATTGGTTATAGATTATTGAATTTGCGCTGCTTTCGTTTATTCACTTTGAGCTTTCTCTTGGTTCAATTTGGTTTGTTGTGTTTTTGTTCTAAATCTGCTAAAGCTTAATTGAATTTGGTTGAATCTGAGAATGACTACTCCTTCTAATGACCCTCACAATACCGGTTCCTCAACCAAGCCTCCGATGCTGGGTAGGACTGAGTATAACATATGGCAACGAAGGATGCTTCATCACCTGTCTGTTAATAGTTCAGGTTGTTGGACAGCTGTGGTACATGGTCCACACAAGCCTATGGAGAACAATCGGAAACCAACCAAATGGTTCCGAAGAAGAAGGAACAATACTCAGATGAGGATTGGAAACTGTTTGAGATTGATGCTAAAGCGCATCATGGTATTCTGGCCATGGCCTTGCCAAATGAAATCTATTCAGGGCTTATGCATCATGAAACTGCTCATGACCTCTAGAATGCACTGAAGGAACAATTCGGTGGAACAGATGAGGTTTTAGCAAACAACAGAGAAATCCTTGCCTAACAATATGAGACATTCCCTCATAGAAAGGGTGAGACACTGACTCAACAGTTTGAGCGTTATTCTTGTTTGATCTCTGAGTTGAAAATGGTCAAACAAGAATACACCAATAGCCAGATGAATAACAGATTCCTCAGATCACTACCTGAGAGATGGGACACATACACTATTGTCCTACGCTCCAGTGCAAATCTGGATAGCCTATCTCTCACCCAACTTCATGGGAAACTGCTTACATTCGAGAGAGAGATAGAGCAGAAAAGGAAACTGGCCATCTCAGGAAAGCTCACTGATGACTTTGTACCAGGGAACACTGCCTTGGTTGGTCATGAGTCAGAATATGCTGCATCTGAAAGCAATTATGATGAGCATATAGATTTCTCTTCAAACAGTTCTGATCATGCATTTGTTGGTGCTGATAGTCAATCAAGCTGTAATAGTGACAATTATGCTTCATCATGGATGATCTGAAGGGTATTGCTGATGATGATTTAGAAGAGATGGATATTCTAAGCCAAATGGCCTTAGTTAATATCAGATCTCAAAAGTTCACAAGAGAACTGGCAGGAAATTTCCTGGACTCTCTGGCAAAACCAAAGTTGGTTTTGACAAGAGTAAGTTGAGGTGTCACAAATGCCAAAGGCTTGGACACTTTGCAAGAGAGTGTAGATCAACTGGATCTAACTCCTCTGCACCCTTTGTGACTTTCCAAGCACTAGTCCACAAACAGAGGGCAACATCCTGCGAGTTCTGGTCATCATTCACACCCTATATCTCCTGCATACTTGTCCCTCAGGGTCCAATGTCATATCCTTATCCCTGCTATTACATGCCTCAGCCAAATCCGGTTCAAGCTCCTATGGCACAAAAACCACAAGCATTACCTGAACCTCAACCTTCCCAATCTCATCAACAATCTCAACCTCAACAACACAGCTTTTTCACCCCAGGAGTTGTTGACTGGAGCAGTTTACCAGATGATATGTCTGGTCATGAACAACTGTTATCTGGTGCTGGTCAACATGGTGGTGACAGTCCTTTTGGAAACCTTGCTCTTATGGCTCTGGAGTCTGCTGATACCTCATCCTCTAATGCCTCCACACCACAGGTATCACAGGTATCCTCTGAGGCAAAAGCCAAGCTATGTTCTGAAACATGCATAGCCGCATTTCATCTATTAGAGAAGCAAATGTAGCTTTAATTAACAAGAACATTGAGCTAGAAAAAATAATATCCAAAAGAAAAGCTGAATTTGAGTCTGTGCTTAATGATAAGAATGATGAGATTTACAAACTTAAATGTCAAAACTGATGATAAGGCTAGGGAAGAGGTACTTCTAGAGAAGTACAGAGACCTCAAAGAAACACTTGCAATACCCAGGTAGAGTGTGATCGATGGGACCTTGCAAGGGTTTTGAAATGCTTCTTAGTAAGCAGTCTGCTTCCAATGTGAAGTTTGGCATTGGTTATAATCACACTACTCCTCCTACAGATTTTACTCCTAGAGCAGAGGTAAATCTGATGGAGAAGCAATAACTAATCCTTTTCATCATGTGATCTACTATCTAATACAACACCATCAGAGGTTGTAGTCAGCATTAATTCCTCTCAGAACTTATCAGCTGATGTTGATGGTTCAAATGCTACACTCACATGATCAAAAAGTTGATCACTCCAGGTGGTATTTCACAAAGTACTGAAAGTACTAAAGAGCATGTCATAACACCTGGAGAACAAACCCAAACTACTGCATGTACTAAAGGGAAGAAAACTGCTGTACTGATAGCAATCTGCTGAAGAATAAGTCTTCAGTAGTTTCATCTTCTTCAGCAGATGATCAACTTAAGATGAAGAAAAGCCATGTGAAATATGTGGCTTATTCAATCATCTTACTGATGATTGCTGGTATAAAAAGGGCTCCAAACTCAAACATAATGAGAACATTAAAAAGCAAATGGATAAAATGAAAACTGAGTTTGAAACCAAATTTGTACCAGCAACATCAAAACCTGTGACCCCAAAATCCAAAAAAGAAATCTAAAAAGCAAGGGGTTAATCAGGCAACAGCTGAGGTTGCTCAAAGGAAGATGGTACAACACAGGAATCCATCAATTTCAAGCACTAATGTGTCTGATGAGCTGAAGGCTTTATCACAAAATCAGACACAACTTGTTATGATGGTTCAACATCTATTGGGGAGAGTCAACCAATTAGATGCTCCTGTGTTGAAACCACAGAGAAGAAAATCCATGCCAAAGGATCTTCTTCTTCACCATCTCCATCCCCTCAGGCTGTTATTCATAGCAAATCTGTAGTTTACCATCTATTGATGTGAATAGACCCAAAACCAAAAAGGTTTGGGTCTAAAAACTAACTAATTGTTATGATTGCAGGGTTCTTCAGCATGCCAAGTAGCATCTGGTATGTAGACAGTGGAGGATCTATGCATATGACAGGGAACAGCTCTCTTTTTCATGACTACTCTCAAGGAAAGAAGGGGTTTGTTTCTTTTGGCAATGATGCTAAGGGTTACATCATTGGCAAAGGCTTTGTCTCCAATGGGAAAATAAAGTTTGATGATGTTAATCATGTGGAAAATCTCAAATACAATCTCTTGAGTGTCAGTCAAATGTGTGATAAAGGCCATGTTGCTCTTTTCACCAGTCAGAACTGTAGGATTCTGTCATCCAAAGTTCTGAATTTGATTGATAAGGTGTTGGATGATCACACTCTTTGAGGGCCAACAGGACAGGAAGAGTGTATGCCTTAGATCTTTCCAAGAAAATAGCTTTCAAAGGCCATCCTTGCCTATTTTCCAAAGCCTCTCCTCAGAATCTAAACTGTGGCACAGAAGGCTGGGTCATGTTAATATCAAAAACATGAATCAGCTGATCCACAATAGTTTAGTGAGAGGTTTACCAATAAAGGAGTTCCACTGTGATGAAACCTGCATTGCTTGTTTGAAAGGAAAACAACACAAAGTCTCATTCCCTCCTACTGAAGAACCTAAGTCCACTGCCTGCTTGCAGTTACTGCACATGGATCTATTTGGTCCTGTGAGAGTGATGAGCATGGCAAAGAAGAAATACTGTCTGGTAATTGTGGATGATTACTCCAGATTTGTATGGACTTTCTTTCTGTATTCAAAGGATGAAGTTGCTCAGAAGATTATAAACTTTGTGTTGTATGTTGAGAAGCAGTATTCCCTATCAGTCAAGTGTATAAGGAGTGATAATGGAACTGAATTCAGAAACCATACACTTGATGATTTTTATCTTTCAAAGGGAATCAAAAGGCAGTTTAGCATCCCAAGAACTCCAGAACAAATGGAGTAGTGGAGAGAAAGAACATGACCCTAATTGAAGCTGCAAGGTCTATGTTGGCTGACTCTGGTTTGCCACTGACCTTTTGGGCTGAAGCTGTTAATACAGCTTGCTATGTGCAGAATAGAGCCTTAGTAAATCAGAGGTTGATGAAGACTCCATATGAAGTTCTACATCACTTGGCTCCTCTAATTTCATTTTTTAGAGCCTTTGGGTGTCCTGTTTCATTCTCAACACAAAGGATCAACTCCACAAATTTGATCCTAAGGTGGATGCAGGGTATTTTGTTGGTTATTCATCTACTTGCAAGGCATACAGAGTCTTCAACTGCAGAACAAAGATAGTTGAAGAAACCTGCATGTGAAGTTTAATGAATCTCCAAAGGACAAGATTCCACAAAACCTGTGAGTTGTTTGATCTGGACATACTGCAATATGTTCCTTATCAAACTTCAACTGTTGCAGATCATGGATAAATCATCTTCTGCAACATGTCTTCACCTGGTGTATTGATGATGATGTTAATATCAATACTCACCTATTCAAGTTTAGTGATCAACTGCCTGAGTCTGCTAAACTTGATGTTCCTGTAGCTTCAGCAGTTCCATCCACAACAAATGTGATGAGATATCTAATTCCTCTACATCTTTTGATTTACCATCTAATTCTTGGTTTCAAGAGTCTGCATCACCATCTGCTGCTGAAGGTTCTACAAACACTTGCACAGATCTCATTGTTTATCAAGAGCTGAAGAATCACCCAATGTCTCAAATCATTGGTGATATCAATGCTGGAGTTTCAACAAGAAGTCAATTGTCTAACTTCTGTTTCTATGCTCTCTTCATCAGTCAGCTAGAGCCAAAGAACTATCATGTTGCTTTGAGAGACAATGGATGGGTTGAAGCCATGCAGCTTGAGCTACTTCAGTTCAAGAAACAGCAAGTGTGGGAACTGGTTCCTCTACCCCAGGTAAGTGTGCAATAGGCACTAAATGGTGTTTAGGAATAAAACTGACGAAAATGGGCTTATTGTTAAGAACAAGGCTAGACTGGTTGTACAATGGTTTTCACAAGAAGAAGGTATTGATTATGATGAAACCTTTGCCCCTGTAGCCAGACTAGAGGCAATTAGATTGTTCTTAGCCTATGCTGCATTCCACAATCTTAAGTTTTTCAAATGGATGTCAAAAGTGCATTTTTATATGGTAAAATAAAGAAGAGGTTTATGTGTGTCAACCACCAGGTTTTGAGGATAATAAACATCCTGATTGGGTGTATAAACTTGATAAGGCTCTTTATGGGTTGAAGCAAGCTCCTAGTGGTATGAAACACTTTCCAATTTTCTTCTTAAAAATAATTCACTAGAGGCTCCATAGATAAAACTTTGTTTATTAAGAAGGTGGATCAGCATAAGCTACTTGTTCAAATTTATGTGATGATATTATTTTTGCATCTTCTGATCCCCAGTTGTGTGATGATTTACATGTTTAATGAAACAAAGGTTTGAAATGAGTGCAATGGGAGAATTACAGTCTTTCTAGGCTTGCAAATCAAACAAAAGGCTGAAGGAATCTTTATTCATCAGTCAAAATATACAAAAGATTTTTGAATAAGTTTGATTTACAAAATTGTAAGCCCTGTTCTACTCCCATGTGCAACACCACACAACTGGATGCAGATCAGAAAGGTAAAGCTGTTGATGAAACAATTTACAGATGTATGATTGGGTCCTTGATGTACTTAACAGCTTCTAGACCAGATATCATGTTTGCAACTTGTGTTTGTGCTAGATTTCAGGCTGCTCCTAAAGAGTCTCATTTGATTGCAGTCAAGAGGATCTTTAGATATTTGCAAGGTACACAATCTCTAGGTTTATGGTATTCCACTGGACACTCTTGCAAATTAGTTGCTTTTTCAGACATAGTGACTATGCAGGGTGTAAGTTAACCAGAAAGTCAACTTCTGGTGGATGTCAATTCCTAGGCAACTGTTTGATTTCTTGGCAGAGTAAGAAACAAACATCTGTTGCTACATCCACTGCTGAAGCAGAGTACATTGCAGCTGCAAGTTGTACTTCTCAGGTACTCTGGCTTAGAACCAACTTTTGGATTATGGCATTACAGAGACTAAGACTCCATTATTAATGGATAGTGCTTCAGCTCTGTGCATTGTCAAAAATCCAGTCCAGCACTCTAGGACCAACATATAGAGATCAGACATCATTTTATTAGGGACTGTTTTGAAAAAGGTCTGATTGATCCAAAGTTTGTGCCTAGTGCTGATGAGCTTGCAGACATTTTTACTAAGCCTTTGGATAGTTTACTTTCAAAACCTAGTGTTAAGGCTCGGTATGCTGCAGCTAGAATAAGTGATAACTACTGATGATCTCAGTAACTAAGTACTGATGATCATTAGTAATCATATCACATATAGTACTGATTCTGTTAAAACAACTGATGAATTAGTAAAAATGATAAGTATTGATGTCCTATGAAACAACTGAAAACAACAAAAAGACTGATGAGTAAGTGTTGAGGATAGTATGAAACAGCTGAAAGCTAAGAATTGACGAAAACTACTGATGAGAATTTCTACTTTCTCTTCAGTTGTTTCTACAACTACTGTTTCACCCTAAATAGTTGATGACAAAACCATGTCCTCAGTAGTTTCACAACTACTGATGACTAAAACCAAGTCCTCAGTTGTTTACAAACAACTGATGACAAAACCATGTCTTTAGTAGTTTACAACTACTGATGACTAAAACCAAGTTATCAGTTGTTTACAACACCTGAAGACACAACCAAGGTTTTCAGTAGTTTCAAAACTACTGATGACTATAACCAAGTCTTTAGTTGTTTTCAAACATCTGAAGCCAAAACCATGGTTTTCAGTAGTTTTATAACTGCTGATGCCTAAACCCAAACTTCAGTTGTTTCAACTCTGACCTTTCAGTTGTTTCTAACCTGACCCTATAAATACCTACTCTTACAAAGCTTCATTATCTCCAAACCTAACGTTCAAAACCTCCACATCTTCTCTCACATAATGGCGACCATGAAGCTTAAACCACGACACAACTGTGTTGCCTACCTCACTAAATCACCATTCTGGACAAAGTTCGATAATGCCATTGATCTAATGGTCCATTCTCCTACAAAACGGCTTTCCTTTTAAATCCTACCATCATGCCGAATCCCTCCATCAGTTCTGGACGAACGTCACCCTCATCACTGGGGAGAATAACACCGATTCTCTCCAGTCGTTCGTCAACAACCGACAGGTGGTCATCACTCCGGAAATCCTTCGCCAAACCCTACTACTGGATGATGCCACTTTTCTGCTGGGTATCCAAAGGGCACCACTGATCTATCCTTTGCCCACCATGGATACCAGGGTAACCTTAGCGCCTCTACCATCCTGAAGAAGCATTTCCATGATGCAGAACGTCTTATTTTTCATATGGTAAATGTTTGCTTAGCTCCTAAGACTCTTCTTGGGATCAAATGTCGACCAGGTGGCAGCAGGTATTCTTCTCTATCCTTGAGCAACAGAACTTAAATTTCTGAAATAATTTTTCTTGAACTTAAGGATATGGCCTCAAAACCTATTGCTAACCGATGGATATTATATCCTCGGTTCATCATGGCCATTATAGAGAACCAGCTGAAAGCTAAGGGACTTGTTGGCCTTGGAGTCCGTGCCATGGCTGTATTGCCTGAGGTATACTCCAGGCACAACTCAGACCAATCACTCAAACAGGCTGCCAAGCTGCGAAAACCCACGCAGCTAGAACCCACAGCCATCACCTCCAATCCAGAGTCCCCACCAAACACAAACAAAAAGCCAAAAATGGCTACTCAGGGAAATGAGTCCCCTGAGGATGCCCCTGTACCACAAACACAGGTCACACATACTGGTTTTAACCCGCAGTTATGTCAAAGACTCAACCTACCAAAGCCGCACAGGTATCCTCTCAACAGGGTCCTGTTGCAACCAATATTGGGGATCCCACATTGCTGGAACCTATCTCAATTGAGAGGGTTACCATTGAAGCGCACCACTCACCCCAGGTGCAATCTGCTTCTACCCAATCTCCATATGCAACCGCCCCTCCAAGTCCTACACTTATTGTTGCACAAGTGCTGAGTCAGTTGCACTCCTCACCCCCTCCCCAGAAACCAATTACAACTGGGCATACCTCAACCATTGAAGGGGAGGACCACAGTGCTTCTGATAACCCACACACAGGGTTACAATGTTCCTCTCCGAGTGTAGAAAAGGAGATTGGAACTTCTGGTGAGGCTGCCACTTCTCCTGCTTTAGCATATGATCAGGCTGAAGTTGGTAACATTCATAAGACCTCACCAGAGGCAACTGCTGATGAAGGACATGGTCCTGAGGTAGGAAGTCCCCAGTACCATGACCAAGGGGCACATGCTAATACTGATCTACACTCATAGCATGTTCATCCTGATTCTATCAGGAGGTCAGGTGATTCAGTAAACATTGATGATGACCTGGGCTTCTTTTATGATGTTTTAGCCCAAAACACCATCCTCGAGGATGAGGTGAGCAGACTCAAAGAGTTGCTTGCCAAAATTTCTCAGGATCAAAGACCATCTACCCCTCAAAACCCACAGATGGCACCTTCCTCTGAAGGTCTCCCATACACAGAGCCACTCCAAAACACTCAGCCACCTGCCTCTGCTTCTGGCACTATTTCTCAGGGACAGAACCCCCCTGAGCAAATAATGCTATCTTTCAATATTCCTTACTCTATCACATCAACTATCACTGATATAGTGCTTAAAACCCTTGATGAGAGGCTTCCCTCAGTTATACAACCCTTGATAGAGGATGGTGTGAGCAAAAGGCTTTCTGACAATCAAACCCTTGCAACCAATGCAACCAAAAAGGGGGAGATTCAGTCAGTGAAAGCAAAAAGAAAGAGGATTGCAGATAGGAAAGAAACTGAGAAGGAGAAGGTGAAGGAAGCTGACATGGAGAAAGGACTGAAAGTACTAAAGACTTTCATGTCACATACAAGAAAAGGAAGAATGAAAAGGAGACTGACTTGGAGACAATGGTGAAGGAGGCTGATGCTGAACACAGCCGATCAATGGATAACATCATTGATCAGTTGTTTAGGCAAGGTCACGACACTGAAAAACTTGACTCAGAAATTAGAAGACTGGAGATTGAAGAAATCCAAGCTAGATGGGCAAGTTATGATGTGTTGGAAAGGGAAAGGCTGGAAATCATGATCAGTTCATAGCTAAGTATCTTGGTAGATCATTGATTGAAATCAAGGCATGGTCCAGGGACAACATCTTGGCAATAACCCAAGATCTGTTCGTCTGAAGTATACCAAAGGATTGGTATTGAAGCCTTAAATGAAGCTGGTGCTGGGAGCAGGACTGAACTAGTCAAGCAATCTAAAGCCGAACTCACATCCAAAATGCTAGAACAGCCTATCAAAATTCCCACACCAAAACCCACTAAAACAATCCCTTTACCCAAAAACACCCACAACCACAACCCACCAAACAATTCCCTTACCCTCAAAACCAATAGCCGATGATGTACCCCAGAAGAGGAAGAGAAGGGTACTGAGGCTAGAAGAAGATGAAAAAGATAATGATGAAGATGAAGATAGGCTGCCAATCTCAGCTATTATACCATTGCCTAAGGCCACAAGTCACCCTCCAACAGTTACTCCTGAGTCTCAAAGACAAATTGTGAAAGTGAAGTTAGAAAAAGAAGAGCTTCACAAACAACATGATGAGGAACTATTGAGAAGAGTTGATAAAATATATGCTGCCACATCTTCAATCATCAACATGAAGAAGCATGCTCTCAGATTATACACTCTTAAACATACATTTCAATATCAAAAGGAGAGAGTGAGGATTTGGCCTGATCCCAGGGTGTCTCATAGGATTCAAAAGAAAAACATTCCACAGAGATACATTGGCCAAGTGAAGAAGATTGTAGATGAAGTGATCTCACTGGTCTTTGTAGTATCACCCTGGGAAATCCTAGATGACTTCAAGAAAGCCTATAAAGATAAACTAACCCCATAAAAGATGCTGAGGGGTTAGTATATAAGAGGCTTGAGGAAGTTAGAAAGAATGAGCTCCAGTTGTTCTTAGAGGGTAATCACCCAGATGAATTTGCTTATAGAGTAATAACAACTGTGGAACTTAAAAATGGGAAACAGGTGAAATACCTCTCTGAGTATTATGGGCCAGAATCACTGTTTGAAGGAGGAGCTGAAGAGCTTACCATGGAGGAACAAATAACCTTCCTTGAGGCCTATACAAGGGAGTCATACAGACTCATTGTTGGGAAGTAGATCTCATGGATGGGGTAACAGCTCTGTGTCCAGTTCCCCAAGACAGAGTTCCCATTCATCCTTTGCCAAACAGATCATTAAGACTTCTTCCCAGGCCTGTGCTTACATGGGTCACTTCTGAGCTGATCTAGAAGACAAAAAGACCAATCTTTCTGCCATAATAAGTGGGACATCTTCAATAAGTTTAGAGGTTTTGGCTGCATTGGTTCAGGGGGAGTTTGTTGGACCAAAAGAACCAATGAGCTGATCAGAAAAACCTCTAAGTCCCACAGACATCACAACAACTGCTGAAGACTTGATCAGGTGTTTGACAAAGTCTAAGAGCAACTGCTGAAGAACAAAGTACTGAAGACTTCAACAGCTGAAGAACAAAGTACTGAAGACTTCAACAGCTGAAGAACAAAGTACTGAAGACTTCAACAGCTGAAGACCAAAGTCTGAAGATCAAGCTGAAGACTAAAGTACTGAAGACTTAAAAAGCTGAAGACTAAAGTACTGAAGACTTCAACAGCTGAAGACCAAAGTCTGAAGATCAACAGCTGAAGACTAAAGTACTGAAGATCAACAGCTGAAGTACAAAGACTGAAGACAACAGCTGAAGACAAAGTCTGAAGATCAACAGCTGAAGACATCAGTTGATGAGAACAGCTGAAGTTCAAGTACAAGTACTGATGCCTTCAGAGTTTGTTACAACAGCTGAAGAAGCATTCTTCAGTTGTTGTGATGGTTTCCTTTCAGTAGTTTTCTTTTTAATTTCAGTACTTGTAAAACGACTGAAGAGCATGTTCTTCAGTCGTTGTAGTTTCAGTAGTTTTCTTTTCAGTAGTTGTAGTGATAGTTAACACTTAGTATTTTTGTAAGAAGATGTCAGCTGTTTTGACATCTTCAGTAGTTGTGTTAACTATCAGTAGTTTGAATAATTCTGTTAGATGTCACTATCAAGTGACATCAGCAGACGTCACATCTCCTATATAAGATGTTGACCTAATTGTACGTGTGACATTCTGTTACCACGAAAGCGCATATTGAATGAAATATCTTTCGCAGAATTCTCTCTCTCTATAACCGTTTACTCTTATATCGAATATCAATTGTGTTCTTGTGAATTGTCTAATTTATTGTTTGATTTCCGCTGCAATACTCTCTAATCATCAAACGTAGATCACTGATCCTAACAAAGTATGGACCAGCCGTACGATTGAGCCAGACGAATGAGCCCAATCACACGACTAAGCCACACGTATGGCCCAGACATGCGATTGGACCATGGGTAAATTCATGCGATTGGATCATCAGAATGAAACAATCGCACGAATGGAAGCAAGCAAATGGGGTTGTCGCACGACTGAAACCCAATCGCATGACTGATGGTGATCGATTGAGTCAGTCGCACAACTGAGTCTCAATCAAACAAACGAGCTATGCAATTAGGTCCAGTCGCACGATTGAAGGAAACCCTAGTATAAATAGAGGGGGAGTCGGTCGCATACCCTATTCACCCCCAAATTGCTCATTTCTTCGCACGACTTACCGTTACTCTGCTCAAATTTCGTTTGATTGCTCTTGGATTGTGATTATTACGTTCTAACAATTTCCAGTGACTCCACTGGTAACGTGCAATGATTTCCAGTCAAATGTTCAATCGATTCGTCCTCAAAGGATCGAAATTATGTCCTAAAACTGAACCGAGACTAGTTTGACCAATAAACTGATAAAACTAACTAAAATGTTAAAATAAAGGTTATTAGGTGCTAGTCGGGTGTTTGCGATACTAATGAGCCATACAACGACGTCCAATATTATGATTTGCTCAAATTTTGAATTTGAATGACCCAACAGTCTGTCATGCGAATGGGCACCCTGATGAACTTCAATCGCACGACTGAGCTAGGCGAATGGCTCAGACGCACGACTAAGATGAGCGAATGGCACAATCGCACGACTGAAACATGCGAACAAGTTTAGTTGCACGACTGGTTTAACTTCCTTGGTAGAGCATACGACTAAGCACAGTCGCATGCTCAGTCATGCGTATGAGCTCAATCGCACGACTTAACCTCAGTCGCACAGTTCATTCGCACGACAGAACAAAAAGACTCAAGTTAAGAAATTCAAATGGTTACTCTTTTACACACTCTAATGTTTATCTATATTGTGTAACAGATGATGAGTCGCTGGACCATGAGCACTAAGCACAACATATGTGCTCACCTAGATTTGACTTCCAGGAATGCTGTAGAGTTCTCGGGCATCATCACATTCCTACGACGATCTAGGATATTTCAAGCCATCTTGACACCATGTACCCCTTATCGCTTGGTCCAGTAGGCTTTCTAGGAAAGCACTGTAGTGGACAGGTCCTCTGAGTCCCATTGCATCAGGAGCTTGATATTCAGCCAGGCTATTGAGATCACAGAGGATGATCTACGAATTGTTCTAGAGTTTGGGGATGACGCTTATTGTCCCATACGATTACACCCACTTACCGTACGAGGATGTTTCCTGAGGGCTAAGTACTTTGGGGACATCAACGCAGGTGTGCTCAACAAGAGCAACCTATGGCCCCAACTCAAGTACCTCGCCCATGTGTTGCTTAAGTGCATAGCTTCCCGTAAGGGAGGGTTTGACGAGCTATCCGATCAGATCCAGAACGCTTACGTGGCGTTGGTGCTGAACCACCCGTTCAGCTTCTCTAGGATGACCTTCACCTATCTGGTGGGGAACATTGAGGGGAAGGGGAAGGAGGGCTTTTGTATGTACCCTCGATTTATTCAGATGATCACTAATCAGAAGCTACTGTCGCTACCTAAAGAGAAGGAGGACGTAGTAGTGCTTGAAGTGATGGATGATACCACTTTGGGCCGCATGAGAGTGTACAGGGGGAAGCAAGTGAAGCCCCTGTGAGGAGATTGTTCGGGCACCTGGCCCGGGAGGATTACATGGCGCCTGCTAGGAAGAAGTGGCGCCACAAGGACAACGATTCAGATGTCGACCAGATTGTGCTCCCGGAGGATGACTCCGACGATGATGATAGGGGTGATGGTGGAGATGCAGGGTCCGCCCAATCGAGGGCCCCCACTGCTGATATAGCATCTCATCATCCACCCAAGGTGGAGCAGAGTCAGCCAGTTTCCATTAGGACTTCATCCTGAAGAGGAGGAGGAGACAGATAAGGAGCCTTTGACTCGTACTATGGGGAGCAGGGTGGTTGCCACCGACCGAGGGATTTGGGAGGTTGGAGGACGCCCTAGCATGTCTGGGGAGACTGCTGCAGATCCCTCTTATGCCCCTGGTCAGCCTAGCAGCATCCCAGGGAAGCATCCTCCTCAAAGGGCATAAGGAGAAAAAGGATGGCTCAGCCCCATGGGATGAAGACTAAGAGGAAGAGGATTACATTCATCACTACCACCACTACCTCTACCACAACCACCACTACCATAATTCCACCCACCACTACCTCTACCATTACCACCACTACCACCATTCCACCCACCACCACTACTACCACTCCACCCATCATGACTACCACACCTCCATGTGGAACTACCACAGCCACTCCTTCACCATCCACACATATCCCACCACCCATCTACTCTACATCCACTACCACTACCACCACTTACAGAGCCGGGACCTCATCACAGGTCCCACCTACTTTTGGATCCACTTTCCCATCCGTTGGGTTGGAGGAGCAGCTAGCTAACATGAACCGTTAGTACTGAAGCTGCTGACGACGGATGAGCAGAGAGCCACTCAGCTTAATCAGTTGATGGAGCTCAATGTCTCCCAAGCCCAGAGGATTAAGGCTCAGAGCCAAGAGATTGTTGAGTTGCATGAGATGCAGCTTCGTCTGTACAGAGGATTGAGGTTCAGAGTCAGGAGATCACAGATCTACATGAGATGCAGACATCCTCTGTACAGAGGATACAGGATTTAGAGGCAAAGAACAAGAAGCTTATACTGAGGCTCAAGGGATCCAAGGATGAGCCTCTAAAGATTAGAGAAGGGGATGACAAAGGTGATGATGATGACGATGATGAGGATGATACTAATGAGATGATGATGCGGGAGAGGATGAGAGAATAGATGATGACGAGGGTGATGATGCTGCTGCATTTGCTGCTACTCAAGCACGAGAGAGACGATCCAAGAAAGCTCAGGATCAGGGTGCCTCGTCCTCGGCCCCGCCAGCTGAAGAACCCATGATTCAAGATCAACGTAATGATTAGATGTTTATGTATTTTGAAATTTTGTGTAATTGAATCATGTATTAAACTTATGTATTGAATGTTTATGTATATATTTTATTATTTAACTATCTTGATTAGTAACTAATGAATTATGTGTACATGTTTTGAGTCAAGCAGATCAACCATCTCAGCAGGATGAATATGATGTTGCTTCGCTACAGCAAATCAAGTCCCAATTCACTATGATACTTGATCTGCAAGGGATTGTCAGGAGGTTAGTAAGCTATACTCCCAAAGAAGGAGAAATCATTCACGACCTCACTGATGAGCAACTCACAGAGATGTTCCGGTTAAACCCGGATGAACTGGTTAAAGATGCGCCTACCTTCGATGTTACTAGTGATGACGAGCTCAATGATGTGGATGAGATAGAGATTGAAGATGTCACAGCATAGCATTATCCAGAATATACTGATCGAGAGGGAAATATGGTTCCTGATTCTGGAGATACTCTCGACAGTGATATGTATTCTAAACTGGATATGACGGAGAAGGAGGCCGAGACATTAGAAAGCCAAGCCTAAGCCTCGTACATAGATGTCGAAATCAAAAAGGCTGAATGGGCAGCTTGTTTTGCAGAGATCCGTGCCCAACGCACAGCGCAAAAGTCGAGTGCCTACGCCAAGCTCTACAAAGTAAAGAAGCATCTAAAGGTGTTTGGCAGGATTATAGCGTGGGCTTATTTTGAGGATCTTAATGTATATGCAGTGAAGAGGGAGAAGGGAATCGAGTACTTTAGATTCTCACATGATATGAAGACTCTCCTTTGTTTTGAGCTCAACTAGCTGGCTCGTATGAACCTCCTATATGCTGACCCCAAGAAGATGTCAGGCTGGTTTAAAGCTATGTTGAAGAAAGAATACCACACGAGATGGGTTAACTTCAAGCCTCAACAACCTACGAGATATATTCGAAGGTCGGAGGTGGACCCAGGACTGGGAAACCCAAAATGGTGCTGAAGTGGAGTTCTCCGCACACTATGTCTAAGATCCCCCTGAGGGAAATGCCACATGACTTCACTCCCCACTTCAAGTGGTGGTATTATGATTGGAGAACAAGTGAGGCGGTCATAGTTCTGAACAGAAATGGAAATATGGAAACTATCAGGGTATTTGACCCAATGTGGCTAACTAACTTGTCTTCTGACGATGTCTACACTTTATACAAGTGGCCACTATTCTATGACGCGCAAGACATTGTACAAGCCCTCCAGTTCCAAAATGTGATAAGACTCTGCTTTGCATTCGAAATACATGCTGGAGTTACAAGGTAGAAGAAGTACAAGAAATATCAAGAGCTAATGAAGAATGTTAGACAATAGAGTAAACTAGGTCCAAGGGGGAGTTTGTAGATACATATGTACCTAGTTTATGAGCTTAATATAAAATGTCTTTCATGTCTTACATATATGTAACAGAATGGGTTTGAATGAAATACAATATGTGGTTTATGCTTACAGTGTTTAATATTTCATTGATTATTGTGTCTTAACACATATTGAACTAACTATATAGGTTTGTGGTTGTTTACATAGTTCTTAGTCAATAATGATTGAGAAATGTGCTTAAACTTAATTGTGTGAAGTTCTCATGCGAATGGACCATGCTAATGGACATACGCATGAATACTTCATGCTGATGAACCAGACGCATGACTGAACCAGGAGACTGGATCAGTCGCACGACTGTAACATGAGATTGACTCAGTCGCACGACTGAATCTTCAGTCGTGCGGATGGATCAACCACATGCTTCAATCGCATGACTGAACCATGCAAATGGCTCAGTCACACGAATGGAAAAGCCTAACCTATAAATACCACTCAATTCGTGGAAAAGCATAACAATTCGAATACTTACACACTAAATCGTACCCTAGCCATCCAGAGACTCTTGAACACTTGTTCCAAGTTCATAGATCACAGTAAATCATCCTACTATTGTTCTTAACATTTAGTTTCATTCTTGGATTGATTTTACTTGCGTTCTCACCGATTGGATCGCCAATCAAATAGGATTCCGCACTATTTGAGTTGGTATACACGTAAATCAGTTAGTACTCCGTACCAAAAATGGTCCTGACATAATGAAAGATAAAGTATTGTTTTATTATTAAACTAGAACTCACCCAATAATGCTGACTTTTATGTGTTTCCAGTTGGCAGGTAATGTTGCTGAGGATGACACAGGGTGGCTACTAAGCTCTTTTGAGATGGCATTCTTTTGTTTAATGTTTTTGCATTTTAATGTGAATGAATGATGTTTTGAAATGAACGATTGTATTAACTTGCAAAAGCATTTGTAATGATATGAAAAGTTATTTTGTGTTTCCGCTGCAACGTTTTATGAATGTTAAATGTAAAGTTATATGTTTTATGTGCAATGATTTACCAGCTATAAGCATCCCGGGGACGGGGCCATACAAGTTGGTATCAGAGCCAAAGTTTAAGTGAAACGGGTAAATTTTCAAAATAAACCTTAAGTTAAACTGAGAATGGGACAGAAAGGGAAGGGATGCCAGTCTGAGCAGCTGCGTGCCATTAGGTATTTTCATAATGTTAACCGGTATTATGTGCGTATGTTATGTGGTTATGTGTTGCTTGTAGATTTAGATATTGATGTATCAGGACAGATAATGCTTGGGGTATGAAGATTAAAGTAAGTGGCTAATCACAACTGGCCACTGTAACTAAGGACTTACTATACTTGACATAAACTCAGTGGTTCCCTTGAATGACCATGTTGGTGTTTGAATCTTTCAGTGTGTGTTTGAGGATGGCTGGTGGTAGATCATCCAAAGCTTCACAAGGTGTAGGTCGTGGTGCTGAACCACGGGTTACGAGAGGAAGGCCTAGAGCCGAAGAGGTGGTTCATGAAGAACCCGAGACCCCTCATCTGGAGGGCGGTGATGAGAGTGCTAACTTAAGAGCCTTAGTGAAAGAGGCGGTTGTAGAGGAAGTGCATCAAGTCATGCAGACGATCCTACCGTCTGTGGTGACCGAAGTGACAAAGGCTGTACGAGAAGGGGAAGAAAGGAGAGAAACCGGTCTTCGGGAGGACGGGAGCAATCGGAGCCTGAAACGGTTCTCCTGAGGATGAAGAAGAGGAAGACGAATAGCCTACGCCGGAGGCGGCACGAGGCTATAACTATGGGGCGTTCCAACGATGCAAGCCCCATACTTTTGATGGTAACAGCACTACTGTTGCTGCTCACCGGTGGGTGAGAGAAATGCAAGTAGCTTAAATATCAACGAGTGCCAGGAGGATCAAAAGTAAAGTTTGTTGCCCATTCTTTCATGGACTCAGCTCTATGCTGGTGGGACAATATTGTCCAAGCTGAGGGTAGTCGGCTATTGGGAGGATGAGATAGTCCGAACTAAAGAAGTTGGTGATTGAGGAGTTCTGCCCTCATAGAGAAATGGATAAAGTTGAGAGAGAGTTTCTATAGCTAGAGGCGGGAACCATGACACATCAGTAGTATACTACCAAGTTCAATGAGATGGCACATCTGGTGCCGGATCAAGTGATGCTCTGTCATGGAAGATTAATAGGTACATTCAGGGTTTGCCAGCGGATATTCACAGGCACATGATCGCTGCCCGACCGAGCACGTTTAGGTCGGCGGTAGATTTGGCAGGGATACTATACAATGAGAGAACGGTGGTGGTGACCGAGGGTAGCAAGAAAGGTGGTAGTGATCGAAACTGGAATGGGAAGAAGTTTGGTCGGGGTGACGCCTCGACGGGTAACAAGAAGGCACGGGTGGATGATCGTCGTGTAGTCACACTGGGTACGGGAATGACGAAGTGTGGCAGATGTGGGAAGGAGCACAGTGGCGAGTGTAGATGGGGGTTGAACATCTGTTTCAAGTGTGGAAAGCCTAGTCATATGGCTAGAGATTGCAGGGGTACGAGGTGTTTCAACTGTGGGGAAAGTGGTCATATGAGTAAAGACTGTAGGAAGCCAAGGGCTGAGGGTTCTGGGGTGAAGAAAACAGGAAGTGAAGGACTGAGGCCGAGTGCCAGGGCATTCACTATGACATAGGAGGAAGTTAGGATGGACCTTGATGTTGTGTCTGGTACATTTCTAGTGAACCAAAATTTAGCTTCTGTGTTATTTGATTCTGGTGCCAGTAAAAGTTTTATCTCGGCTGCTTTCTGTGCTAAGCTGCCTGTTAGTAGTAGGAGTGTTGATGAGCCCTTTGATGTAGAAACTGACATAGGTAAGTCCACCAGGATTTCAGAGGTGATAGAAGCATGTGATGTGGAATGGAAGGTCATAAGTTTCTTGTTAGACCGTTGGTGATGACCTTAGGTAGTTTCGATATGGTTCTTGGGATGGATTGGTTAGCAGATTATGAGGCGAACATTGTGTGTCGCAAGAAGATGATTCGTCTGACCGCGCCTGATGGGAGTAAGGTGACAGTTTATGGGGATCGAGTCACGACGATCCCAAAAGTAATCTCAATGGCGGTGGCAGGAAAGTGCATGAGGCGTGGATGTAGTGCCTACTTGACCTATGTAAAGGATGTGGATACGCCAGCATCACAACTCTCTGATGTACCGGTTGTGTGTGACTTTCCAGATATGTTTCCAGAAGACTTACTAGGAGTGCCACCTGACCGAGAGATCGAGTTTCAGATTGATCTGATACCGGGTGCCCAACCGATTGCCAAGGCATCGTATCGGCTGGCTCTGATGGAGATGAAGGAGTTGATGGAACAGTTGCAAGAGCTGCTTGATAAGGGGTTCATTAGACCGAGTATCTCTCCTTGGGGTGCTCCGGTCCTGTTTGTGAAGAAGAAAGACGGTAGTATGAGGATGTGTATTGATTACCGTGAGCTGAGTAAGTTGACGGTGAAGAACCGATATCCCTTACCAAGGCATCGTATCGGCTGGCTCTTACGGAGATGAAGGAATTGATGATTTGTTTG
This sequence comes from Flaveria trinervia, assembly GCA_025506515.1. Lineage (NCBI taxonomy): Eukaryota > Viridiplantae > Streptophyta > Magnoliopsida > Asterales > Asteraceae > Flaveria > Flaveria trinervia. The sequence continues at coordinate 17,217,327 of CM046454.1, read as the reverse complement.
ATCAACTTCAAGGTGCCAGTTGGGTTTCAAGGATAGACCTTCGATCGGGCTACCATCAGTTGAAAGTGAAGGAGCAAGATATCCCTAAAATAGCTTTACGCACGTGTTATCGTCATTATGAGTTTCTTGTCATGTCTTTTGTTTGACCAATGCACCAGCTACTTTTATGGACCTGATGAATCGAGTGTGTTGGCCGATGTTGGATAAATCAGTGATTGTGTTTATTGATGATATCCTGATTTATTCAAAGAGCGAGATTGAGCATGCCGGTCACATTCGGGAGGTTTTGGAGACGTTGAGAAAAGAGAAGTTGTACGCTAAGTTCTCCAAGTGCGCGTTCTGGTTGCGCAAGGTTCAGTACTTGGGTCATGTGGTGAATCCTGACGGGATTATGGTGGACCTAGCAAAGGTGGAGGCGGTGATGCAATGGAAGTCTCCAAAAACGCCATCCGAGATTTGTAGTTTCTTGGGTTTGGCGGGCTACTACAGAAGATTTATTCAAGACTTTTCTAAGATCGCTTCTCCACTAACTAAGTTGACCCAGAAAGATGTGAAGTTTGTATGGGTTCAAGCTCAAGAGAAGGCGTTCGAAGAATTGAAGGCGAGATTGACTCAAGCTCCTATTCTGTCATTACTCAATGGGAGTGAAGATCTAGTGGTTTCTTCTGAAGCTTCCTACTCGGGGTTGGGGTGTGTGTTAATGCAGAGAGGGAAGGTTATAGCCTATGCATCATGACAGTTGAAGGTTCATGAGGTCAATTACCCTACCCATGATTTGGAGCTAGCAGTTGTGGTCTTCGCGTTAAAGATTTGGAGGCACTACCTATACGGTACAAAGTGCAGCATATTCACCGACCACAAGAGCTTGAAGTACTACTTTGAGCAGAAAGATTTGAACATGAGGCAGAGGAGGTGGTTGGAGCTTATAAAAGATTATGATTGCGAGATCCATTACCATTCGGGCAAAGCCAACGTGGTGGCGGACGCCCTTAGCAGAAAAGAGAGGCCCGAGCCGATTTGGGTGAAAGCATATCAGTTGATCATGACCTCGGACATGATGAAGCAAGTCAAGGAGTTCCAAGATGAGGCATTGGAAGAAGATCATCTTAACTCAGAAAGAATGAGAGGTCTGGTCGCGAAGTTGGGTGAAAACACACTCGGTGTTAGGACCTGATTCGGACGAATATGGATTCCATGTTTTTGGGATCTACGGGTGAAGATTTTGGATGAAACTCACAAGACTCGATACTCCATTCATCCTGGTGCTACAAAGATGTACCAAGACATGAAGAAAGATTATTGGTGGCTGGGTATGAAGCGTGATGTGGTGGAGTATGTGAGTAAATGCCTTACTTGTCTACAAGTGAAGGCCTAGCATCAAAAGCCGTATGGGAACATCCAACCTTTGGATATACCGGAATGGAAGTGAGAATATATAACCATGGATTTCATTACGAAGCTACCATGTACTTCGAAAGGGTATTATGCCATATGGGTGATAGTTGACCGTTTGACGAAGAGTGCTCACTTCCTACCGATCCGTGAGACATATTCATCCGAGAGGTTGGTGGATCTTTTCATTAAGGAGATTGTAACTCGTCATGGTGTACCGGTGTCTATTGTGTCTAATCGTGACACCCAGTTTACATCAAAATTTTGGAAGAAATTCCACAACGCTATGGGGACGAGGTTACACATTAGCACGACTTATCATCCTCAAACAGATGGTCAATCAGAAAGGACCATTCAAACGTTGGAGGATATGCTTCGTGCTTGTGTTATCGATTTCAGAGGAAGTTGGGATGACCACTTACCGTTAGCTGAATTGTCATACAACAACATTTATAATGCTAGTATTGGTATGCCCCCTTATGAGATGCTATACGGTAGGAGATGTAGAACACCTGTCTGTTGGGGTGATATTGGTCATAAAGAGTTAGGGAGCGTCAAGGTGATCGAGGCTACAACTGAGAAGCTTGAAAGGATCAAGGCCTTCATGAAGGTAGCCAAAGATAGACAGAAGTCGTATGATGATAAACGACGCAGACCGATTGAGTTCCAGGTGGGCGACTGGGTTATGTTGAAGGTCTCACATTGGAAGGGTATTATCTGATTTAGGAAACGGGGAAAGTTGAGCCCAAGGTATATAGGACCTTTTTGAATCGTTGCTCGAGTAGGAGAGGTGGCCTATAGGTTGGAGTTACTAGATGAGCTGAGTGGAATTCACCCGACATTCCATGTATCTCATCTGAGAAAGTGTTTAGCGGATGAGGATATGATTGTTCCACTAGGGGATATCGAAGTAGATGAACAAATCAACTATGTGGAGCAACCAGTGACAATCATTGAACGAAAAGAGAAGAGGCTGAGGAATAAAGTGGTTCCTCTTGTGCGTGTACAGTGGAAGCACAGGAAGGGATCCGAGTCTACGTCGGAGACTAAAGAAGAGATGAGATAACATTACCCACAATTCTTTGAGGAATAACAGATTTTAGGGACGAAACCTATTTAAGGGGGTGGACTACTTGTAACGCCCGGTTATTTTAAAGACAAAGAAAGAAGGAATAAAGTGGAGTAAAAAGAAGGAAAAGAAATAAACCCAAGTATAGGGGTTAAAAGTGTCAAAAGGACAAAAAGTTTAAAAGTTGGTGATAAAGGTGGTATGGCTGCACATATGTCACACACATCACTAATCTTCGGGTTTTAGAGAGAGAGAGAGGCTGGAAGCAGAGAACTCTCGGTTTTGAAGAGAAACAAGAAGAAAAGTGTGAATTCAAGGTAAGAATTCATGTTGTTATGGTGTTCTTAACTGGTTATGTCCTCGGGTTCGTGCTTATGTGTGTTTATATGTGTTTGGGTATGTTTTTAGTGGGTTTCTAGGCGGTTGAACTCAATTGCAAACGAGTTTGGAAGAAGCCACACTCAAGAGCTGCAAAGGTGAGTTCTAGGACCCCTCTTTTACCTGTTTTAACTAATTTTAGGACTAGAAATGCATAAATGTATGTTTTCATTAAACTGGGTTTCGAACCCGTAGGTTTGATTTTATGTATGTTGAACTTATGATGTGATGTATGGTTATATTCATGCTTGATGATGTATGAAGGTGTTTCTAAGGCTTAAAATGTATGATTTAAGCTTAGAACATGATGGATGATGATTGGGAACTGAAATCTGATGTTTAAAGCTCATATGTTAAGTTTCAAAATCTGCTCAAGTGTTGGAAAGTCAATGCGGATGAGTATGGAAAGTCAATGCGGATGAGTATGGAAAGTCAATGTGGATGAGTATGGAAAGTCAATGCGGATGAGTATGGAAAGTCCATGCGGATGACAGTTAATGCGGATGAGCATTAACCCCTAAGTAAGTCAATGCGAATGAGTAATGGGAAATGCGGATGAACATTGACTAAGTATGGGAAATGTGGATGAGTAAGGTCAATGTGGATGAACAGGAACAAATACGGATGAGGTAAGACAAATGCGGATGAACTATAGCAAATGCGGATGGATACTTAGATTGTTTTCTGACTTTCTAGGGAAAAAGATGAATGTAGGCTTGGATTTGAGATGTTCCCGGGGATTCATGTAAGTTGACTTTTGAGGTCATAGATGTTATGATGGGCATGTTATGATGTATGTTTGATGATTATGCATGATGGTATGTATGATGTATGCTATGTATGTATGATGCCCTGTATGATGATGTTGACTGTTTATGTTCCTTTTTATGTATGATTATTTTTCCCTTGGCTTTATGTTGAATGAATGAATGAAATGAAAGTATTATGTAACGTAAAGTGGAAGATAATAAAAAGAGGAACATGATGAATGAATGCATGCATTAATGAATGAATGAAAGTATGAAAGGCTTGCAAGCAAATGTATGGAGGTTCACACCCAAATGAAGGGTGTTAGCTCAACTGTGTGCGGGTTAGCTAGCCCGGAAGGATGCACACTGGGGTCCAATCTTTGTAATTGACCATATGTATGGGATCCTTGTCGCTTTCCCTTGGTGCTGAAGTCAGCTTCGTGCACAATGTTCGAGGTCTATGAAAGACCTCAGGCCCAGCTACCAGCTTCATGCACAATGTTCGGGGTATAGCATATGGCATTGATCTGGAATGAAAGAGATATACAAGTGGTGAATGTACTTGCCCTAGGTACTGGAGTCAACTACGTGCCCAATGTTCGAAGTCTATGAAAGACCTCAGGCCCAGTTACCAGCTTCATGCATAATGTTCGGGGTAATGTACATGTCATCGAAAGAAATGAGCGTACGAATGAAAGTAAGAAGTATGAATGAATGTGAATGAAAGTAATGAATGTGAATGATAATGACGTACAGTGAATGAACGAAAGTTAATGAACGATTAGTGAAGATAATAATGAAATTATTTATGTGTACGTATGATGTATGATCCCATGAAAGTAAAGAATGGTTTTAATGGAAGATAAAGTATTGTTTTATTATAAAACTAGAACTCACTTAGCAATGATGACTTTTATGTGTTTCTAGTTGGCAGGTAATGTTGCTGAAGATGGCACGGGGCAGCTACTCAGCTCTTTTGAGATGACATTATTTTGTTTAATGTTTTTGCATTGTAATGCAACCAACGATGTTTTGAAATGAACGATTGTATTAATTTGCAAAAGCATTTGTAATGATATGAAAAGTTATTTTGTGTTTCCGCTGCAATGTTTTATGAATGATAAATGTAAAGTTATATGTTTTATGTGCAATGATTTACCAGCTGTAAGCATCTCGGGGACGGGGCCTTACGAAAGTGGTGTCACGATGACAGTTACTCAGACGTTGAGCCCATAGTGGTTCCTACTAATGAAGATGATGACCATGATGTGGTCAAGGTGGTGGAGATGCTGGCCCCAGTCAATCACGGGCCACTAACACGTCTACCATATCTCCACCACCTCCACACAATACTTCATTTGCTCCTGGTAGATCTAAGCAGGTTGCTATCCATCAGGACTTATTGGTAGATGAAGGGTTGTGGCTACCGAGAAGGGGAAAGAGGCGGTTGGTGGAGGCCAAGCTGGTACTAAGGGTGGTGACACTGATGTCACAGATCCGAAATACACACTCGACTAGCTGATTAGCTCAGGGGGAGCCCCTATAGCCAAGGGTTCCAGGAGGAAGAGGATGGCCCAGCCCCATGGCAAGAAGGGTAAGAGGCAGAGGATTACTTTGATCAGTTCTTCCAGCACCACAACCACTGCCACCACCATTGTTCCCCACACCACCACCACTGTTCCCCGTACTAACATCACTACTGCCACTGACAGTCCTACCACCACTCATACATTCACACCTACCTCACCCATAATACCCAAATCAGTTCCACCACAATCCACTTCCATTCCTACTCCTATCTACACCACATCCACCACTACACCCACTACTCCCCAAGCTAGCACATCCACCCAATTCCCACCTACACAAGGCTCTACTCTACCCACTATTGGGTAAGAGGAACAGTCGGCAAGCCTAAATAGACTAGTGCTGAAACTGTTAGCGATGGATGATCTGAGCGCCAACCAAATGAATCAGCAGATGGCGGTTAATGCGGCACAAGGCAAGCAGATAGCTCAACTTACAAAGAAAAATGATGATCATGAGAGAGCTTTAGTCAGAGCTCACCATGCCCTGAAGACTCAAAATGAGCTTGTGATGGCATCCGTCAAGTGGATTGAGGGGTTAGAGAAAAAGAAAAAAAAAAGCTTACGTTGAGGTTGAAGGGAACAAAGGCTAAGCCCTTGAAGATTAAGGATGATGGAGATGATGGTGAAGATGATGATGATGATTCGACGGATGATGAATCAGAAGAAGATGATGATGACGAGGAAGCTGGAGGAAGTGGAAAGGGAGAAAGAGATGATGATGATGAGGAAGATGATCAAGAAGGTGATGCATCTGCATCAGCCTCAAATTAAGCAGCAAAGGAGAGGCACACCAAAAGAGCATCGTCTTCCGCACCTCCAGTTGAAAAGACACACGATCAAGGCAAAAATGAAGCTCCACAGACTGAGGATTATGATGTCATTCCCTTTAGCAAGTCAAGACTCAACTTACTATGATTCTTGATTTGCAAGGGATTGTGAGAAGGTCTGTGAGCTACACTCCAAAGGAAGGAGGAATCATCCATGACTGACGGACGAGTAGCTTGCAGATATGTTTCAACTAAATCCAGATAAGCTTGTCAAAGATGCTCTGTAAGTAGATGTTTTGAGTGACGAGGAGCTACAAGGTGTTGATGAGATAGAGTTCGAGGATGTCACGTCTGACTACTATCCTCAGTACACTGACCCTGAGGGCAATGTTATCCCCGACTTGGGTGAAACATTTGGTAGTGATACTTTTCAAAAGCAGGATGAGATAGAGAAAGAGAAAGCAAAGGATGAAAGTAAAGCCCAAGCTACATATGATAATGTTGATCTAAAGAAGGCTGAATGGGCAGCTTGTTTATCAGAAATGAAGGTACAACATGCACCTCCAAATCTGAATGCATACACTAAACTTTACCGAGTAAAGAGACATCAGAAAGTGTCAGGAAAGATCATCAATTGGGCCTATTTTGAAGATCTGAATGTACATGCTGTTAAACAAGAGAAGGGGATTGAGTACTTTAGATATCCACATGATCTGAAGACTCGTCCTAGTTTTGAGCTAAATAGATTGGCATGTTTAGGTCTTTTGTATGCCAACCCAAGGAAGATATCAGGATAGTTTGAGACATCATTGAAGAAAGAATACCACACCAGATGCGTAAACTTCAGACCTCAACAACCTAAGAGGTTCATTCATAAGACTGAAGTTGATCCTATATCTGGAAGGCCTAAGGTGGTGTTGAAGTGGAGTCCCTATGCACAATGTCTAAGATTCCTCTATGGGAGATGCCTATGACTTCATTCCACACTTCAAATGGTGGTATTACGACTGGAGGATGGGGGAAGCGGTCAGAGTTCTGAACAAAGAAGGTAAGATCGAGACTATCAGGGTATTTGACCCAATGTGGCTTACAAACATGTCTGCTAAAGATGTTTACACTCTATTAAAGTGGCCACTATTCTATGACACGCAAGATATTGTACAAGCTCTACAATTCCAACATGTTATACGGCTCTGCTTCGCGTTTGAGATCCATGCGGGAGTCACCAAAGAAGATAAGTATAAGAAATTCCAAGTGCATGTGACGAATGTTAGAAAATAGGATAAACTAGGTCCAAAGGGGAGTTTATTGATGCATCATGTTAGTTTATGTTCTTAAATGTAAAAGTCTTTCATTTCTTACACATATGTAATGTGACTACTTAATGAAATATGATATGCATCTTGATGTTATTTGTCTTTGAGTATTTCATATTATTATTTTATTTAGTATAATTCATATGTAGGAACAACATATATAGGTTTGAGGTTGTTGTACATAGTTTTAAGTCAATAATGATTGAGAAATGTGTTCAACTTAGTCGGGTGGTTATTTATGCTAATGGACCATACGCATGAATGAATCATACTTATGGACCAGTCGTACAACTAAATCAGGAGACTGGATCAGTCGTATGACTGAGACATAAGGTTGATTCAGTCGCACGACTGAACCTTCAGTCGTGCGTATGAATCAACCGCATGAGTGAGTCGCACGACTGAACCATGCTAATGGCTCCGTCGGACTGATTTGATTTATAGTACTGATACAAATAATTAATTGAAAGTGGTCATTGCATCATAACCATTAATGATCATAAGCCGAACTATATAAAGAAATAAATTAGTGTTAGAATTAGTTTTTTATGTTACTTTTCAATTTAATTAACATTTTTAGTAATCCTTTTCATAACTTAAAACATCAATAATTACCAAACTTATTTTTTTGCCAGAACGTTAACACGAACGTGTGGAATTTCCTTTGTCGTTTTGACACGCTGTGTTATTTTGTTAGAAGAGTTTTACATCTTACAATTTGCTTCTAGTTTTAGTTTCTAGTTAAAACATCTCAACTTCTTTAATCACAACCTATCAAAGTAACTATAGTAAAACATTTTTGGTATTAAAATAGTTAACTCGTATATATGAGGACACAAACCCTACTTCCACTCATACTATTATTAGTATATGTGATGATAGGTTCACATCATAATATTATATTTGTTGGATTTGACACCCAACAATCTGGCTCCTTTACAAGATCTTTTATTAAAGGTACCTTTCTATAAACATCATGGTAGCTGAACAACTACTTAAGGAGTGGAAAACTCACTATGTTACCTCACAACCACTCTGCATAAATTGCCCAGCTATGGCGAACTTTAAGCTAAAATCCAGTCTCATCCACTTGTTACCAGTCATTCGAGGCCTTGAGAACAAAGACTTTCACAAATTATTCAAGAAGTTCCATGTTGTGTGTTCCCGAATGAAGCCACACAATGTTATTGAATATCAAATCAAGCTTAGGGCATTCCCCTTCGTATGCAAGACTCAACTAAAGAATGGTTATATTACCTACCATCGGGGTTGGTAAACACATGGAATGATCTTGCAAGACTGGTTTTAGACAAGTACTTTATGGAAGTCAAAGCCTCCATTCTATGCAAAGAGATCATCAAGATTAAGCATGAAAGAAGAAAAGCTTTGCATACCTATTAAGAATGGTTCAAGAAGTTATGTGCTCAATGGCCATAACATGGCATCTTTGAGCATCAACTCCTTGAGTACTTCGTGAAGGGTAAACACCACTGGAGAGATTTTTAATAATGACTTTAGTGAAGGAGCTTAACTTCACAGAACACCAACTCAGATCAAAGCTATGATAACCTTTATAACTGAAGATACCAAATATTCGTCATGAGTTGATGCATGGTATGATGATGTACCATAGGTGAGCATCCCTCACAGTGAAAGTCAAACTTCCTAAATTAGCTAGAGCTATGATACAACTTACAAAAATTAAGGATGTTAAGCCAAAAATCTTAAGTTTATGGAATATGCCCATAATTTGGACAATAAACTGATATATGTCTCACACTCGAAGAAGATATGGAAGAGGCACAAGTAATGCGTGGTTATCTAGAATAAAACTCAAGATCATATAAACAACCCTGAAATAATCACAATTAGCTCCTTTTTTGTCTATCAACAAAGGCTTCCGCAATACCAACAAAGACCTCCATTCCAAACTTTGAGTGAAGGCTTACCAGTTACTGATGACCTCGGACGTGATGAAATAGGTCAAGGAGTTTCAAGATGAAGCGTTGAAAGAAGATCATCTTAACTTTGATAGGCTGAGAGGTATCGTCACGGAGTGGGGTGAAAACACTAATAGTGTTAGAACCTGATTCGGAGGGATGTGAATTCCTTATTATGGTGACCTACATGGGAAGATAATGGATGAAGCTCATAAGACTCGATACTCCATTCATCTCGGTAGCTAGGTATGAAACGTGATCTGGAGGAGTATGTGAGTAAGTGCCTTACTTGCTTGCAAGCGAAGGCAGGGCATCAGAAGCCGTACGGGAAAATCCAACCTCTAAATATACCGAAGTGGAGGTGGGAGCATATCACCATGGACATTATCATGAAGTTACCGCGTACCGCGAGAGGTTATGATGCCATTTGGGTGATAGTGGACCGTCTGACGAATAGTACTCACTTCCTATCGATTCATGAGACATATTCATCCGAGAGGTTGGCGGATTTGCTTATAAAAGAGATTATGACTCGTCATGGTGTGCCGTTGTCTATTGTTTCTAATCGTGACACCTGGTTTACATCCAAATTTGGGAAGAAATTCCATGATGCTATGGGGACGAGTTACACATTAGCACGTCATATCATCCACAGGTGGATGGTCAGCTGTAGAGAACCATTCAGACGCTTGAGGATATGGTTCGGGCATGCGTCATCAATTTTGTAGGAAGTTGGGATGATCACTTACTGTTAGCCGAGTTCTCATATAACAACAGCTATCATGCAAGCATTGGCATGCCTCCTTATGAGATGCTATATGGTAGGAGATGTAGAACACCCATTTGTTGGTGTGATATTGGTCAGAAAGAGTTGGGAAGTATTGAGGTAATTGAGGCTACGACTGAGAAGCTCGAAAAGATCAAAGCCTTTATGAAGGCAGCCAAAGATAGGCAGTCGTATGCCAATAAGAGACTAGACCAATTGAGTTCCAGATGGGTGATAGAGTTATGTTGAAAGTCTCACCTTGGAAGAGGATCATTCGGTTCAGGAAGCAAGGAAAGTTGAGCCCGAGATATATAGGGCCTTTCCAAATCATTTCTCGAGTAGGAAATATGGCCTATAAGTTGGACTTACCCGATGAGTTAAGTGGAATTCACCGACATTCCATATATCTCATTTGAAAAAGTGTTTAGCTGATGAAGACATGATTGTACCACTGGAGGATATCAAAGTAGATGAAAAACTCAATTATGTGGAGCAACCAGTGGCGATCATTGATTGTAAGGAGAAGATATTAAGGAATAAAGTGGTTCCCCTAGTGCGTATACAACAGGAAAGGATCCGAGTCTACATGGAAGACTGAAGAAGAGATGAGGCAACATTACCCATGTTTGTTTGAGGAATAACAGGTTTCGAGTACGAAACCTATATAAGGTGGTGGACTTGTAACACTCGGATTTTTGAATAGAAAGAAAAATAAAAGAAATAATGTAATAGAACCCAAGTAGAGGGCTTAAATGTGTAAAAGAACAATAATTTATATTATATTTTGTAGAAAAGGTGTTATGGCGCCCATAACACCCTGCACACTTCTTTTCATCGGTTTCTAGAGTGAGAAAGCAGAGAAAACTTTGGTTTTAGAGAGAAGAAGAAGAAGAAGAAGAAGATTCAAATTCAAGGTCAGAATACATCATTCTAAGTTGTTCTTGGCCGGCCTATGTCTCGGTTGTATGCTTATATATTCGGGGGTGTCTGTGTTTGGTGGGTGCATTTGAACTCAATTTGCATTCAAGTGTGAAGAGTCTACAAGAAAGTTGCATAAGGTTAGTTCTAGAACCCTCTTTTTACATGTTTTAACTGATTTTGGGGCTAGAAATGCATGTGTAAATTTTTTTATGAATGTGGGTTTTGGTACCCATATGTTTGTGTGTGTGTGTGTGTGAATGTGGATGAGTTATGATTTAGGAGATTTATGACGTTATGATTGTGTTATTTTCATATTTTGTGCCTTAGAATGCTAGAACTAGGCTTAGAACATGATGAATTGATTATGTTGGGACTGAGTATTATGTTGAATTATAGATGTTGGTTGCCCATGCGCCTAAATAGTGGTCCATGCGCGCAACGGTTGAATTTTCCTAAGTGTTCCCTATGCGCCCAAAACTCCATGAGCCAAAATAGTAACCATACGCTTAGGATAGGCTGAATTTGACTAAGTATCCATGCACCTAGACTACCCATGCGCTTAAGTAGTCATGCGCCTGCATAGTGCTCATGTGCCTAGATGAGACCAGGAGTGCTACTTGATTGAACTAAGAGTTTAAGGCCATTTTTGTGAGAAAGAAACAGAGAAATTTGTTTGTGTTTGGGTAAAGTAAGAATGAAGAAAGCTCTGGACAGTAAAAGTGATAAAAAGACTAAGTGAATGGGTCGGAAATATTTAAATGGGTGAAAATGGCAGATGGATAAGGTGAAGTGATGGTTTGGGGTAGGATGTGATAGGGGCAGTAAGATAAAATCCATTTAAAAAATTCAGACATCATTAAGAAAATCTTTACCTTTTTACAGAGTGGGGCCTAAAAGATTTACGTTACACAGTAAAGTCTTCTTCTGAGTATAAATCATTTCTGAATGTAATCTTCTTCAAAAGTCAATACTACCTCCGAATGTAATATTTTACTTCCGAATGTAAAAAAGGCTTTTCGAGAGTAAGAGTTTATAAGCTTCGAAAGTAGATTTGATATTTCATAAATGCTTCTTCCAAGACAAACACTCTTCCGAAAGGAAGATTTCCCTTGGAGAAATTTTGCTTCAGAAGATATACATGATATCTTCCAAGGGTTAATTTCTCTTCGGAAGAATTTATACTTAGTGATATTTTGAAGGAAACCTTTTTGTAACCGGGCTTAGATTGTATTGACAATAACAAAATATATTTTAAAAAGGTTTTCAAATGAGATAAACTAATCAGTGTTTATCATTCCAATAGTTGTAATCAAATACTTGAATCTCTGTTCATCAAATGCTTTGGTGAACAAATCAGCATATTATTCATTTGAATCAACTTTGATTAGTTTGATTAGATTTTTCTCATGAATATCTCTTATGAAATGATACCTGATGTCAATATCCTTTGTCTTGGAGTGCTTCATAGGATTTTCAATAATTGAGATAGCACTATTGTTGTCAATGTGGATAGAAGTATTCATGAAGTTGAATCCATAGTCTATCATCTGGTTTTGTATCCATAGCAGCTGAGCACCGCAACTACCAGCCTTTCTAGATCCAACACTCATGCTCTTCGATACCAAATCTTGGTTGTCGTATAGACTCATAAGAGTGTGGTGGATCAATTTCATTGGTTCCCAACCTATTTGTGTTTTCATAATAGACCTTTGAGTTGGTGGATGATGCAAGAATGGTTTTGAAGTTATGCTCTTCAATAGCGTACTTCTGTGCTTTAGCCCAGCTATGATTAGCTGGGCCTAAGCTTAGTTAATTGGAAATTAAATCTTTGATTTCAACCCTGTAGTTGGAGTGTTCATGTTTTAAAATTGATACAATTTTCTCTAACTCATCAATTTTCATTTTATAATCAATTTCTGCCCTTTTAAAATCAAATTTTAAGATGTTTAAAGACTCAATATCATATTTGATTTCCATGTTATATTCCTGATATTATTTGACTTTAACAATACAAGCTGGAGTGAGAAGATGTTCATATACCGTGTTATCATCTATTCTAGCCATGAGTGCTTGAGTAGGTGTCACATCCTACACCATGAAGCTCTGGTCAACATCTTGAGCTACAGCAGCGGATTGTTGTTTAGTTGACTTTGCAGCAGCTTTAGATGTCATAGGATCCGTGGAGGCTTGAGTGGCTCCTGGGTCGGATTTAGGAGCTTCGCATTCCCCGGCAAAATAACCAAAATGGTTGTAGTTATAACACTTGGCCTTGGCTTTGTCAAACCCGAATTTGTTGTTGATTGGGTTTTGAGGGAACTACCTTCTAGTTCTATTGAAGAACTTCTTTGTTCTTTAAGTCAGAAGAGCTATTTGTTAGACTATGTTCATGTATTCAGCATCACCTAGGCTGAAGTATTCTAGATTATCAAAGCAGAACTGAAAATCACTAGAATATGTATTTCGTGAAACAAAGGCACGATTGTCCTGGTAGGAACATCATTGAGCCTATTGTGACCTTGGTCTCTCAGGAAACGTAATATATGGCCCAGAAGAACATGATGGCTGTTGGGGGTAGGTCAAGTACTGTTTGGGCTGTGGTGGCCTTGATCCTTCAGCAACAACTAAAGCATTGCTAGTAGAAGGATTAAAGCTACTGCCCATATGGTAGCCTTTTTTAGTCTCCATCTCTACACGGTATCCATCAAGAATTCTGTATAGTTTGGACATTATGAGAGTATTCAAGTCCTCTGTCCTCTAGATAGAGACACAGTAGAATGTCCACTCTTAAGGAAGTGCACTTATAAACTTACTTGATAGATCTCTTTTCTTAGGAGTCAAACCTACAGACTGAAGTGATGAGGTAAGATCCATGTACCTGAAGTATTGTTGGCTAAGGGTCTCTTTAGCAATATATGTGAACTTTTCAAATTGTTTCTTTATGGAAACTTTCTTTGACTTATTTGAACTAGAGTACATCAATTTCAATGCATCAAAAAGTTTTGGCTAACTTGCAATGCTCAAAGCCTACCATTATGGAGTTTGGTATGGTCGTAAGCAATACAGTCATGGCATTGCTATCGATGTCCATCCTCTTGACTTCTTCATCTGAGTAATCTTCAACAGCTTTCTCTATCATGGCTCCATTACCAGCCGGTGCAGCTACTTATAGCTTGTAAGGACCATTAACGATAGATCTCCACATCTTGCTATCTTGATGCTCAATGAAACCTTCAATACGCATGCTCCAAGATCTGAGTTTTCAGGAGTGATGATAGGAGCTTTAGACATCGTTCCCGGTTCAAACTCAGATAATTTCTGGTTAGTGGCCATTTTGAGTGAGGTAGGTGTATGAGAAAAATGAAACGGGTTGATTTGGATGGTAAGATCACACAATCAAGAGCTTAAGAAGCTCTGATACCCATTACAGGATTAAGGTTGGTCACTCAACACAATAGTTATCATTCAAACTCACTAAATCAGACTCAGTTTGATGTAACAGAATCCTTAAAGAATTGATAATAATATACTAAGTAAACAAAACACAAATAATTTTCAAGATACTTGTATATATTACTTCTCAACTAAAAATGTTACAAGTCTTTATCAAGCATATAAAATGAGTTACAATGAGAAACTATATATACTACTATCTATTTTGATACCACTTGAAAACTTACGACTAAACAAATACTACATTGCTAGAAGTAAGGTATCTAAGATAAACTACTATCCTAGATTAGATAGTCATGAAATGTCCATGACTTACCTTTTTGTAACCAACTAAAGCCGGTAACTATACTAACTGATAAAAGATAAATAGTGGAATAAAGTATGGTCTACTACATGGGCATGGAAAAGCACCATGTAGTATATCAGAGGTTGCAACGGAGTGTCAAAGGTATCATGCTTATGTCTACTGATTCATAGTAGGTTCTTCTGAATGTTAACTGGCTTCGGAAGAACAAGTTCTTCTGAAGCCACTTATAATTCGAAAGAGTCTACTTCTTCCAATACTTGTGTTTATCTTCATGACGTCATATGTCACACCCCGACCGATGACGGAATCGTCGAGGCGGACGAATGGGAAACAGTTGTTCATAGGTCATGGAATTTAATAAGTTAAAATATATTAAATGCTATTTTCATTGAATAAAACTAGACAAATAAGTCATTACAATACAACAAAGATTTAAATAACAACATAAGATATTTATTTAACTAAGTCCAACTCCTATATGAGCATGAAGAATTTCTTCAAGTAGCAATCCTGAAACATGTTAAAAATAAAAGGTCAACTTTAAAAGTTGGTGAGTTTCCCTAGGTTAAACAAACAAACAAACATATATCTATATATATATAATATATATATATATATAAGATTTACAAGTAGCAATTCATGTCAATGGTTATGAATTATGCAAGTTTATAGAACACAGATAGCTACAATCAAACCTTGACCAAGATTAAGATTACAAGTTTATAACAATTAGCTAAGTGTATTTAGTTCTTATGATGAATAAGTCGTACGTTATCACGAGCCGGCAATACATTGGCTTTAACACCAAATAGGTTTGTCATGACCATATATCTATGATGTCGCCAGGCTAGCAATAGTTAATGATTGTCAACATATAATGCATCTCATATAAAGCTTACAATAATACAAATAACCATGAAAAAATATAAGTATGAATTGCAAGTGCGTTACAAGTATAAAATGTTTACAAGTGTAAGTTGATAAGTCTAACATGTTTCATCCCAAATTGGTGTGAAATAATAAAAAAGGGGCAAGGAAACTCACATGAAAAACTCACGTGCTATAATTACACTTAAGATAACAATAAGAAGATAAGATGGTTCCAACGATTTCTTCATGATTCAACCTAATGGTTGATATCTTAGAATTAGAATAAAGATAAGATTCAAGAGTAAATATGAATTAGGGTTTAGTTTGGAAATTTGGGTTGGATAATTAGGTTAAATAAAATAATGTAATCATTTATATTTTGATTCAATAAGGATGGAATAGATTGATTAAATAATTAAAATTGAAAATGATAATGAATAATTGGTAAAATTAAATAATTTAATTTATAATAATTGATTTAATAAAGATTAAGTATAAAGTGTGGAATGAAAACTTAATTTAATAACTATTTACGATATAACATTGTTGAATGAATAATTGAATAATTAATAATAATTGATTAAGTCATGATGGTGTATAAAATGTGAAAAGAAATAATTAATTTAATAATTGATTATCTAAAACTTGATCAAAAATAATTAATTGGGTAATTAATTATTTAATATTTTATAAAATAACTTATTTGATTTAAAGGAAAACCATTTTATAAAGTATAAAAAATAAACTTCTAAATAATTTTTGACATAGTTTTTATATTATTAAGATATTTGTTTTCAAATGAAAATATAAGATTATATTGTTTAACACTTATAAAAATTCGTGTTATAATTTATGGGTTAAAATTTAATTAACAAAAATAATTTTTATTTAATTTCATATGAAAATGTTAATTTCTGTAATTTAATTTATAAGAAAAAGGCTTTGAAAAAAGTTGTGGGGGACCAGGTTCGAATCCCTTTCTTCTTTCTGAGATCCAGCTGAGTTACTAGTGGGACAAGGCCCGATATATGTTTAGAACTCAAACGGATTTTCATAAATCTATTAGTTAAATAAATCTTCGAATTGTCAAGAACCCTAACTTCGATTTTGATCAAATTGAGCACCCAATTGATGCAGATTACCGAATTAAACATGGGGTTTTGTTTTCCCATGTAAAACCGAGTATGATTATGTGATTAACTTACTTGATTAAGTTGAAATTGGTAATGAACTATATGAAAGATAGCCGCGACTGTTATGAGTATGATTCGGGACGCAAACGACGATGATAATCAAATTAACTTCGTGTAAAGATTCTGGGTGTCATTTCGACCGAAAGCCCAATATCAATTTTGATTTAAGTTGCCCCGAAGATGGAGCTCGGCTAAGTTCCAGGTTCGTATGAAGTTGAAGGTCGAGTTCGAGGAGCGTGTGCTCTATAACTGAAATTAGAGTTACTGGAGGTTCGAAGGGATCGTCTAGGACGTTTCCCCTCGATTACATAGAGTTATTTTGGTTAGTTACAAGTTATACGATTTCCCACTTTGAATAAGGGTTCGGTTACGAGTGCTTAGAATTAAAGGCTTACTAAGGTCAATTGAAATGAGTCTTGGGTTCGAAAAACGCATGTGGGAGTAAAGAACCATTTAATGGAGTTAATTCGACGTTTTGTTGAGGTTTGGTTATTGCCGGAGACTTGGCCGGAGATATGGCCGGTGACAGGGATCGAGGGTGAGGGTTTGGGTTGTTTTAAAATGAAGTAATACTTTTGGTCCCTGTGATTTTAATAGTTATTATTTCATGTAAGAAACTTTTAAAATACATTTCAAAAATTACAAGTTTGATCTTAAACTTATTAAAACCCAAGTTTTAAAACAATTCAAATTATTTATTTATAAATTTTATTGAATTAATAACCAGTTCATACAACTTATAATAAAACTTTACCATTTAGTTATTCATTGTAACATGTGTAATAAACTTTATAATTTTATGAAAAAGATTTATTTATAAATCAATAAGTTATTATAAATTGTTTAAATGATAAATTGAATATATCAATTCACAATAGTGCTTAAACTACACGTCTAATCTATATAATTCATTAATATAAATAAGTAAAATAAAGAAATTCATATCATATGAACAGTAAATTTTAGTTCGGGTTCGAGTTTATAATTTGAAAATGACGGATGTTACATCATACTTCGGAAGAAGTTGTCTTGAAATCTTCTAATTGTTGAACTTCGGAAGGAGGATGACTGTCTTCAGAAATCAAGATTCCTCTTCGGAAGTCATCTTGGCCTTAAGCTTCGAAAGTTCATCTTTTCTCTTCAGAAGTTCTTTCACAGGTGTACCAAAATTATTTCTAAGTGTTTGTTTTGGTTGCACCAGCCTTACTCGATCTAATAGTTTATGATATTTAACATATTTATAATTTCTTTACAACTTATCACGTCCGAGTACTCCCCAAGTACACCCCGCGTAATCCGAGTATTCACAACTCCCCAATGGGCCGATTTGGCAGCGTCTAATGAGTTTTGATCTCAATGTCGTATTATAACATCTGAATATCTTTGCTAAGTTGTGGGAGTCAAAACTCCACCAATCTCCCATGAACAACACATCATCCACATAAATGTAAATAGGATTTGCATGTGTATTTGGTGAAAAACACCCATTCAACATGCTTTTATTGCGCCGACGTTTAAAGCTTCTATGGTGATAATAAAAAGAAAGGAGAGAGGATCTTCTTTAAGATCAAAACACTTTTGTTGGGGAGCCGTTGATGAGGATTGAAGCACAAGTCGATGATAATAAACTTTCATCCATATTCTCCATTGAGGCAGAAAGTACATTTGTGTAGTATTAACTATCGAATGCTTTTTCAAAATCTACCTTGAAGAACATCACCTTATGTTTGTTCTTTTTCAACCATGCATATAGCTTGTTTGTAATCATCAGAACATCAATGATGTTTCGACCTGCAATGAAGGCACTTTGCACCTCACTTGCCACCGAGTCAATACCCTTTTTAATTCTCTTATCAAGAACTTTAGATACAACTTTGTATCCTATATGCAATAAATTCTCTTTGCAATAAATCTCTTACCAATGAGATTTATTGGTCTATGATATTTAAGTCAAGCGTTTTTTTGTTTTTATTTATTAATTTATTTATTTGGAATCAGTGTGATGAAGGAGGTTAGAAGTTGCAGTTTCTTAAAAGTACTCTTAACATTTCTGAAATCAGCTTCCAAAATATTCAAGAATGTTTTTATAAAACTACGGGTAAAATTGTTTGGACTGAGTGAACTCTCACTGCCAGAATCCTATAAAACTTTCTCCCAAGATCTTTAAGGGAGGCACCAGGTCATCATTTAAAAAATAATTGACAAACTAGACTTCTATCAAGATGAATCTTATAAAAATATTCATTCAAGAATCATATCAATAATATTGAATGACTTTAGCTAGTAATCAACCAATATGAATGGGAGTCAATCCCAATAGTACTACTAATATTAATCCATCAACTCAAATCACTGAGTTAATTGGTTGTGTGAATCTTGAGGACTTAATAATGTAATGAATGAATCAACTTATGCAATCTACACCGTGTCTATTTGAGCACAACAAAAACTTAAATAGCTAAATTTGTTTCAAAATGATTCAAGATTCAGTTTAAGCATGTTCCCTCCTTAGTTAGAAAGAAACAGATGTTTCTCCCCTAGTAAACAGGAATCAAAAAATAAAAAAAGGACCTTGAAAACTTACTGTGATGGATGATTTGACTTTGAAGATGGCTATTTTATGAGGGTTGCCTATGCACAATATTTAGATGTGTTTGAATATAACTAGTGTTTTCATTAAACAAAAGAGGAAGCAAATGAATTAGAAGAGAACGAATCTGAAAAAAGAATTGATCAAGTTTTAATGATGATTGACAATGTGGGAAGTGAAAGCAGAAGCATGAATACAATTTTAAAATTTACTCAAATGAATGAAGATAGACACTATGCAAAACATGAAAACATTGAGAGTTGCATATGAAGGGAGAATAAATTATGATCATGTGTGCATCTGTATTTACTATTCATCTCACATGTGGTTTTTGTAATCATCAAAAACAAGTGAATTATACCTGGACATGCATGCACTAACAATTGTATCTAGTGAGAGGACCATACCTGATGTTAAATAGTGGTCCAGCGCAGAGACATAATCCGTTATTCTTTTCATGTCATTTCGATTGTTCAAACAAAGTAAACCATCATATGATTGTTTGTACCTGCACAATTCTATTTTATTTGAGCACCAACAATAGATTTTGTAGAAGTAAGCTTGCGTGTGTCCTCTGCTGAAAAGTTCAAACAATTAGCCTAAAGTTCCTTGGAATACAAATTATAAAGATTTCTATAAATCAATCATGAGGAAAGAACACCTGCTACTGGAATGGAAAAAGAATGAATATCATTGAACAAGATTCTAGCCAAGAAATGACTTTTTACATTCAAGTGTGGATTCCAACATACCAAACAAAATGAACATGGAAGAACAGAAAAAGAAAAAAAAAATACAATGCGGTTTACCTGGGAAAGAAGAACAAAATATCAACAGATTAAGAATGAAATAGACAACGGGTCAACTCGTATTGGATGTCATTAATACCAAGACAAATATAAATTCAAATGCTCACAGCCTCCTAATTAACTTAAGACAATAGATTATAATTCCTATTATGTAGCTTCAGTAATCATACATAAAACGTTAATTACTTGTAGAATTTGGAAAAAGTTATAAACGGGTCAACATAACCTGATGTAAACTTTAAGACACATAATTACAGCTTATACCTAGTCATATCTCTGTAAAAGGTAAAGGCAAATGATGAAAGTGAATTCGACTTCACTACAATACAGACCAAGGAAGCATTCAAAACACTACTGGAAGAGTGACTAAAGATCATATAAATCCGTTGTTTCTTCTCCTATATGGGGGGTGGATAAGGGCTTTCCTTTTGCTTCATAAAGTCTCTCAAGAACCACTTAACTAGGTAGTCTTTCCTTTGTAGTTGTCTTTCTTTAAGAGGTTCTTTGCTGTTTCAAAATTAAGAGTCTCAAAATCTTTTTGAAGGTCCTTGATTTCTTTTTCTCCCTTCTTATCCAATTTCTCCGAATATCTCTTATATAACTTATGGTTCCTTCTAAAGTACCTTCAAGTAACCCATCAATAGAATGTCTGTACCTGTACAATTTTATTTTATTGGAGCACCAACAGTAGACTTTGTAAAAGTAAGCTTGCGTGTGTCACCTCCTAAAAGGAACAAAAAATCAAAATTAAGTTCCTTGGATAACAAATTATAGAGATTTTGACAAATCAACCAAACAGAAGGAACACCTGCTCCTGGAATAAAGAAAAAATGAATATCACTGAACAAGATACCAGTCAAATGCACCAATTTGTTCTAAATGCATCTTTCCAATCACTTAAAAATAACTTTCATCATTTACTTGGGGATTCGAACATATCAAACAAAATGTACATGAACAAACAGAAAAACAAAAACAAAAGACAACACGGTTTACCTGGGAAAAAAGAACAAAATCTCAACAGATTAAGAAAAAATAAAAGACAACAGGTCAATTCCTTCTGGATTTTATTGATACCAAGTCAAATAAAAAATTCAAATGTTCACAACCTCCTCAAAAACTTAAGACAACAGATGATAATTTGCATTGAATGTCTGCAGAAAGAAAAGGCTTCCACTACTGAAAATAAACATGATTAAGATCTTTACTAGAGCTTAGGTTTTGGATTTTTGGGTTCTCTCGCCCATCTAGGAGCGTTAATGTTGTAATCTTGCACTGGTTTTTCCTGTGCCTTAGCTTCATCATTTTCCATTACGTCGTTCGGGAATGCATTGGGATTGGTCTGAATACATTTCTGCAATGCCACAAATGGGTGCACACAGTCTGATCCTTTCTCTTCAGCATTGCTCTTCATAAAACATAAGAAGGCCTCTGAAAACTGGGACCCGCAGGGCCCACTCCTGAGGTTTTGAATACACGGGCATTCTAATGCTTTCTGAGCTTTGGCTTCCAGAGATGCATTCTCATCCTCGTTGCCGAATGCTGCGGCTTCTGCAAGCAAGGACGTCATTGAAGGTGGAGAAGATGAGTCCTGCCTTATTGGATCTGGTACAGGTGAATCAATGACCTTGCTTTGATCTTGCCCCATATTGTAACACTGTACAGAAACAAACAGAAAAGTAAACACTCACACGCGTGTTAAAGATTTAAAGTCTCACGAACATGGTCACTTTTTTATACTGATTTTCTTATTTTGAATTGTAGTCACAATAATCATCGTTTAAATAATTTCCTTGAAAACACACCTACATCCAAACACTATTTTCTACAACCCAGTTTAAGTTCCTAATCATGCAGAATCACAATATCACTTTCTAATTTCCTTAGAAATGGCATTTTCTTGAATAAGTATACAAAGAAAGAATACTGAATATCTTAATTTTAGATCGAAAGTATTCTGGTATGTGAGACAAGACCATAAGTATAATTTGTTAAATTACCAAATAAAGTGATAATTTACCTGACACAAATTCAAAGTAGAACAAAGCACCAAATAGACAGCTTATTCAATCTTTTGCCACGTATTCTAGCCTATAAATCTGCAACATAGAGAGTGAAACTTTCCATTTAAATCTCTTCATATCATCACTTCCTACTTCTTTCACTTGCTTAAGCCCTTAAAAAGACTTTCAAGCAAGAGTAGTACTGAATGACAGTCACACGATTGTTCAGAGTTCTACCAGATAGGTAATAAAAGGTTAGCACCAGCATCAACTTTCATCCAATTTCAAGAAAAATCTGTTCATTCAAAAAAGATTATTCAAAACCAAGACAGGGGTCCTCGACAATTGATATTAGTTTGATGAAGTTATGCATCATAAAGTCTCAAACAGTGACCAGCCTAAGTATTTAACCTACTCCTATGAATTTTCTGAAAAGATGTTTCAGCTTTTAGATGAACAAGATTTGCAATAGGAGTTTTTATAAGATTGTGAATATTTTTTCTATCATTAATGTTCTTTATCATCTATCCATGAAAAAAAAAACAAAAAACCATTCATTGCATTTTCAACATCAAGCCTAGGGATGGTGAAAATGATGATAACTTTCGAGGGTGTATTTGGTTCGCATAATGTTTTCAAAGAAACTGGAATCAATCCCACAAAAGGGTAAAATGTTTTCGGGGGTTTTAAAGTCAATAAAACAACAACAGAGTGAATTATCTTCTCACCTTAATCCAAGTTGAACATAAGAAGCACAAGTTTTTATTACTTGAGAAAGAAGAGCAAAGAATCGATACAATGAATATCAGGGTTGCACATACATACTAAGACGTATGAATCAGAGAGAATGAATGAAATACCTGGTGATGTGAGAATGGGAGGAGATACTGTCTATGCCTATGTGAATCGAGAGAGAAAGGGAATGTATCTGATCGATTTATAAATCAAAAGAAAGACTTCATTTCATCATATAATCTAAAGAAAGACCACAATGTGAAAAGTGAAAGCCATCTTCTTCGTCCTTTGCAAATAACATCTATATCTATATCTATATATTTATATATAGTGTATATATTTCTTAAGTCCTTTATAATAATATTACATGAAGATTAGACGGGTCGTATTATAGTGTAGTGGTAATCGGCTTCGAAACCCGATGGCTTTAACTTTTCTTTTCACTTATTTTGAAATCTTTTAAAAAATAATTAACTTTACTATACTCATGTATTATACGTATTAAATAAAAAATATATTAGTATAGTGAAAATTATTAATTATATAATGTTATTTTAAGATAAAATATGAGTAAATAATATAGGTAATAAAACAATTTGTTTTAAAACAAACCATTTTTTAAAAAATGACATTTTTCAAAATCTACTTATTGTGACTCCCAATTAATTTTATCTTTTATAAAAATTTTGTTTTCTAAAAAGTACGAATTTATATAATACTAATTATCAACTTGGTTATACATAATAGGTTGTACTATGTGCATAATGGGTTATACTTACCTATTTTTTTAATATTCAAGTGTTTTTATTTCAATCCAATACTTCTACATGTTTTTATAACTTAGCTCAAACATTTTTTTTTACTTTCAACTTTGGTTCGCTACACATTTTATATTTTAAACATTTTTCGTTTTTCAATTAAAATTTTGCAAGTTAATAAGCTGCAATGTACATGTGTGATTCAAGGTTTTTACGATTTTTTCCCCATTTAACTGCTCCTCGCATGTGTTGATCCTAGATCAACTTACCTATTGTTTTACGTTTTTACGTTACTTTTTGTTCTGTTTTATTTTTTTTATTTTTAATAAAGTTTTATTAGTATTGGTGTTCACAAACGGTGGTGTGTTATTGATGTTGTTTAACATGTTACACTCTCCGTTGCAGCGCGAAGGGCTTAATACCAGTTTGAATTATTTACTATCTTTGAAAAAGTTTGATGTTTAGAAAATTTCTTATTTATTAATAAATTAGAAAATAAAATTAATAAACATATATTTTTCTTGATTTATTAAAAAACTATTTGTAAGTTAAAAATATTTCATATTATTATTAATAATTAATGTAATTGATTAATAGAAGAGAGAAACGAAAAAATTTTTATGAGAGAAAATGTAGTATTAACATGTGTCTCCTTAAATACTTTTTATTAGAAGAAGATTTTGTTATTTGTTAAATTTTTATTTTTCACATGAAACTAATATCATGAATTGGGGATCATCATTCATTGTCATAATTAATTCCAAAATCTGATGAAGCACCACCCTTCTTGAATATCGCCCAATTTCATTTATTGATTGTATGGAGAAGGTGTTTTCAAAAGTTCTAGCTAACCAGCTTGGATGGTCCTTTGATCCTGAACGAAATGATAACTTGGCTAAAAAAGACAAAAGGGGGACTTATTTACAAGATTGATTTGGAAAAGGCATTTGATAATAAGTTGGTCGTTTATAGATTCAATTTCTCTACAAATGGATTTTCCCTCAAATGATGAAACTGAATTCAAAGCATTCTTTCTTTTTCTAAATCATCGATTCTCATAAATGGTTCTCCGACTTCTGAATTTTGATGTTCCTGTGGATTTTGTCAAGGAAATTCACTCTCCCTATAAATATATCATGGCTATGGAAGCTTTAACTGGAATGATAAAAAATACAAACTCTATATGTATTATCAAAAGATATAAATTGCCAAACAGTGGTCCGTTGTTATGCCGCTTTTTATACGCAAATTATGTGGTACTATTTGGTGAATGGTTGGTTGCAAATGTGGCCAATATATCTCGGTTAATAAGGTGTTTTTATTTGATCTCGGGTCTGAAAATAAATCTCCAAAAACCATGTATCATAGGAGTGGGATGAGTGAACAAGAAATATAAGCAAGGCTTCATCAGCTCGTTGCAAATAAATTCTCCCACTCAAATAAGTTAGGATGAATCACTATAATAGTTGGTGCCCAATCATGAATATTTTCATGAAGATCGTCGATGTGGATAGTTGCTACTCTATCTATCAATGGTAGATAGAGTTATCAAGAACTTTTGATGGGGCTTTGTATAAAGAGAAGTAATAAGTAGGGAGAGCATCAAGGACGTATTTAATTAGATCAATTGGGTATTATGGGACCAAGTATACATTTTTGAAACAGTTGGGAAGCTAGGGCTCAAAGGTCTTAAAGATTTTAATATCGCTCTCATGAAATGGCGATGGATATTCAAGAACCAAGAACCTAATCTTTAGAGGAAAATAATAGCATCCATCCATTATTCTATAAGGCATGTGTCATTTGTTCTCGGGAAAAAAGGCTTCGCCAGAACTTAGGTAAACATTCAAAAACCGGAACATATCCTATCAGATCTAAACCTCTATATGAGCAAAGTGTTGAAAGTGAAGTTAGGTGATGGCAAGTGTATAATTTGTTGGATTGATGCCTGGATGGGTAATGAGCCATTAAGACCATTTTTCTAGAGTTGTACCACTTGGAATCAATTAAGAATATGCAGTTGTGGATCGGATACGTATTATTGACTCTTAATTATCTTTCTCTTGCTCTTGGAAACTTCCGATCTCTTCAAAAACTAACACAATGCAACTAATGGCGTATGAATCATTGGTGGAGCAAACACACCTAACTAAGGCACAAGAGTTTATCATACCATGGACCTTGTTTGATAGCATAAAAAAATAAAATGTTTACCTCTACCTTTTGGAGATTTTTCATGATTTATTGTTCTTTTTTTATTTGTTTGTGCTTTGAAACCTTTTGCAGGACCGGTGCAGGGGGTTCACTTACAACATAACAACACAAAGAGAAGATTAACTTAAACTTAAACAAACAGTGAACTGGATTAACCACAATAAAGACATTAAGAACACAAGTAATGTAAGAGACAAAACACAAGAGCACAAGTATATGGTTTTTACGAATGCAGTATATTGTATTCTCTATGTTCTATTACAAGTGTTACAAAGCATATCCACAAAGTTACAAGAACATGAGATACTTATACTACATCATACAGCCGACCATACTATGAAAGCCAGCTGGATACAATTGACTAGACTCAAAACAAAATCAATTGTAGAGTCAAAAAGGCAGATTGCTTTTTTGATTTTGTGACTATGACATGCCATAGCTCACATCCTTATCTATTACAAAAAGGATAAAGTACATGAAGTAGAAAGTTTACAGACTCAAGACCTCAATGTACAGTTACCAAAAGCATGGACCTTTTCACCAACTCATGTAAGTTGGTGACTTTACAGAGATACAACGGAAATATGTCCAGCTTTATGGAATAGTACATCAGATAAAGCATGTTACTAAAAGTCTTCGGAAGAAATCTGTCTTCAAGAGTTGAGGCTTCGGAAGACTTTGTCTCTGAAGTTTTGGAAGACTTCATCTTTGGCTTCGGAAGATATTGGTCTTGGCTTCGGAAGATTTCACACTTAGAATATTCTGTTGCATGTATGAAACTTTCGAAGCATTCTTCTTCAGTACTTGTGAAGCATGCATGCAGAAAGTCTTTGGTTGCTTCAGCCTCTACGCATATTCTCTACAAACTCCCCCTAGGCTGATGCTACCAAAACTTTTGAAGACTTCAAATATCAACAGTTCTCATCAGGATGATAACCAACCCTTTCTTCATAAGATGATCAGGATCCTTTAGACTGTCAAAATATCTTCTCATGTCAAAGAGATCATGCAGAGGAAACTGAAACATGTCTTGCCAAGTGTAGACATTCTCAATGCCATGATCTCTGATGACATGCCACCTTTCTGGATTTGTAGTGTATGTCCGGGACAAGATGGGTCTTTCTGATGCAAGAGGAGTTATTGGAATAGGAGATGATGGAGCATCCTCTAGCTGCACATCCTCAAGATGTTCTGACTCATCCTGAGATTTAGAAAATGATGCAGTCTTCTTCTTCTTCTTTGGCTTTAGTTTAGAAGCCATCCTTTTCTTTCTCTTTACAACTTTTAACTGAAAAGACTGGTCTGTAGTACCTGATTGATCTTCATTGTCTTTCTTAGTTGGGTCTTCAATTCTCACAGGTCCAGATTGAGAGTGAGTCTGACCCTGCTATGGATCAGAAGATGAAGCTTACTGAGATTCATCAGAAGGTCCAGGTTGTGATGTCTCTAGTTGTTCAACCTTAATCTCCACTTCAGGTGGGGCTTGACTTGGAGGGGAATGTAAGTCAACCAACTCTCCACTCTTGATCTTCTGTTTGATCACACTTATATGCTCATCCATAGTGGATAGAGACATGGGGCCAAGTCTCCTTCTGGAGAATCCATACAGCTTTAAGAAGCTCATCATCCTCTGCCTGTCAGCAGATTTCATCATGCTTTTGTGGATGATGGCTCTTGACTTAACAGCTTCTTCCCTCAGCTTTCATTTAGTTGTCTTTCTTTCTCTGACTATCTCAAGTTCAAGTTGTTTGAGATACTCAAACTCAACATAGTCATAAGACAAGGGAAGAAGTGCTTCTTCCTGATAGAGGCATGTAGCACTCAGGTAGTTAATCATCTTGATCCTTTCTTCTTCTTTATCTACTTGAGGTTCTTGTTGAACCACATCCTCTTGTGTAGGACTTTATTGAACTAGGGAGAGTGTAAGCACATGCTTGTACAATCTTTCTTTCTTCTTTCTTCATTGATTTGTATTAGAAGCTCTGCATCTTCTGCCTCCTTCTTCTCCCTTGACCTTTCTAGGTCAACCAGTTCATTTAACTCTTCCAAGGGAAGAGAGATGACACTATCTATGTCATAGTTCCTTGTCTGTAGATAGTTTATCCTGACTGCCTTTAACTCATCATTTTGAGTATCTAGTCTGGGGGCAACCCTGATTGCAGTCTCCATGAGTCTTGCAGACCCAAAAGAGGAACCTTCTCCCCTCAGCTTCCTTTTCCTCTATCTTCTCCTCCTCAATCTTCTCAGATGTCATCTTTCTTTTCCTTTTG
This sequence comes from Flaveria trinervia, assembly GCA_025506515.1. NCBI lineage: Eukaryota > Viridiplantae > Streptophyta > Magnoliopsida > Asterales > Asteraceae > Flaveria > Flaveria trinervia. The sequence goes on along the minus strand of CM046454.1, from coordinate 17,189,241 downwards.
TCACTCATAGACCTTTGTGACTCAAGGTGGAGAGAGCTTTAGCCTTCATTGCTTGATGCAGCTTCTGAGCTCCGGCCAGAGAGAGGTTGAGAAGCACCTTCACCAGCAGGTGTCTCAAAAAGGGCATTGATCTCTGCAGCAGTTGTTAGTGATAAGACTGGGCTCTCAGGTTCTGTCACTGGGCCTTCAGTCAAGGTTTCCCCTATGAAGCTAATCTTAGGGTTTGCCTCAACATCCAGTTGACCGATGACATTTCCTGATTGCCATAGTCTTCTTCTTAGGCTGAAATCTGCAATAATCCTGTCTTGGATTCTTTGTGCCAACTTGTTAGCTTGTCTTGATTGGCTTGGATTGACAAGTGGCATGTTGACTAAATTCAGACCTTCATAGAAGTTCAAGGTTTGAAAGTTGAAAATCTCCTGCTGGCCTTGAACTCTTATGATGATTAGGGCTTTCCTGTTGTTGTCACACCTCCACCTAATAATGTGATTGGAAGATGGTGGAGATGACATAGTCCTTGGTATCCCATCCTCAAACAGACTCTGTATGAAGGAGTTTGTGTAGTCCACATTAATGTGAATTTGAGGAGGTTACTGAGAATGCACAAATGCAAGTGAGGATGGTGAGTCCTCAGTGTCCATTCTCTCTAAAGAACTCCTAGGTTCTGTAACTGTAATGACTTTCTCCCCCTTTTCGGTAGCATCACCCACTTGCATAGGTGAGCCAGGAGTTAGGTCAATCACATCCACAGGTTCTTGTGTTCCTGGTTGAGCTCTTCTTAAAGGTCTCCCAGCTAGTTTTTCCTTAAGATATGAAATCTCAAGTTGCTGATCATTGACCCTGTTATGCAAGGTAGTCACTTGAGATTCAAGGTGACTAACCTTGGAGACTAAATAGGTGCATGTTTTAGATAGTTTGTGCACCTTCAGTCTTAAATTCCCCTTATCTTCATTAGAAGAATCATTGGTGGATGAGATGATTGGACCAAAGTCCTCTCTCTCACCACCAACTTCAGGTTCTTGGCTGCTGGATTTCCTCTGCTCAATGGCAGTCTCAGTTGAGATTATAGTGGGCTAAGTTGCCATGGTTGAGGTCTTAATGATGTAATCACTTTCAAAAGTGAGAGCCTCTTTGGCATCCTGAACAGGTTCAGAATTGTCCACCACAATAATAGGTGACTAATGGGGGCTAGAAGTAGGAACCTAAGAAGAACTCATCTCTCTTTGAGTAGGGGAAAAGAAGAGAGAATCATGGTACTCACTAAAACCTAGATCTTCACCAGTATAGAAATCAAGGTTGAGGATTGGTTGGTTGAGATCTAAAGGCTGGGGATGGTAACTGTCCCCTGAAGGTTATTCACTTGAGTGTTGAGACTCAGAGTGATGGCTTAAGGCAGTTTGGCTTATGAGCTTATCAGGCTGAGCATGAGGAACCTCAGCACTGATCCTTGAAGAGATGGGAGTGGTCTGCTCCTCAGGAGAAGTGGGAGCTCTAGTTTCTACTTCCTCTTGTATGGGTGAGTTTATGGGGGCCTCCACAGACTGAATAGTCTGAGCAGGGGTTTGTTTGGATTTTATTTGGTAGGTGGTGGTGATTTGTGGCTGTGTAGGTGGTTGGGAAGTAGCAAGTGTGGGTTCAACACTAGTTGATGTTGCTAGGTTGTCACCTTGAGCAATGAGCTTTAACATTTTGGGACCAGGGTTGTTTCTATCCCTGAGAAGCCAACGGTGGGCTTTCTTAATATTTTAAAGATGCCAGGCTTCATCTGTCCCAGTTTAAGAATGTTACATGTTCCCCTTAACTGTGGGCCCAGTTCACAGTTAAGAATGTACTGAACATATCCAGGAAACATGTAATATTCTAAAGAATCTAAGTTTGCAAGTAAGTTAGTATAAACAAATTGAGAATACCTGAATTTGATCCCCTGAATCATTCCATGGATAATGAAGGAGAGATCCTCAGGAATCTGGTCCCATCCACCATGCTTGTTTGATAAGCTGTGGATGACCACATGGAGCAGGAATCTCCACTGGGATGAGACCTTCCCTTTCCTAAAGGTCTTAATAGAATAATCTCCCTCATACCCTATCTGCTCAAAAGAATGATATCTTAGGGTTGGCTTGATATCTTGCATAGATACAAGTGGCAAACATAATATCAGGCCTCTTAGCAGTAAGATACATAAGAGACCCAATCATAGCCCTGTATAAGTGCTCATCTACACACTCCCCCTCAAGATTAGGTCCAAAAGCATGGTTTCTGGCTATGGGTGTCTTAGCAATCTTACAATTAGTCATGTTGAACCTCTTGAGTATGTTCTGAACATACTTTGACTGACTAATGAAGATGCCATCTTCAACTTGGTTGACTTGAATTCGCAGAAAGAAATTGAGTTCCCCATGGCACTCATTTCAAATCTGTCTTTCATCAGCTTCTCAAAGTCCTTGCAGAGCTTTGGATTAGTTGAACCAAAGATGATGTCATCCACATATACTTGAACTAGCAATATGTCATTTCCCTGTCCTTTGATAAAGAGAGTACCATCTATAGTACCTCTCCTATATCCATGTTTGCAAAGATACTCAGATAGTGTCTCATACCACTTCCTGGGTGCCTGATGCAGCCCATAAAGAGCCTTGTCAAGCTTACAGACATAATCAGGATGATCAGGATCTACAAAACCAGGTGGTTGTTTGACATACACCTCCTCATCAATCACTCCATAAAGAAAAGCACACTTCACATCAAGTTGAAAGACCTTGAAGTTCTTGGATGCACCAAATGCAAGGAATATCCTAACAGCTTCTAGTCTTGCTACAGGAGCAAAGACATCAGTGTAGTCAATCCCTTCTTCTTGTGTGTACCCTTGAACAATTAGTCTAGCCTTGTTCTTGATGATAACGCCTCTATCATCCTTCTTGTTCCTAAACACCCATTTGGTTCCAATGGTAATCTTCCCATGAGGAAGAGGATAGTGGTTCCAAACTTTCTGCCTTTTGAATTGAAGCAGCTCCTGTTGCATAGCTTCAACCCAACTACCATCCTTCAGAGCCTTATCAACTTTCTTTGGCTCTATCTGGGATAAGAAACAAGAGTGAAGACAAACATTTTCTTCATGGGTTTGTCCTCTTGTTCTTACCCCTGTGACAACATCTTCAATAATGTTTGTGGTAGGGTGGTTCTTGTGGATCCTTAGCTGAGGGATCACAACAAGTTACTGAGAAAGATCTAAATTAGAAAAATTTAGATCTGGCATAGATGTTTCACCCACCACATCAACACACTTATCAAGAGATACTTGATCCAAGGAGTGTGTGACATCATTGTTGTTGTCATCTATAGAGTGGTTATCAGCATCAAGAAAGTCTTGATCACTATCACCACTACCATCATTGTCTTTTGCAATTAAAGCATCTTTATCTAGTTGTGGAGCCTTTGAGCTGGAATTTGAAGTCATACCAGATGTATCAGCTGAGTTTGTCATTGTAGTGCTGATAGAAACCTCATTTACAGAAGTACTTCCAACTGGAGCTGAAGATGTGTTACTTGAAGGTCTTCTCAGCTTAAATCTTGGATTAGGATCACGTGTGTTTAAATTTTCTACAGATCTTGAAACAGTCTCATAAGATTTGTTAAAACAGTTGGTAACTAAATCAAGATCAAAGAGCCAATAAGGACCAGAACCAGCCATACAGGGTGTGTGTTCATTGAAAGTCACATTGGCTAACTCCTCAATAGTTCTAGTTCTAAGATTGTATACTCTGTAAGCCTTAGCTTAGGAAGAGTATCCAATGAAGTGTCCATCATCTGATTTCTTAACAAATTTGGCAATTTGATCCTTGGTATTCAAGATGGTGCAAGGACATCCAAATGACCTGAGAAAACCAATGAAAGGTTTCCTCTTGTGCCAAAGTTCATAAGGAGTCTTTCCATGAGTCTTAACCACTAAAACTCTGTTTTGCACATAGCAGGCAATGTTGACTGCCCCTACCCAGAAGGTGATGGGCAGCTTAGAGTCAGACAACATGGTTCTTGCAACTTCAGTTAGTGTCTTGTTTCTCCTCTCAACAACACCATTCTGCTGAGGAGTCCTTGGAGCATTGTATTGTCTTGAAATACCTTTTTCATCACAGAATGCATCAAGGATTTGGTTCTTGAATTCAGTTCCCTGATCACATCTTATGATTTTGACCTTGTGATCAGATTGATTCTCAAATTTCAAGATGAAAATTTTAAGAATCTTAGGAGTCTCATCCTTAGTTCTAAGGAAGAAGACCCAAGTGAATCTTGTAAAGTCATCTGTGATCACTAAACAGTAAGAGGTTCTTCCTAGACTCATTACACTAGTGGGGCCAAAGAGATCCATATGTAACAAGTGTAGCGGTGTAGTGATGGAGTTCCTTTCCTTAGGCTTGTGAGATACCTTATGTTGCTTCCCTTTCAGGCATGCAACACAGTGCTCATCAGTTGTAAACTCTTTCTTTGGCATTCCAGTTACCAAATCATTCTTAATCAGTTTATTCATAATTTTAAAGTTTACATGGCATATTATTTTATGCCATAGGAAAGACTCATCACTATTGGCTTTAGACAGAAAGCATGAAACTTCTCCAGAGGGAGATCTTTCTTGCAAATCCATCTTGTACATGTTCCTTTTCCTGGGGGCTCTAAGCAGAATATGCTCATAAGGAATGACCACCCTGGGCTTGAGAACAATGCACTCATGCTTAGTAAAGAGCAGGTTATGACTCTAATCACAAAATTGGGATACACTCAGAAGATTGTACCCAAGCTCCTTGACAAAGTTTACCTTTTCAATGCTGACCTTACCATTTGTGACCTTGCCCCTTCCTGAAATGTAACCACCTTCATCTCTTCCAAAGGCAACTAGCTCTCCATCAATCCTTTCAAAGTTCTGGAGTGGTGACCTATTGCATGTCATGTGCCTAGAACAGCCACTGTCAATGATCCATACATTTTTGTTTGTCTTTAGCTGTCCCTGCACAAAGAAAATGATAAGTTACATTTGGAAACCCAAGCCTTACTTGTCTTGGCCTCATTAAGAGAGACAGAAGGTAGTGCAACAGTAATAGATCCTATGGTTGTGCTAGGATGATCTTGAGCTATTGTTGATGGAGAATTCTCACTCACTTGGTCTTTCTTAGACTTCCACACCACCTTTGGAGTCTTGGACTTGACCTTCAATACTTCGGAAGCTTTTGATACTTCGAAAGTTTTGGTGACTGAGCCTTCGGAAGAACCTGCAGGCACTGTAGCAGATTTTAGTGCTTCGAAAGTATTCCTTTCTTCTGAGAACAACTTTTCTTCCGAAAGAAATTTTCCACTTGCCTTCTTCTTAGATTTGGAGCTTCCGAAGGAAACAAATTTTCCTTTCAAAGCTTGAATCTTCTTCGAACTCTTAGAAGTCTTTGTCTTGGTCATGAGAAGAGTACCTTTAGGATTGTATGGACAATCCTTAGCAAGATGAGCAGTACTTTCACACATGACACACTTAATTTTCTTCTTCCTAAGAGCCTTCTGCTGGAAACAAGACTGACTTTGGTCACATCCCCTCTCCACCCTCATCTTTGCAGATGCTGAGACAGTCCTTTTGGGCTGAGAACTGTTCTTGGAGTTTGATGGTCCAGGCTGTGCAGCAGTGGTACACAGCAGATTAATCTTCTTCTTGATACTGAGATGATTTGAACAAGAACCAGAACTCTTACTAGAAGAGTTTAGGTTGATGCCTTTAGTCTTTACTACTTCAAATCCTGTAGAGACAAACACTTGTTTATGCTTGGAGTCAAAAGTAGCCTTGATCTCTTGAGCCTTTCTTGCTTTCCTCTTGCTCTTCCTGATCAAGTTCTTTCTCATTGACTTGGTCATCACAGTCTTCTTCTCCTCAGAAGGATAGTGGCCCTTCTTAGAATCCTCCTCTTCACTCTTCTCAAAGGAATTCTTCACTATCACTTCTTCATCCTCTTCACTCAAAGGATCTATGAGAGAAGCTCATCTTCACAAGTTCCACACCTAGGTGATCTTACAGACAAGATTGTGTGTGGAGGAGCTATCTCATTTGATCCTAGTCCCTGCTTGTTTTGATAGCACACTTTGTTGTGCAGGGATGAGGATATAAAGTTCTTGAAGGTCTCTTCTTCAAGAACACACTTGTCTGCCCTGGCCTTGTTGATCACAAGCTTAGCCTGGCACTCAGTCTACTTGGTTATAAGATCCTTGATTTGAGTCCTAAAATCTGTATGCTCATGTTTTGGAATTGAAATAGATTTCTCTAAGTCCTTATAGTTTATAATCATTTTCAGACTTTCTAAAATCAGCTTTTAAAATGTTTAAGGACTCAAGATCAGATCTCATTTCCAAGTTATAGGATCTATATCTAAAACTTTAGCAATGCATTTAGGGGTACAGGATGTTCCAATACCTTGGCTTCAACATGATCTGCCATCAGTGCTTGGTTTGGAGAAGCATCTTCCACCTGAAAGCTCCAGTCAAAGCCTCCTTCTTCAACTGCAACAACAGCCTGCTGCTTTGGCTTCTCATTCTAGGGGGCTTTGTTAGTGTAGTTGGGTCTGGACTGTGTTTGAACACCATTTGTTCTAGCTGCCTTACACTCCCTGGCAAAGTGGCCCACCAAGTTACAGTTGTAACACTTGACTTTGCCTTTGTCCAGGCCAAATTTTCCACTGGTTGCATTTCTTGGAAGCTTCCTTCCCGTCTGCTTGTAAAACTTCTTGGCTCTGTGAGTGAGAAGAGCCATCTGTTGGACTATCTCCATGTACTCCAGATCATATGGATGGATACAGTCTAGGTCTTCAAGGGTGAAAAGAAAGTTATCATAACTTTCATCAGAAGACACAAAGGCTTGAGAAGAACTTGTCTCTTGGAATGGGCTTTCTTGGGTGTAGTTCTCCCTTGGTGTCTTTGGGAAGGTGATGAAAGGACCCTTAGGTGAGTTGTCAGGGTAGCATATGAGATGATGTTGGGGTTCTATGCTATCTCTTTCAACCACATGTAGGGGTGAACCCATTTGATTGTTAGAGTTTCCAAATGAACCTTGCATGTTCATCTCCATCTGGTAGCCACTGAGAATCCCATATAACTCTGTCAGAGTAAGAGTTTTTAGATTCTCAGTCTTCTTGATCACCACACAGTAATGTGTCCACTACCTAGGAAGTAAGGACATGAACTTTAGAGTTAGAGTTTTTAGATTCTCAGTCCTCTTGATCACCACACAGTAGTGTGTCCACTACCTAGGAAGTAAGTACATGAACTTCCTTACAATGTCCCTATTCTCAAGAGGAACTCCTCCATCCATAAGGGTATCCAGAATCTCAACATACTTGAAGTATTTATGAGTCATGATTTCACCTGTTTTAAAGGTGAAGTTTTCAAACTGCTGCTTTAGGAGATCTTTCTTGTTCTCTTTGGCTTTAGAAGAACCCTCATACATCAGTTTTAGTGCATCCCACAACTGCTTAACTATTTTGCACTTCTTAAAACCTCTGGACATAGAGTTTGGAAGGGCAGTTTGAAGGGATGTCATGGCTTTTCTATCAATCTATACTCTCTTCCTATCTTCATCAGAGTAGGTTGCCACATCCTTGGGGATCATACTAGCACCAGTAGCAAAAGGAGTTCTAGGTATGAAAGGTTCATTTTCAACAGACTCCAACATTCTTGAGTCCAGAGACCTGATGAAACCTTCCATTCTTAGGCATTAGGTATCAAAGTCATCAAGTGGGGACTTGTTCATGGTTCTAATTTCCATATCAGTCTCGAAAATGGCTACCATTTGAAAAGTTTAGTATTTGTGTGTGTGAGGGATCTTAAGATGGTGAGATCTTATATCAAGAGCCTGGAATGCTCTGATACCAAATGCAGGACTAGTGAAGGGGGTTCACTTACAACACAACAACACAAAGAGGAGATTAACTTAAACTTAAACAGACAGTAAACTGGATTAACCATAATAAAGACACTAAGAACACAAGTAATGTAAGAGATAGAACATAAGAGCACAAGTATATGGTTTTCAAGAATGCAATATATTGCTTTCTCTATGTTCTATTACAAGTGTTACAAAGCATATCCATAAAGTTACAAGAACATGAGATACTTATACTACATCCTATAGTCGGCCATACTATGAAAGCCAGCTGCATACAATTGACTAGACTCAAAACAAAATCAATTGTAGAGTCAAAAAGGCAGATTGCCTTTTTGACTTTGTGACTATGACATGCCATAGCTCACATCCTTATCTATTACAAAAAGTATAAAGTACATGAAGTAGAAAGTTTACAGAGTCAAGACCTTAATGTATAGTTACCAAAAGCATGGAACTTTTCACCAACTCATGTAAGTTGGTGACTTTACAGAGATGTAGCAGAAATGTGTCCAGCTTTATGGAATAGTACATTAGATAAAGCATGTTACTAAAAGTCTTCAGAAGAAATCTATCTTCAAGAGTTGAGGCTTCAGAAGACTTTGTCTTTGAAGCTTCGGAAGACTTCATCTTTGGCTTCGGAAGATATTGGTCTTGGCTTCGGAAGATTTCACACTTAGAATATTATGTTTCATGTATGAAACTTCCAAAGCATTCTTCTTCAGTACTTGTGTAGCATGCATGCAGAAAGTCTTTGGTTGCTTCAGCCTCTATGCATATTTTCTACACCTTTCAAGGAATGAACGTGGAGGAGTAAATTTACTTCATTTTTAATTGTTTTAATGCTTTACTCTTTTTATTGATCCTCTTGACTTAGCAACTTCTTCCCTCATCTTTCTCTTAGCAGCTCTTTGTTCTTTGATAACTTGTTGCTCCAGCTTCTTAAGATACTAGAATTCAATATACTCATATGATAAGGGAAGAAATGCAGATGTCTAATAGAGGCATGTGGCACTCAAGTAGTTGAACATATTTTATCTATCAACTTCCTTATATACTTGTGGTTGTTTAGTTGCCATAGCCTCTGTCTCAGTGCTTTTCTGAACTTGGGAGAGGGTAGGGGCATGCTTGTATAACCTTTTATGCCTCCTTTCTTCTTCAACCTTAATGAGCATTTCTGAATCCTCTACCTCCTTCCTATCATTTAATAACTTTATGTCTACCAGTTCATCAAGTTCCTCTAAGGGAAGAAAGATGAGTTCATCCATATTATAGTTCCCAGTCCCTAAGTAGTTTACCATGGCTGCCCTCAAATCATTATCTTGAGTGTTTGGCCTAGGGGTAGGTCTGATAGCAGCTTCCATGAAGCCTGGGGACCCACTTAAACTCTTTCCCCTTAGCTTCCTCTTCCTCTCTCTTTCCTCCTCCTCAATATCCTCAGGAGTTCAATTCATTTTTCCTTTGTCACTCACAAACCTTGATGACTTAGGGTAGAGAGAGCTTTGGCCTTTATTGCCTAATGTAGCAGTCAAGCTCCAGCCAGATAGAGGTTGTTGTCACACCCCAACCTTGACGGCGGAAACGTCGAGGAGTGAGAGTTAAGATCGTTCACATCCACATAACGCTATTAAATAATCCAAATATAATTTAAACATAAGTTTCAATTGTCACATTACAAACATAAGTTTCAAAGAAAATAAAAGCATCACATAGAATGTAACAAATCATTCTATTTTTATTTATTAATCTAGGTCCATTCCTAGATTGTGCAAGCTTCAATGTGTAGGAATCAAACTTGGGCGTTTCCTGAAACATGTTAAAAATAAAAAGTCAACATAAAAATGTTGGTGAGCATTCCATAGTTTTCATACATAAGTATATAAAAGATGGCACTTCAAGTCATAAGTTAGTGAATATAGTGATTAGGGATGCTATGGTCCATGCAACAATCAAACCTTGACAATGTTTTACAAGTCTCAAACGTTAAAAGTATATACGATCAGCTAAGTGTACTTGGATCAACCAAGCATGCTTGTCTTACCCATAGATCTATGACTTCGCTGGGCTAGCAATAGTTAATGATTGCACATATAACGCCATAACATGGTAATCACAAAAGTTCAACTAACCACAACTTAACATGATGGATTGCCATAAAGTTTACAAGTCTCAAATAAGTCTATGAGTGCAATAGTATAAGTTAACATGTTTCACCCCAAAGTGTGAAAATAGGAAAAAGGGGTATAGAATACTCACATGGTCAATGAATATATAATTGGCGATTAATAAAATTATAATGGTCGTCGTTCCAACATATTCATTCACAAAGTACCTATTTACAAGATTTAAGCTTAATTATAATAAGTTCAACAAATTAACGGGACTAGGGTTCTAAGTGAATTTAGGGATTGTTAAATAATTATGTTTAAACAAATGGAATAAATTTATATTTTCTTAAAAAAATATGTATTTATTTTTATTCAAAGTTGTGAAAAGTAATAAAAATTTACATATAAGGTTCAAAAAATCTTTATAACCAAAATGTATTACTAGATAAATAAATTACTTGAAAAGAGATATTTGAACCATAATAATTTACTGATTATCATTTTCCATCGTTTTTTTAAAAAGAAACTATTTAAACAAACCTTGTTAAAATGTTTTATCAACAAAACATTTTTATTTAATCCTAGAAAATATTAGAAAGTATTTGGAACTTTTGTAAATATTTAGAAAAAAATAATTTATATATTTTAGGAAGTTTTTCCAAAATTAAACCTTTAGACTAAAAGCCTTTAAAAGAAAAAAAAACTAATAAAACATGAGGGTGCCGGGTTCGAACCCGGGACCTCATGTTTAGAAGAGCAATGACATAACCAGCGAACCAGGGCATAAGGCCTTGGTGAAGTTTGGTTTTATATCTTAAAACACAACCCCTACGCATCATCCCCCAAACCAAGAACCCTAGATTCGGTAAATCCCCAAATTGAAGATCAATTCTTATTGTAAACGCTTAAATTCATAGGGCTTTCATTTATCATGTTAAAACGAATACGTATGTAAGTTTAATTACCCGAAAGTTGTATAACATCAATGATTCGACTCGAAGAACAAACCGCGACTGATGTGAAGCTCGATTGTTGTTCAAATGGCGATTATAATCCAATTCTTTGTAGAGATAGCTTCTATTGAACTCAAGGATGGAAGCCCTTTGTTAATTCCGTTTGGAAGCTTTGAAGATGGTGTTCGTGTTGTAACAGGTCCGCGGGGATGAGGAGGGTAAATCTTGGTATTTGGGTTCGTTTCAGATGGAATTGAGTGTTGTACTCGATTAACGATGATGATAGAGAATCGCTTAGGTTGATCTAACTGGTCTATTCTTGGGTGTAAATGCTCCAACGGTTAAACGAATTAAAGCTTCGGTTTTTTTTTCCTTCATTTGAGGTTTATTATCGATGTTTAAATGAAATTAAAGTGTCTATTCAAGTTCGAAACGTATGCACGAAAGGATTTGGAGCGGTTTGGATACCACATTCGACTGAATTTGATGTCCAGTGGTGGCCGGAAGTTGGCCGTCGGCGGCCGGAAGCCAACCGGAAATACGGGAGGTATTGGGGGAATGAGGTTGGGTTTAGATAATTTACACAATTAGTCCCTGTGGTCTTTAGTATTAATTTTATGCACAAAACTTCATAACTTAAGTTTCTAGATTTACAATTAAGCCCCTGGACTTAATTTAACTTTAAGATTTAACCATTTTCAAACTTATCAATTATTTATGACTTGTTACTCTTATTATTATTATTATATTATTATTATTATTATTATTATTCATATTATCATAGTTATTATGATGGTATTTATTTTATATCTATTAGAATGTTATTATGTTCAATTTATAGTTTAAGTTATTAACTTTTATATAAAAGAATTATTAATGGAAGCAAAGAATCAAACATAAATAAACCACAAGTTCCATAAATGACAATAATGGTCCTTACAAGATTAATCAAAGTTAATTCTCAGTTAACAAAAATTCAGGATGTTACAGTCTCCCCTATTTGAAAGAATTTCGTCCCGAAATTAAGAATGAAACTAAGCAAACAAATACGGGTATCTCTCTTTCATATGATCTTCACGCTCCCAAGTGAACTCGGCTCCACATTGTTTTCCCAACGGACTTTAACGATAGGTGTGGTAGTTGTTCGGGTTTTCTTCAGGGTGCGATCCATAATCTTCACAGGCTTCTCAACAAAGTGCAATGACTCATCAACTTGAATTTCCTCTAGTGGGACATGCAAATTTTCATCAGTCAAGCACTTCCTCAGGTTCGAGACATGAAAGACAGGATGAACTCCGCTAAGTTCAGAAGGTAACTCCAGTTTGTAAGCCACTTTCCCAATTCTTTTCAAAATCTTGAAAGGTCCTACAAAGCGTGGGGCTAACTTACCCTTCTTCCCAAAACGTACAACACCCTTCCATGGAGAGACTTTAGAAGAACCATGTCGTCGACTTGAAACTCCAATGGTTTGCGTCTTTTGTCGGCATAACTCTTTTGGCGACTTCTAGCCACCTCAAGATTATTTCGTATTTTGGAAATTTTGTCGGTCGTTTCCTGAATAAGTTCCGGCCCAGTGATAATATTTTCCCCAATGTCAGTCCAACAGATTGGGGAACGACATTTACGGCCATACAAAGCCTCGAATGGTGCCATTTTGATACTTGAGTGATAACTATTGTTATACGAAAATTCCGCGAGCGGTAAATGCGTATCCCAATCACCACCAAAATCAAGGACACAAAGTCGTAATAGATCCTCGAGGGTTTGGATTGTTCGTTCGGTTTGACCATCGGTTTGAGGATGGTAAGCCGTACTTAAATCCAATTGAGTTCCCAAAAGCTCTTGCATCGAAGACCAGAAGTGTGAAGTGAAACGAGCGTCTCGATCAGAAATGATGTGTAAGGGCACGCCATGACGACTCACAATTTCATCAACATAGATTCGGGCTAGCCTCGAAACCTTGTACGTGTCTCGTATGGGTATGAAATGTGCTGTCTTGGTCAAACGGTCAATGATGACCCAAATGCTATCATGACCACGAGGTGTACAAGGTAACTTGGTTATGAAATCCATGGATATATGTTCCCATTTCCACATAGGAATTTCAGGTTGCTCAAGTAAACCACTTGGTCGTTGATGCTCGGCTTTAACCCTTGCACACGTGAGACACTTAGAAACATAAGATGCGATATCTTTCTTCATTCCAGGCCACCAATATTGGCACGCAGGTCCATGTACATCTTATCGGAGCCAGGATGAACAGAATATCGGGTTTGATGAGCTTCGTTCATAATGAAGTGCCGAAGGTTGTCACGATTCGGGATCCAAAGTCGATTCAAGAAGTACCACATGCCGTTCGGTTTTGTCTCCAATTGTGACCGTACGTTAGTCATCAAATCTTCATCTTTTCCTTCGTCGGTTAGTGCCACTTGTTGAGCCTCGCGAATGCACATCTCGAGGTCACTATCGATCCTTATGTTTTGAAGCATGATAGTAGCCTCGTTGACATCCACATGAATCTCGGTATCAAATTCTCCTAGTGTATCAAACCATTGCCTTCGATCTCGAATTTCTTGAAGCGAGATAGTCTTGTGTGGACCTTGCGACTTAGTGCGTCGGCTACAACATTCGCCTTTCCAGGATGATAGCGAATGTCGCAGTCGTAGTCACTAATCAACTCAATCCAACGTCTTTGTCTCATGTTGAGATCCTTTTGATTGAACACGTGTTGGAGACTCTTATGATCGGTGTAGACTATACATTGCGTCCCATATAAGTAGTGTCGCCAAATCTTCAATGCAAAAACCACCGCACCAAGTTCAAGATCATGCGTTGTGTAGTTAACTTCATGCACCTTCAATTGTCTTGACGCGTATGCTATAACTTTGCCCCGTTGCATGAGAACACAACCCAGACCTTGATTAGAAGCATCACAATATACAGTAAAGTCGTCGTTTCCATCGGGTAGTGTGAGAATAGGAGCATTACACAACTTGCGTTTCAATGTCTCGAAAGCCTCTTCTTGCTCGGGTCCCCATTCAAAAAGTCGATTCTTTTGGGTTAGTGCCGTTAATGGTTTAGCAATCTTCGAGAAATTTGCTATGAACCTACGGTAGTATCCCGCTAAACCCAGAAAAGAACGAACCTCGGTTGGGGTTGTGGGAATGCACCAATTCTTCACCGCTTCAATCTTGGTAGGATCAACGTGAATACCTTGGCTATTCACCACGTGTCCTAAGAATTGAACTTCTTCTAACCAAAATCCACACTTGGAAAGCTTAGCGTACAATTGCTCCTTCTTCAAAAGTTCAAGAACTTGTCGCAAGTGTGTCTCGTGATCGACTCTCGTCTTAGAATAGATAAGAATGTCATCAATGAACACGATTACAAATTTATCCAAATACGGTTTACATACTCGATTCATGAGATCCATGAACACGGCAGGTGCATTGGTCAAACCAAAAGGCATAACCATGAACTCGTAGTGCCCATATCGAGTACGAAAAGCGGTCTTTGGAATGTCATCATTGTGAACACGTAGTTGATGATACCCAGAGCGTAGATCGATCTTTGAGAATTGAGTTGCCCCTTGAAGTTGGTCGAAGAGATCATCGATTCGGGGAAGAGGGTATCGGTTTTTAATAGTAAGCTTGTTGAGTTCCCGGTAGTCGATGCACATACGAAATGAACCATCCTTCTTCTTCACAAACAGTACAGGTGCGCCCCACAGTGATGAACTAGGGCGAATAAAACCCTTATCGGTCAACTCTTGCAGTTGACTAGCGAGCTCTTGCATTTCAGAAGGTGCAAGACGATAAGGCGATTTAGCCACAGGGTTTGCACCAGGGATTAAATCAATCTTGAACTCAACTTCTTGCACGGGAGGTAACCCTTTAAGATCTTCGGGAAAAACTTCGGGAAAGTCTCGCACAACAGGAATGTCCTTCAACTCCTTACCCTTGGCTTTCGTATTAACCACATATGCCATGAAAGCCATGTAGTTTTTACTCAAGCACTTACGGGCCTTGATACAAGACATGAGTTTGAGTCTTTGGGACGATTTCTCCCCAAAGACCTTCAAAGTATCTCCAGTCGGTAACGGAATTCGGATACACTTCTCGAAACATAGAATTTCCGCACGGTGTTTGGCTAACCAATCCATGCCAATGATAACATCAAAGCTTCCCAATTGCATAGGAATAAGGTCGACGAAAAACTCGTGTTCGTTAAGGCTTAAAGTGCAGTCGTGTATTACGACGTCCACGACAATAGATTTTCCGTCGGCGATTTCGACAGTGAAAGGTCTTTCTAGATTGACGCGCGGTTTAGAAAGTAAAACCTCAAATTCCAGGGACACGAAACTCCTATCAGCACCCGAATCAAACAATACAGATGCATAATGTTTATTTACGAGATACATACCATTCACCACGTCGTTGTTGGCTTGCGCTTGGTTGGCATTGATGTTGAAAGCCCTTCCACGAGCCGATGGCACAGTTCCCACATTGCGAGGACATTGAGGCGAATATGACCAGCCTCGCCACAGTTGTAGCAGGTTCGGTTGGTAAGCATGGCAGTGTTGTTTGGCGCACGAAGACAAGTAGCCACTAAATGACCATACTTTCCACACAGAGAGCAGACTCGACATGGAATGTTGCTTGCATGGTGGTACTTGCACGTGTTACACATAGGATGTGGACCAGCATAAACCTTAGCCATGGGAGCTTGATTCGCAACCATCATTTGTTTTTGAGGAGCATTAGGAGCGGTCACGGCGTAGTTGCGTGTCGAGATGAACTTACGCTTCTTGTTTTGGGAAGATGACTCGGCCCTTACCTCCTTTGTTGCCTCGGGTGTCACCTTCACCATAGCCTTGGAACCCTTTGCCGACATCGTGCCAGCTCTTATATGATTCTCGGTGAGCTGTGCAGTGATAGTAATCGCTTCCTCTAAAGTTGTGGGCCTACTACCCACCACAGCATCTTGAATTTGAGGTGGCACCCCCTTGATAAATTTCTCGATGTTACGGGGCACGGTGTCCACCATGTGTGGTAGAAGCATACTCAACTCATGATGTCGGGTGGAATAAGCCAAGTGATTCCCACCATCTTGTTTAAGGTTCCAGAATTCCTCCTCCAGCTTTTGTAACTCGCTTCTTGGGCAGAACTTTTGGATCATAATATCTTTGAATTCCTCCCAGGGCATCGCCATTGCAACCTCAGTTCCCCGGTTTCTCTTTTCACTATTCCACCAAGTTAGCGCTCGTTGTTGGAGAACACTTGTGGCATAGCGAACCTTGAGCTCATCGGGGCACTCGCTAATAATAAATGTGTTCTCCATACCTTCAAACCACTCGAGAAGTCCCGTGGCTCCTTCTTTTCCACTAAAACCAGTGGGTTTGCACGAGTTGAAGTGTTTGAAAGTGCAAGTACGATTGTTCCGTGTTGATTATTCCCATTTTGATTGTTGCTATTATCTCCATTAGCACCACTATTGTTCCCATTGGTATTTTTGTTGCTATTAGCCATTAGCGTGCTATTAAGTTCGGCAACCATCGTCGGAAGAACGGCAACCATTTGTCGTGCAATCATGGCAGCCAGCTTACGGTCGGAACTTCCACGCTTTCCATGGTGACGAGACATGCTGGATATACAAAATGAGTTAGTTACGGGAGCGGGGATAACAGAGGATAGTAGTTTAACAAAGATAAGCTAAGAGTTTTTTTAAGGTACACGGGATGTTTCCACTTGATAACGCATTACCATTTGAAAACGTTGACACGTCAAGGTGAATTGACCCATTTACCTTAGAAATTTGTGTATGTTGACCATAGTTTATCACTCATCCCAGAAATCCCCAGGTAAGCATAACTAGTCCCGTAGGATTTATGCGATATGCTTGCCTTAGCCCGAGGGCCTTTTGCCAGGAAAACCAGGATACAGGTGTCTATGTGTCACACAATATTTCTTAGGTTCATAGAATCAAAACCTTGATGGGATTTATATAGATTAGACATAACGTCTAAAGATCCAAGTCATAACATAAGCATAATATTCCACGCGTCGACGAGAATAAGATTAAGAGAGTTCATGTTCGGGGGAGTCAAAGAGTCAAAGTTAAGTTTAGGGAGACAAATAACAATGGTTAGGCAATCCTATGCTAAGGCATCAAATTGCACGTAAGGGGCATAGCATTATGTAGCATGAAAAGTATATAATTTACAAGATAGAAATATAATTCTATAAGGTTCATGCATACTATAGCCTAGGTCACCATTTCTAATAACCTAGATCCCTATAGTTATGGGCTCTGATACCAATCTGTCACACCCCAACCTTGACGGCGGAAACGTCAAGGAGTGAGAGTTAAGATCGTTCACAGCCACATAACGCTATTAAATAATCCAAATATAATTTAAACATAAGTTTCAATTGTCACATTACAAACATAAGTTTCAAAGAAAATAAAAGCATCACATAGAATGTAACAAATCATTCTATTTTTATTTATTAATCTAGGTCCATTCCTAGATTGTGCAAGCTTCAATGTGTAGGAATCAAACTTGGGCGTTTCCTGAAACATGTTAAAAATAAAAAGTCAACATAAAAATGTTGGTGAGCATTCCATAGTTTTCAATACATAAGTATATAAAAGATGGCACTTCAAGTCATAAGTTAGTGAATATAGTGATTAGGGATGCTATGGTCCATGCAACAATCAAACCTTGACAATGTTTTACAAGTCTCAAACGTTAAAAGTATATACGATCAGCTAAGTGTACTTGGATCAACCAAGCAGGCTTGTCTTACCCATAGATCTATGACTTCGCTGGGCTAGCAATAGTTAATGATTGCACATATAACGCCATAACATGGTAATCACAAAAGTTCAACTAACCACAACTTAACATGATGGATTGCCATAAAGTTTACAAGTCTCAAATAAGTCTATGAGTGCAATAGTATAAGTTAACATGTTTCACCCCAAAGTGTGAAAATAGGAAAAAGGGGTATAGAATACTCACATGGTCAATGAATATATAATTGGCGATTAATAAAATTATAATGGTCGTCGTTCCAACATATTCATTCACAAAGTACCTATTTACAAGATTTAAGCTTAATTATAATAAGTTCAACAAATTAACGGGGACTAGGGTTCTAAGTGAAATTTAGGGATTGTTAAATAATTATGTTTAAACAAATGGAATAAATTTATATTTTCTTAAAAAAATATGTATTTATATTTTATTCAAAGTTGTGAAAAGTAATAAAAATATTACATATAAGGTTCAAATAAATCTTTATAACCAAAATGTATTACTAGATAAATAAAATTACTTGAAAAGAGATATTTGAACCAATAATAATTTACTGATTATCATTTTCCATCGTTTTTTAAAAAGAAACTATTTAAACAAACCTTGTTAAAATGTTTTATCAACAAAACATTTTTATTTAATCCTAGAAAATATTAGAAAGTATTTGGAACTTTTGTAAATATTTAGAAAAAATAATTTATATATTTTAGGAAGTTTTTCCAAAATTAAACCTTTAGACTAAAAGCCTTTAAAAGAAAAAAAACTAATAAAACATGAGGGTGCCCGGGTTCGAACCCGGGACCTCATGTTTAGAAGAGCAATGACATAACCAGCGAACCAGGGCATAAGGCCTTGGTGAAGTTTGGTTTTTATATCTTAAAACACAACCCCTACGCATCATCCCCCAAACCAAGAACCCTAGATTCGGTAAATCCCCAAATTGAAGATCAATTCTTATTGTAAACGCTTAAATTCATAGGGCTTTCATTTATCATGTTAAAACGAATACGTATGTAAGTTTAATTACCCGAAAGTTGTATAACATCAATGATTCGACTCGAAGAACAAACCGCGACTGATGTGAAGCTCGATTGTTGTTCAAATGGCGATTATAATCCAATTCTTTGTAGAGATAGCTTCTATTGAACTCAAGGATGGAAAGCCCTTTGTTAATTTCACGTTTGGAAGCTTTGAAGATGGTGTTCGTGTTGTAACAGGTCCGCGGGGATGAGGAGGGTAAATCTTGGTATTGGGTTCGTTTCAGATGGAATTGAGTGTTGTACTCGATTAACGATTGATAGAGAATCGCTTAGGTTGATCTAACTGGTCTATTCTTGGGTGTAAATGCTCCAACGGTTAAACGAATTAAAGCTTCGGTTTTTTTTTCCTTCATTTGAGGTTATTATCGATGTTTAAATGAAATTAAAGTGTCTATTCAAGTTCGAAACGTATGCACGAAAGGATTTGGAGCGGTTTGGATACCACATTCGACTGAATTTGATGTCCATGTGGTGGCCGGAAGTTGGCCGTCGGCGGCCGGAAGCCAACCGGAAATACGGGAGGTATTGGGGGAATGAGGTTTGGGTTTAGATAATTTACACAATTAGTCCCTGTGGTCTTTAGTATTAACATTTTATGCACAAAACTTCATAACTTAAGTTTCTAGAATTACAATTAAGCCCCTGGACTTAATTTAACTTTAAGATTTAACCATTTTCAAACTTATCAATTATTTATGACTTGTTACTCTTATTATTATTATTATTATTATTATTATATATTATTATTATTATATTATTATTATTATTCATATTATCATAGTTATTATGATTGGTATTTATTTTATAATCTATTAGAAATGTTATTATGTTCAATTTAATAGTTTAAGTTATTAACTTTTAATAAAAGAATTAATTAATGGAAGCAAAGAATCAAACATAAATAAACCACAAGTTCCATAAATGACAATAATGGTCCTTACAAGATTAATCAAAGTTAATTCTCAGTTAACAAAAATTCAGGATGTTACATTGTGATCACCTTCACCAGCTGGTGCCTCACTGAGTGTAATGGGTTTTGAAAAGGTTCCTGTCTCAAGGTTCACAGGTTCAAATATTGGGCCTTCAGTCAAGACTTCCCCTTTGAAGCTGATCTTAGGGTCCACCTCAACATCTAGTTGACAAATAGCCTTACTTGATAGCCTTTGTCTATATAATCTTGACTTAGCTTGAACTCTTCTAGCATCCTTTCTTGAATCCTATTAGATAACCTTGCAACTTTCCTGTTCTGACTTGGATAGACAAGTGGAAGGTCAATAAGATAGGTGCTCTCATAGAATCTCCGGTTGAAGAAGTTGAAGATTTCATGTTGCCCATGAGATCTAGAGATTAGCATAGCTCTTTTATTGATGTCATATGCAGGATCGATATATGTCACTAACACTTGGTTTTCTCTCAAACTCACACGGTTATGATGAAGCAGGTTTTCTTAAAGAGTTGATTATAATATACTAAGTAACTTAAGAACACAAGGAAATAATTTTCAAGGTACTTGTATACATTACTTCTCAACTCAAAGTTTACAGGAATCTTACAAGCATGATACAAGAGTTACAATGAGAAACTATATATACTATCACCTACAGTCAGTTATACTTTGATACGAGGTGGAATCCCATAATTAAAGCAGATACTACACAACTATAGTTAAGGTATCTTAGATAATGTCTTATCTAAGATGTGGTAGTCATGACATGTCCATGACTTACCTTTTGTTACCAACTAAATTTGGCAAATGTACTAACAAATAAAGGAGACAATGCAATAAAGTATGGTCAACTGCATGGCCTTTTGAGAAAACGCCATGCAGTATCTTAGAGGTCTGCAATGGAGTGTTAGATGAACCATAAATATGTCCATTGGTCCATAGCAACATCTTTCGAAGGTTAATTGGCTTCGGAAGAACAAGTTCTTCCGAAGCCTTTTATACTTCGAAAGAGGTTGCTTCTTCAATGGCTTGAAGACTTCTACTTTAGAAGTTTTTGTCTTTGAATTCTGTTAAGTGTTGAACTTCAGAAGAGAAGACTTTGTCTTTGGAAGTTGGAGATTTCCTTCGAAAGTTGATCATGCACTTTATCTTCGGAAGAACTCCATTTCCTTTAGAAGTTCCATACTCAGCTTCGGAAGTCCTTTATAAGTTGCACCAAAATAATCTAAGTGTTTGGTTTTGGTTGACCAGCCTTTCTAGATCCAACAAACTCCCCCTAGGTTGATGCTACTAAAACCTTACTTACTTCTACTTCTCAAAACTTTCTACACCAAAGACATAAGATATTTGTCTGTTTCTTTGTTTTGTCCTGAAGTTGTGCTGAGAAGTTTTTGCAAGTCATCAGTGGATAGGAAATCTAGTCTATCACTCCTAATGACATGAACCCTTGTTGTGCCCCCTGAAGAGAGCTATTTGTCGGGAGTTATAGTCATACTCCCGTCTAATAATAGGTTCACATTCAATATCTACAACCATTTGGAGAAAGGCTTTGCCTTTGGTTGTTGATCCTTTTCTCTAATCCTCCTCTTTCAGTTTTAACTCCTCTTCAATCTTTGTCCTAGCAGTCAGGTTGGCAATATGAAGGCTGCTTAGGTGATTTCCGATATGAGCAGCAATCTCGGAGTTTGAGGGGTTGGAAAATGGCTTCTCTGCTAACTCAGCAATGTCAAATCTCCATAAGTATAACAGAGATGAGGCATTAAGCCTGTTTAGCTTGCCATTCTCTCTCTCAGCAACAAAGTTGTGAGAAGAGCCTTCAAACCTCCACTGGACGATCTTCTTTATTGGCACACGGGGTTTACTTCGTACTTTGTCCCCTTTCTTAGTATCCAGCAGAGTCACCAGCTTCCTTCTTAGCTCCTTCTCTTCATCATTTAGTGAATCTGAGTTGAGACCAAGGAGTTTTACAGCTTGGTCCAGTGTTCCTATTGACAGATCAAAGAATTCATCTCTTGTGAGGGAACATGAGGATCCATCAACATAAGTTAGCTTAATAGAATTCTCCTCACAAGAGATATTGCTCAAGGTTATGCATTTGATGGGCTTCATCTTGATCTCCTTAAACTCCTCTATGGAGAGATATTTAGAAGGCTGAGGGGATTGTTTGGATGGTTGTTGGGTAGGTAGTGGTGTTGGGGTTCTAGGTAGTGTTTTAGGTCAGAGGATGATTAGTTGAGGTGATTGTGGTGATGAGGTAGGTATGATGGTTGGTGATGGTTCAAGGGTGTAAGGTTCGAAAGTGGGTTCAGTTTTGATACGGAAAGGAAATAGGAAATGCTCAGGTTGAGGTTGAGGTGGAGTTTGGGTTGTAAGTTGGGGTTGATGTCACACCCCAACCTTGACGGCGGAAACGTCGAGGAGTGAGAGTAAGATCGTTCACAGCCACATAACGCTATTATTAACCCAATATAATTTTATCATAAAATTCAATTGTATCATTACAAGCTTAAGTCCCAAAGAAATAAAACATAACATAAAAGATAACAAGTCATTTTAATTCACTTATTTATCTAGGTCCATTCCTAGATGTGTAAGCTTCAATGTGTAGGAATCAAACTGGGCGTTTCCTGAAACATGTTAAAAATAAAAGGTCAATAATAATGTTGGTGAGCATTCCATAAATTTTAATACATATATTATATAAAAGATGGAAATTCAAGTCATATGTTAGGAATAAAAGTGATTAGGGATGTTATGAACAATGCAACAATCAAACCTCGACAAAGTTTTACAAGTCTCAAACGTTTACAAGATTATACGATCAGCTAAGTGTACTTGGATCAACCAAAGCAGGCTTGTCTTGCCCATAGATCTATGACTTCCCTGGGCTAGCAATAGTTAATGATTGTACATATAACGCCATAACATGGTCACCACAAAAGTTCAACTAACCACAACTTTGCATGATGAATTGCCATAAAGATTACAAGTCTCAAATAAGTTTACAAGTGCAATGATAATAAATTAACATGTTTCACCCCAAAGTGTGAAAATAAGCAAAAGGGGGTATGGAAATACTCACTTGATCAAATAAGTATGGAATAACGATTAAATAAGAAAGTATAATAAGCAACGTCCAACGTAGTTCCTCACAAGGTACCTAAGTATGCACATTTCACAAGGTTTAGGTTAATAAGTGTTGGACCAAAAGAACCAATGAGCCAAGATCAGAAAACTCTAAGTCCCACACGGTATCACAACAACTGCTGAAAGACTCATCAGTAGTTTGACAAGTGCTGAAGACTTCAACAGCTGAAGATCAAGTGCTGAAGACCTTAACAGCTGAAGAACCAAAGTGCTGAAGTACAACAGCTGAAGAACACAAGTGCTGAAGCTGAAAGACCAAAGTACTGAAGTACAACAGCTGAAGAGTTCACAAGTGCTGAAGATCAACAACTGATGTACAAAGTCTGAAGACAAAGACTGAAGACATCAGCTGATGATATCTACTGAAGTCATCAGCTGATGAAACACCTGAAGGTCAAAGTCTGAAGAACAAGTACTGAAGCCTCAGTAGTTTGTCACAACTGCTGAAGAGTACTTCTTCAGTAGTTGTGATATCAGTAGTTTTATGTTTTATGTTTCAGTAGTTTTGTAAAACGACTGAAGAGCTTGTTCTTCAGTCGTTGTAGTTTCAGTAGTTTTATATTTTGTACTTAACTTGCTGATATGTTCTCAGTAGTTGTGAACATTTCAGTAGTTTGTTAAGAATTAGTTATTTCTGTATTGGATCTGCCAGTTGTCACTTTCCGTGATAACAGCAGTGACTGTTGCACTCTATATAAGGAGTGACAACCTATTGTAATTGATGAGCGATATGAGCAATTGAATGGAATGATTTATTGATTCGATTAGAAATATTCTATATCTATAAACATTCCTAGAAATCAGAAA
Organism: Flaveria trinervia; assembly: GCA_025506515.1. Classification (NCBI taxonomy): domain Eukaryota; kingdom Viridiplantae; phylum Streptophyta; class Magnoliopsida; order Asterales; family Asteraceae; genus Flaveria; species Flaveria trinervia. The sequence continues at coordinate 17,165,517 of CM046454.1, read as the reverse complement.
TTCATATTCTCTCCCTATAACCGTATGCGATCTTAACGCTTACAAGTATCGATTGCTTGCTACAATTTGTCTAATTCGTGTTTGTATTCCGCTGCTTTATATTCTGATACGTCAAACTTGTGATCACTGATCCTGTCAAATGGTATCAGAGCAGGTTAATCATTGATCGATCTAATAATTGATCATTGAAACTGCTATTCAAGATCCAAGTTTGATTGAATTAGCTTTTGTTTTTGCAAGAAACGGTTATAGAGATTGAATTTTTCTGTATTTCTGCTCATTCATCCTGAGATCTTTTCTTGGTTCTCATTGAGTTTGTTGTGGTTTGTCTAAAACTTCTTTTTAAACTTGAACTAAACTGTTTTTGAACTGAAAATGACCACTCCCTCCAATGATCCTCACAATACTGGTTCCTCAACCAAGCCTCCTATGCTGGTTAGGAATGAGTATAACATATGGCAAAGACGTATGCTCCATCACCTGTCTGTTAACAGCGCAGGGTGTTGGACATCTGTGGTACATGGTCCACACAAGCCTATGGTGAATAACCGGAAACCAATCAAATGGTTCCGAAGAGGAGGGAGCAATACTCAGATGAGGATAAAAAGTTGCTTGAGATTGATGCAAAAGCCCATGGAATTCTGGCCATGGCTTTGCCCAATGAAATCTATTCTGGGCTAATGCATCATGAAACTGCCCATGACCTCTGGATTGCTTTGAAAGAACAATTTGGAGGAACTGATGAGGTTTTGGCAAATAATAGAGAAATTCTTGCCCAACAATATGAGACATTCTCTCATAGAAAGGGTGAGACACTGACTCAACAATATGAGCGGTTTTCTTGTTTGATCTCTGAACTAAAAATGGTCAAACTTGAATACACCAATATTCAGATGAATAACAGATTTCTCAGATCACTGCCTGAGAGATGGGACACATATACTATTGTCCTACGCTCCAGTGCAAGTTTGGACAAACTATCTCTCACCCAACTCCATGGGAAATTGCTCACTTTTGAGAGAGAGATAGAACAGAAGAGAAAGCTGTCTTCATCTGGAAAGCTCACTGAAGACTTTATACAAGGCAACACTGCCTTGGTGGGTCATGAGTCAGAATATGCTTCATCTGAATGCCAGTATGATGAGCATATTAATTTCTCTTCGAGCACTTCTAATTCTGCATTTGTAAGTGTTGATGGTCAGTTCACTGGAGGTAATAATGACAATTTATGTTTCATCATGGATGATCTCAAGGGATTGCTGATGATGACTTAGAAGAGATGGATATTTTGAGCCAAATGGCCTTGATAATATCAGATCTCAGAAGTTCTACAAAAGAACTGGAAGAAAATTCCCAGGACTCTCTGGCAAAAACCAAAGTTGGTTTTGACAAGAGCAAGTTGAGGTGTCACAAATGCCAACGGCTTGGACACTTTGCAAGAGAGTGTAGATCAACTGGATCAAACTCTACTGCACCCTTTGTGACTTTTCCTGGCAACAGTCAACAAAACAGAGGGCAACATCCTGTCACATCTAGTCATCATCCTCAACAACAATCTCCGGCATATTTTGTTCCTCAGGGTCAAATGCCTTATCAGTACCCTTGTTATTACATGCCACAGTCAAGTCAAGTTCAAGTTCCTATGACACCACAACCTCATGCATTACCAGAACCTCAGCCTTCCCCATCTCATCAACAACCTTCATCTCAACAACACAGCTTCTTCACCCCAGGAGTTGTTGACTGGAGCAGTTTACCAGATGACTTGTCTGGTCATGATCAACTGTTCTCAGGTGCTGGTCAACATGGTGGTGACGGTCCCTTTGGGAATCTAGCTCTTATGGCTTTGGAGTCTGCTGATACTTCATCTTCCAATGCCTCTACACCTCAGGTATCACAGGTATCCTCTGAGGCAAAAGCCAAATTATGTTCTGAACAATGCATAGCAGCATTTGCTTCTATTAGAGAAGCAAATGTAGCTTTAATTAATAAGAACATTGAGCTAGAACAAGTAATTTCCAAAAACAAAGCTGAGTTTGAGTCTGTGCTCAAAGATAAAAATGATGAGGTTTATAAACTGAATTGCAAAATAATTGATGATAAGGCTAGAGAAGATGTACTTCTAGAGAAGTACAAAGATCTCAAAGAAACCCTTGCAGTTACCCAGGTCGAGTGTGATAGATGGGTACAATCATGCAAAGGTTTTGAAATGCTTCTTAGTAAGCAATCAGCTTCAAATGTGAAGTTTGGAATTGGTTACAATCACACTGCTCCACCTACAGATTTTACCCCAAGAGCAGAGGTAGAATCTGATGGTGAGAGTGATAACCAATCCATCAAGTCATGTGATCTACCTTCTGATACAGCACAATCAGAAGTAGCAGTCAGTATCAAGTCCTCTTTGAACCTATCAGCTGATGTTGATGGTCCAAATGCTGACATTCACATGATCAATAAGTTGATCAACTCAGGAGTCAATCCTGAAGGTCCTGAAAGGACTGGAGAGCAGGATTCAACTCCTGAAGTTCAAACTTCAACTGCTGTCAGTACTGAAGAGAAGAAAACTGGCAGTAGAAAGAGTTTGAAGACTACTAAAGATGCTGTCAAGAAAGCAACCAATGCTTCCAAAGCATTGAAGAACAAGTCTTCTGTTGCTTCACCATCTTTAGTTGATGATCAACCTAAGATGAAGAAGAAACCATGTGAAGTATGTGGTTTGTTCAATCATCTTACAGATGATTGTTGGTACAAAAGAGGTTCCAAACTCAAACAAAAGAGAAGAAATAATGAGAAATGGTGTAAAAATGAAAACTGAGTTTGAGACCACATTTGTATCAGCAACATCAAATCCTGTAACCCTCAAGTCCTTAAAGCAATCCAAAAAGGAAGGAGTTAAACAGGTGACAGCTGAGGGTGCTCAAAAGAAGAAGGTGCAACATAGGACCTTATCTAACTCCACTAGCAATGTGTCTGATGAGCTGAAAGCTTTATCACAAAATCAGACACAGCTGGTGATGATGGTACAACATCTGTTGGGTAGAGTTAACCAACTAGATTCTCCTATGTTGAAACCACAGAAAAGGAGGTCTAAGCCAAAGGACTCCTCTTCTGCACCATCTTCTTCCTCTCAGGCTGTTGTTACAAATAAACATGCTAGTTTACCATCTATTGATGAGACCAGGCCCAAAACCAAAAAGGTTTGGGTCTCTAAAACTAACTGATTGTTATTATTGCAGGGTTCTTCAACATGCAAAATAGCATCTGGTATGTAGACAGTGGGGGATCTATGCACATGACTGGGAACATCTCTCTTCTTCATGACTACTCTCAAGGAAAGAAGGGATTTGTCTCTTTTGGCAATGATGCTAGGGGTTACATCATCGGTAAGGGCTTTGTCTCCAATGGAGAAATCAAATTTGATGATGTTAATCATGTGGAAAATCTCAAGTACAACCTCTTGAGTGTCAGTCAAATGTGTGATAAAGGCCATGTTGCTCTTTTCACAAGTCAAAACTGTAGGATTCTGTCATCCAGAGTTTTGCCCTTGATTGACAAGGTGTTGGATGATCACACTCTCCTGAAGGCCAACAGGACAGGAAGAGTGTATGCCTTAGATCTTTCCAAGAAATTGATCTCAAAGGCCATCCTTGCCTATTTTCCAAGGCCTCTCCTCAAGAATCTAATCTATGGCATAGAAGGCTGGACATGTTAATCTCAAGAACATGAATCAGCTGATACACCATAGTTTAGTGAGGGGAATGCCTATGAAGGAGTTCAAGTGTGAAAACACTGCACTGCTTGTTTAAAGGAAAACAGCACAGGTCTCATTTCCTCCTATTGAAGTGTCCAAGTCCACTGCCTGCTTGCAACTACTGCATATGGATCTATTTGGTCCTGTGAGAGTAATGAGCATGGCAAAGAAGAAATACTGTCTGGTAATTGTGGATGATTACTCCAGATTTGTATGGACTTTCTTTCTACATTCAAAGGATGAGGCTGCTCAGAAGATTATCCACTTTGTGCTGTACATTGAGAAGCAGTATTCCCTTCCAGTCAAGTGTATTAGGAGTGATAATGGAACTGAGTTCAGAAATCATACACTTGATGACTTCTATCTCTCAAAGGGAATCAAAAGGCAGTTCAGCATTCCAAGGACTCCGGAACAAAATGGAGTAGTGGAGAGAAAGAACAGGACCTCATTGAAGCTGCAAGGTCCATGCTGGCTGACTCAGGTTTGCCATTGACCTTTTGGGCCGAAGCTGTCAACACAGCTTGTTATGTGCAAAATAGAGTGTTAGTAAATCAGAGGTTGATGAAGACTCCATATGAAGTTCTCCATCATTTGGCTCCACTGATTTCATTTTTCAAAGCATTTGGGTGTCCCTGTTTATTCTCAACACAAAGGATCAACTCCACAAATTTGATCCTAAGGTGGATGCAGGATACTTTGTTGGTTATTCATCTACTTGCAAAGCATACAGAGTCTTCAACTGCAGAACAAAGATGGTTGAAGAAACTCTACATGTTAAGTTTAATGAATCTCCAAAGGACAAGATTCCACAAAGTCCTGTGGAGTTATTTGATCTGGACATACTGCAATATGTTCCTTATCAAACTCCTGCTGTTGCTCCTGTCAACAGTTCACCACCTGGTGGTACTGCTGATGATGATGATGATTGCAGTACTCACCTCTTCAGGTTTAGTGATCAGCTGCCTGAGTCAACTAGACCTGATGTTCCTGTAGCGCCAGTAGCACCATCCACAACAAATGCTGATGAGATTTCTTCGAATTCAACTTCCTTTGAATTACCATCCACTGATTGGTTTCAAGGAAATGATTCACCATCACCATGTTGCTGCTGAACCGGCTACAAACACTTGCACAGATCTCATAGTGTATCAAGATCTGAAGAATCACCCATGTCTCAAATCATTGGTGATATCACTGCTGGAGTATCAACAAGAAGTCAATTGTCAAATTTCTGCTTCTATGCTCTCTTCATCAGTCAGCAAGAGCCAAAGAATTATCACATTGCTTTAAAGGACAATGGATGGGTTGATGCCATGCAGCTTGAGCTTCTTCAGTTCAAGAAACAGCAAGTGTGGGAACTGGTTCCTCTACCTCCAGGTAAGTGTGCAATAGGCACTAAATGGGTGTTTAGGAACAAAACTGATGAAAATGGGTTATTGTTAAGAACAAGGCCAGACTGGTTGTTCAGGGGTTTGCACAAGAAGAAGGTATTGATTATGATGAACCTTTGCCCCTGTAGCCAGACTGGAAGCAATTCGATTGTTTTTAGCTTATGCTGCTTATCAAAAACTAAAGTTTTTCAAATGGATGTCAAAAGTGCATTTTTGTATGGAAAAGTTAAAGAAGAGGTTTATGTATGTCAACCTCCAGGCTTTGAGGACAACAACATCCTAATTGGGTGTATAAACTTGATAAAGCTCTTTATGGGTTAAAACAAGCTCCAGAGCCTGGTATGAGACATTATCAAACTTTCTTCTGGAAAACAATTTCACTAGAGGCTCCATAGACAAGACTTTATTTATTAAGAAAGCTGGGCAGCATAATCTACTTGTTCAAATTTATGTAGATGATATTATTTTTGCATCCTCTGATCCAAAGTTGTGTGATGCCTTTACAAAGTTGATGCAACAGAAGTTTGAAATGAGTGCCATGGAGAATTACAGTTCTTTCTGGGGTTGCAAATCAAACAAAAGGCTGATGGAATTTTTATTCATCAATCCAAATATACAAAAGATCTTTTGCAAAAGTTTGATTTACAAAACTGTAAGCCCTGTTCTACTCCCATGAGCAGCACCACACAACTGGACTCAGATTAGAAAGGTAAAGTGGTTGATGAAACACTTTACAGATGTATGATTGGGTCCTTGATGTATTTAACAGCTTCTAGACCAGATATTATGTTTGCTACATGTGTTTGTGCTAGATTTCAGGCTGCACCTAAAGAGTCTCATCTGATTGCAGTCAAGAGGATCTTTAGATATCTGCAAGGCACTCCATCTCTAGGTTTATGGTATTCTACCAACCATTCTGGTAAATTAGTTGCTTTTTCTGACAGTGACTATGCAGGGTGTAAGTTGACCAGGAAATCAACTTCTGGTGGATGTCAATTCCTAGGCAACTGCTTGATTTCTTGGCAGAGCAAGAAACAGACCTCAGTTGCTACATCCATGCGGAAGCAGAGTACATTGCTGCTGCAAGCTGTACATCTCAGGTACTCTGGCTTCAAAACCAACTTTTGGATTATGGCATTACAGAGACCAAGACTCCATTGTTAATGGATAGTGCTTCAGCTCTTTGCATTGTCAAAAATCCAGTCCAGCACTCTAGGACCAAACATATAGAGATCAGACATCATTTTATAAGAGATGTTTTGAAAAAGGTCTGATTGATCCTAAGTTTGTGCCCAGTGCTGATGAGCTTGCAGACATTTTTACTAAGCCTTTGGATAGTTCAACTTTCCAAAACCTGGTGTTAAGGCTGGTATGCTGCAGCTAGAATAGGTGACAACTACTGATGATCTCAGTAATTCATATTGATGATCATGAGTGCCTGTCACATATAAGTACTGATGAGCTCTTTTAAACCTCAGTAGTTTTTATAACTACTGAAGGCTAAAAGTTCTCACAAGTACTGAAGTACTTCATCTGTTCTAAACTACTGAAGTAGTTACAACTACTGATGCAGTCATAACTACTGAAATCAGTAAAAACAGATAAGTACTGATGTCCTATGAAACAACTGAAATCAGCCATAAAGACTGATGAATGTGTTGAGGACAGTTTGAAACAGCTGAAAAGCTAAGAATTGATGAAAACAGCTGACGAGAACTTTCTCCTCACTCGTTTGTACCACTGCTGTTTCATTTTAAACAACTGAAGCAAAACCACGTCTTCAGTAGTTTTTATAACTACTGATGACTAATACCAAGTCTTCAGCTGTTTACAACAGCTGATGACAAAAACCATGTCTTCAGTAGTTTCATAACTACTGATGACAAACACCATGTCCTCAGTTGTTCAATCACCTGAAGTCAAAACCACGGTCTTCAGTAGTTTTCTAAACTACTGATGCCTAACACCGCGACTTCAGCTGTTTCTACGTCTGAAAGGATAATACCATGTCAACGGTCGTTAAAACTACTGATGACTACACCACATCCTTCAGTCGTTCCTCACCCGTACCCTATAAATACCCTTAACCTGAGCTCTCCATGCTTCATCTTCTTCAAACCTAACGTTCCTCTCCAACAAATTTCCATGGCGTCTTTGCAAATTAAACCGCGACACAACTGTGTTGCCTACCTCACAAAATCGCCGATCTGGACTAAGTTCGATACTGCTATCGATCTTATGGTTCAGTCCCCATACAACAAGGCATTCCTTCTGAACCCCGTTTTACATACCGAATCCTTGAACCAATTTTGGATGAACGTTAATGTTACTACTGAGGAGAGCAACACACGATCCCTCCGGCAGTCGTCAACCACAAAGAAGTAGTGATTACTCCTGCAACAATCCGTAAAATTCTTCAACTGAGTGATGCTACCTCTCCTGCTGGATATCCGAAGGGCACCCTAGATCTATCATTTGCTCAGCATGGATATCAAGGTGATCTCAGTGCCACCACCATCCTGAAAAGAAACACTTTAATGACGCTGAGCGCCTGATCTTTCCATGGTCAATGTATGTTTGGCCCCTAAGACATCGTCTGGGATCAAATGTCCACCAAATGGCAGCAGGTATTGTATTCTATCCTTGAGCACAACCACTGAACTTTTCAGAATTAATATTTTCAGAGCTCAAAGATATGGCTCAAAAACTAACTGCCAAACGTTGGATACTCTATCCACGGTTCATAATGGCCATTATAATAGACCAGCTTCATGCTGAGGGACTTGTGGGCTTGGGAGTCCCTGCTACGGCTGTTTTGCCAGAAGTATACTCCCGGCACAACTCCGACCGGACACTCAAACTGGCTGCCAAGCTACGAAAACCCACGCAGCTGGAACCCACAGCCACCACCTCCAAATCCAATGTCCCCACCAAACCCACCAAAAAGAAACCCAAAATGGCTACTCAGGGAATTGAGTCCCCTGAGGATGCTCCTGCAACAACAAACGCAGGATATATCCACTAGTCCAAACCCCTAGTGGATACCATGACTCCTCCAGCTACAGCCGCTCAGGCTTCCTCTCCACAGGAGCCTGAAGCAACCCAAGGGGCACCTACTTATCTGGGATCTTCCTCACTTGAGGAGATGGCCATTGAAGAGCACCATCCACCCCAGGTGCACACTGCTTCTACCCCTGTACCCCAAACAACCGCCCCTCACAGCCCAACTTTAATAGTTGCTCAAGTGCTGACTCAATTGCACTCCTCACCCCCTCCCCAGAAACCTCTTATTACTGGGAATGCCTCTACAATTGAGGGGGAGGAACACAGTGCATCTGAGAACCCACAGCACAGGGGTTTCCCAATTCTATCTCCTGGTGTAGAGAAGGAGCTTAGAATATCTAGTGAGGCTGCCACCTCCTCTGACTCAGCACATGACCAGAGTGAGGCTGGTAACATTGCTAAGACCTCCCTAGAGGCAACAGCTGATGATGGACATTGTCCTGAGGCTGGAAGTCCCCAGTACCAAGCACAAGGGGCACATGCACCAACTGGTCTACACCCAGTGCATGTAAATCCTGCTCTAAGCAGGAGGTCAGGTGATCAGTATCAACTGATGATGACCTGAGCTTCTTCTTCGATGTCGTTGCTCACAACACCATTCTAGAGGATGAGGTTAGCAGACTCAAAGAGCTGATGGCCAAGATGCCTCAGGATGCAAGTCCATCTGCCCCCATCATACACCCACAGATGGCACCTTCCCTTGAAGGTTTCCCAAACATTGAGCCACCCCAAAATCAACCACCCGCCTCTGCTTCAGGCCCTACTTCTCAGGAACAGAACCCTCCTGAGCAAATAGGTGCTATACTACAAAATTCCCTCCCTCTCATCACCCCCATAATCACTGATATAGTGATCAAAGCCCTTGATGAGAGGCTTTCCTCAACATTACAGCCACTGGTTGATGCTGCTGTCCACAAGACTCTTTCTGCGGTACCAACCCCTTCCTCCAATGCAACCAAAAAGGGGGAGAGTACTGCAGTGAAAGATAGAAAGAGGAAGAGATCTGAGGAAGAGGAGAAAACAAGAAAAGCAACCTCTGCTCACGTACAAGCGAAAGAGAAGTGCTGATGATCATACTGCTGAAGAAAAATCCTTGGAGGAGCTGGTCAAAGAAGCTGACACCACACACAGCCGCTCCATGATAAAATAATTGACAAACTATTCAGGCAGGGTTTGACACAGCCACACTGGATAGTGAGATCAGAAGGTTAGAGGTACAAGAGATACAACCCGATGGGCAGGGTACGATGCTCTTGAGAAAGAGAGGTTGGAAATAATGATCCGCTTTATTGCAAAATACTTGGGAAGATCATTAATGGAGATCCGCGCATGGTCCAGGGACAGCATTCTGGCTATAGCCACCAGAATCTGTCTGTCTGAGCAATTCAACAAAGGGATCATTGTGGAAGCCCTGATGAGCTGGGGCTGGCAAAAGGTTAGAAATGGCTAAACTTCAAAAGCAAAATTAACTACAAGGATGCTAGATCAACCTTCCCTTCCACCCACTCAAAAGATCCTATCCCTCAATCTCCCAACCAACCTCTAAGCCAAAATCCAAAATCCTCTCTCTTCAAAACCAATCCCTTCACCAACCCAACCATCTCCAGTGATGTACCCCGTAGAAGGAGAAGGGTGCTGAGGATGGAAGAAGAAACAGAAGAAGAGGATGAAGATGATAGTCTGCCACTCTGCTGTTCTGAAGCTACCAAAACCCCAGAGTCAATCCATGATCACACCTGACTCTCAAAGGGAAATGGTCAGAGTCAAGATAGAAGAAGAAGAAGCAGACAGAACAGCACGATGAGCAACTGTTGAAGATGGTTGACAAGGAATTTCCTCAGTCATCATCTATTCAAGCCATGAAAGGGCATGCTCAAAGGCTGTACACTCTCAGACACACCTTTCAGTATCAGAGGAGAGAGTGAGAGTATGGCCAGACCCCAGGGTGAGTTCTAGAATCCATAAAAGAACTATCCCACACAGATACAACGGCAAGTACGAAAAACAATAGAATCTACCATCATGTTGGCCGTTGTAGTCTCACCTTGGGAAATCATTGATGAATTCAAGAAAGCTCACCAAGCAAAGAAGACACCTCAAGCCTTACTAGAAAACAAGATGATTAAGAAGGGGTTGTTATACAAAAAGCTTGAAGACATCCAAAAGAATGAGCTCCAGTTACTCCTTGAAGGACCATCCTGATGAATTTGTATACAGGGAGGTAACTACGTGGAGCTGAAAAATGGCAGGACCATGAAGTACTATCAGAGTACTATGGTCCAGAGTTCTTCTTCGAAGGAGGAGCTGAAGAACTCTCTCAAGAGGAACAAATTGTTCTCCTTGAGGCCTATGTTCGTGAGTCATACAGACTCATTATGGGGAAGTGAATCTCATGAATGGGACAACAACTCTGTGTCCAGTTCCCCAAAACAGAGTTCCCATTCATACTCTGCCAAACAAATATTTGAGGTTCTTCCCAGGCCAGAGCGTACATGGGTCATCTTCTCTACTGATCAAGAAGGAAAAAGACCAACATTTTGCCATCAATAAGTGGGAGTATAAATAAGTTAGAGGTTTTGGCTGCATTGGTTCAGGGGGAGTTTGTTGGACCAAAAGAACCAATGAGCCAAGATCAGAAAACCTCTAAGTCCCACACGGTATCACAACAACTGCTGAAAGACTCATCAGTAGTTTGACAAGTGCTGAAGACTTCAACAGCTGAAGATCAAGTGCTGAAGACCTTAACAGCTGAAGAACCAAAGTGCTGAAGTACACAGCTGAAGAACACAAGTGCTGAAGCTGAAAGACCAAAGTACTGAAGTACAACAGCTGAAGAGTTCACAAGTGCTGAAGATCAACAACTGATGTACAAAGTCTGAAGACAAAGACTGAAGACATCAGCTGCTGATGATATCTACTGAAGTCATCAGCTGATGAAACACCTGAAGGTCAAAGTCTGAAGAACAAGTACTGAAGCCTCAGTAGTTTGTCACAACTGCTGAAGAGTACTTCTTCAGTAGTTGTGATATCTATTTTATAGTAGTTTTATGTTTTATGTTTCAGTAGTTTTGTAAAACGACTGAAGAGCTTGTTCTTCAGTCGTTGTAGTTTCAGTAGTTTTATATTTTGTACTTAACTTGCTGATATGTTCTCAGTAGTTGTGAACATTTCAGTAGTTTGTTAAGAATTAGTTATTTCTGTATTGGATCTGCCAGTTGTCACTTTCCGTGATAACAGCAGTGACTGTTGCACTCTATATAAGGAGTGACAACCTATTGTAATTGATGAGCGATATGAGCAATTGAATGGAATGATTTATTGATTCGATTAGAAATATTCTATATCTATAAACATTCCTAGAAATCAGAAATTCATATTCTCTCCCTATAACCGTATGCGATCTTAACGCTTACAAGTATCGATTGCTTGCTACAATTTGTCTAATTCGTGTTTGTATTCCGCTGCTTTATATTCTGATACGTCAAACTTGTGATCACTGATCCTGTCAATAGATTAATGATTAAAATGATCTAGGTTTCGGTGGGAATTTGGGGGTTTTAACATTTAGATAACGTTAACTAGTGAGATCTTATATATATTTAGTTCAAAAAGATATCATATATGAAATTTTAAGGAATTAAATCCTTTTTAATAATTTTTTGTGAAGTTAACTTAAAAATATATAGATTCTAAATAATAATGACTAAACCATCAATACAAGATATTTAGTGTCCAAATTAAATGATTAAAAATATATGTAAAGTCTATTTTTTATATGATTAACTAGGCATAAGTTTGTTAATATTGTTTTATAAGAAAATTGTTAAGGTATTTATAGAAAATGATAGAATAACTTTAAAAATTAATAAAGTTTACAACTACTTTTTATAATTTTTAGAAAATTTTCTATATTTTTTTAAAGGCTGAAAAGCCTTAAAAAATATGTTGAGGGTGCCCGGTTCTAACCCGGGACCTCTAGATTGGCAAACGAGTGGGTAACCAGTAAACCAAGGCCTTGGCCGCGGTTTACTTTGGTTTTAAAAACTTAAAAACATAATCTCAAGAAAACCCCCAAATTACATAAACCCTAAAATCAATCTTTGATCTAATTCAACCTTAGATGATTCTGTTAACCTTTACAATCATGGGGCTTTTGTTACCCATGATTAAACGAGGGGGTTTATGTGATTAATTACCCGTTGATGACAAATCAGAGGTATTCAACACGAAGAACAGGTCGCGCACTTCTTGTACCCAATCGCTGATCAAACATTTATGATAATCTAATTCATTGCACAGGTAGCTTCAAGTGATCTCTGAGATGAAAAGCCCTCTGCCAATTCGTAGTTAGCAGGCTCGTATGGTGGTGTTCGAGTGGTTGCAGGTTCGCGGTTAAAGTGAGAGTAATTGGATTGTTTAAGTGCGATTCAGGTAGAATTATGTTGCATAGGAGTTTAGGTACGATTAGACGATCATGTAGGTGCAATTAATTTTATTATTATTGTGTTTTAGATGTCGAACGGCTCGATGATTTATGAATTGCCCGTTACTCGGTCAGTATGTTTGAACCGGCGTTTAGATGAGTTTAAGGTTCATAACGCTTTTGAATCATGTTAATGATGCATTGAGGTGATTTGGAGTATTGATTAAGGGCTTTTTGTGGCGTTTTAAGCCTCGCCGAGCTCGCCGGAACTCTGCCGGCGGCGGCTGCCGTATCTACGGGGATTAAGGGGGAAATGGGTTGGTTTTTGAAGAATTTACACTTATGGTCCCTGAAGATTCCTTCTTTATTATTTCATGCAAAAAACCTTTTATTAAAGTTTACAAAATGACAACAAGGCCCCCTAACTTTTTAAATCTAGGTTATAACCATCTTTTAACTTTAAATTTTTTTTTTATAAATTATTTTATTATTGTTACAATTACTCTTATTATTATTATTATATTATTATTATTATTATTATTATTATTATTATTATTATTATTATTATATTAGCTGATTAGAGAATTAAAGGCAACAAAGGATAAGCATAACAAATTCACAAGTTTTATAAATGACAAAATTAGTCCATACAAGAACTTAACAATGTTAGCTTTAGCTAACCCAAAATTACAAGATGTTACAGTTGAGGTGTTGGTTTGATGGTCATCCCATGTCCCCTTCTGTACATCTTCTTCCATCTTTCCAAGTGAATGTCAGCCTTGATGTCACTGACATGTCGTTGTAGTGTCTTTTTAGACATGGGACCCACTTGCCTCCAGAGAAGCCATGAGCCCAGAGATAATCTTTCATCTAGGCCTTCTCAGTTATCTTCTTGGCAGCAATGACCCCTGCTTCTTCTTCTTTTCTCTTCTTCTCCCTTAGCTTTTCTCTTGCAGCTTTCTTCCTATCTTTCTCCAATTGATCTTGCTCTTTGTTGAAGAGCCATAGGATCGTGTCATTGTCATATGGAGATACTTCTTTAAGAGAGAAACCCCTAGAGGTTAGGAAAGTTATCCTTTCCCTCCTAAGTTGTAGATCAACTTCCCTTTTCTTCCTTTCTTTTTCCTCCTCTAAGACCAGCCTTACTGTTTCTTCTTTTTGTTCAATCAGCAGCACGACTGCCTTTTCTAGCTCAATTAACTCCTCTAGTGGTAGCAGGATCATATCTTCACTGACAACTCCAAGCTTGATGAGCTTGTCAATGATTTCCACCATTCTTTTATTGTTGACCGTCTCTTGGTTGGCTGCAGCTGTTTTGCTACTAGCAGCTAGCAACTTCCTACTTAGAAGTCTACCTTTCCTTTTAAGTTTCTCAATCCTCTCCTCCTCCTGAAGCTCTTTCGCAGTCCTCTTTTTCTTGCCTTTTACATCCTTGGAAGGGCTAGACTTTGGTGGTTTTTGGATGGATGGTTCAGGTTGAGAGATGATAGATGAAGATAATGAAGTTGTCTTAGCTAGGGGTTGGTTGAGAAAGTCCTCACTATTCACCTCCGATGTAACATCCATCATTTTCCAAGTTAAAACCAAACCCAAACCCATTTTGAACTTCTATTATTAAATTATTTTAATAATTATAATGGATCAAATGAATTAAATGTGCAATTTATATCATGAATTATTCATTTAGTAATCATCTAACAACTTGTAATAATATATGAATTTATAAATAATTTTTATATAAAGTTATAAAAATTTATAAATCATTTTACAATTAATAACTAAATGGAAAAGACTTATTAAAACTTATAAAGTTATAAAATGAATTTTAATAAACTTATAAGTTTTATTAGTAATTATGAATTCTAATTATTGAAAATAAATAATCAAATTATAAAGTTACAATTTTTATAAAAGTTATAAAGATTTTATAAGAAAATAAGTTGTCTAAATTAAACTTAAGGTTTTAATAAATTAAAAGTTTAAATTGTAATTATTATTTTATTTATTTATTTTGTTTAATCTTACATTTATTTCAAAATCATAACCCCCTTTTAAAAGACTTGTAACTCACCATTAACACCATTCATAACATCCTTCTAACCTCAACTAAAATCACACTAAAATGTTTCTTTAATTCTTTGGTTTTAATCAAATTCAAGAATTTTCTTTTACAAGTAATTTCAAGAAGTTTATAAGACTAAGGTAATCTTATATTGCTTTTATATTATACATTTTTATATTGTTTCAATCATCATAACATTCAATTGTTCCCATGACTTTATGTTCTTACTTTTATTCTTTCTTCTACTAAATCTCTTTTAATTTAATCATTATCATTTGATCATTAACTTTCTAACATTCACTAACCTTATAGCAATCACTAACATTCCTAAATCAAGCTAACGTAAACAAAGAATCCCGTTTACATATGGATGGCTATGTCGCCGCATTCGGTTATTCCACAAGATTATTTCCCTAAGTGATGGCTATGCCGAAGTCTTGGAATATTTTTATATAACTCAAATGAAGTCTAATATATCATATATCAGTATAATAAATTTGTTCTAACCCGTTTCATGCTATAACGACTTTAAAAGTGCACATAAGTGCCTTATCATAATTTTGGCAGAATATAATCTGACTTCAACTGATCATAACTTAATCATAAAAAACTAAATTTGAGTAGAATCAGACTCCAATACTAATTTCATTGAATTAAATTTTTAACGGTAGTTTATACGTCTTCAAAACCAATCAGACGACTCAACAATAGCCTTTACAAGATAAGTGTGTATTTTAGCACCTTCTGTCTTGTTCTGATGTTTTGTCCTATTTACGGATCTTTTTATAAAAATGTTTCTGAACGAAAGTTGTCTGGGAGACTTTGAACTAGTCAAATGGAAATTTTTATAATTTTATGAAACCGTTTGCTATTTTAAAAACTTGTTTAAACACGTACCAAACATTCTGTCCAGAATCTAAAATTGGTATAATAATAGTTTTTCAATCTAGCTTTCGCTTATTGGCATTTCTAAGCATCCTAACTTCTTGTTATGAATTGTAACCTTAAGTTATTGTCTTTTTTTATCATTTAAGACATCACCTTTAACTCTTGACATCCAAGCTTTCTTATGTACTCTACAACCATCACTATACTTGTGAGTTTTCAATATGAGTTCTTGATACCCGTTTTTACTTTATTTCACACCTTTTGGGGTGAAACATGTTAACTTTATAAACTTACACTTGTAAAAAATCTAGATACTTGTAAATGCACATGCAATTCATCTTTACTTTATGTCATGGTTATTTGGATTATTGTGAGTTTTATATGATATACATTATATGTTGACAATCATTAACTATTGCTAGCCTGGCGACGTCATAGATCTATGGGCCTGACAAGCCTATTTGGTGCTAAAGCTGATGTTATTGCTGGCTCCTGAGTGTTGCACCTTGAAATGATCATACATGCCAATTCAATGGGTGATTTGATGATTGCTTTGCTGGAATCCCATAAGTCCAAGAAGAAATGCGGATGAAGATCCTGCTCAAGAAAAACCAAGTATAGTCTTCCGCATTTGTCAATGCGGAAGACATAAAACAAATACGGTCAAGTATTTGTTCTTCCACATTGACAAATGCTGAAGACCAATAATCAATGCGGACAAGACTTTGCTCATCCGCATTTGACAAATGCGGATGACCGAACAAATGCGCAGAAGTATTTGTTCATCCGCATTAACCAATGCGGATGACCAACATACTAATGCGGATGATCAAGTGAAGAAATGCTATTCAAGTTAACTCATCCGTATTTGTCAATGCGGATGAACAAGCAAAGATGCGGATCAAGACTTAGACTAGTTCTGATGTAATAGGTCAGGGGTAGTTTAGTCATTTTGTAAAAGGCATCTTGTCTGCCTATAAATAGAATAGAAAACCTCGTACATGAGGTGATGACTGATAGACATAGAGAGTATTTTGTTGTCTTTTATTCTCCGTAATCAATCACTTTCATTAATACATACAAAAGTATTTATGAGTATAATTCTTGCATTGAATGTTCTTTGATTGTTTGTTTCTGCCATTCAATCATGACTTGATTACCATATTCGATTCATAGTAAGAATCTCATCTTACTAACCCAGTCAATTGGTATCAGAGCCTGTGATCTTGGTTCTCTTTCAGATCTGCTCAAGAACTGATAGAACTCGATTGATCTGGTAATCGAGTTGCTAGTAGAGTTTATCATCATCTCTACTTAGTAAACAACAGAAAATACTCCTCAGAGACTACTACTATCAAAACACCTCTCTCACCAAAACAGTCTAAACAACAAGAAACTCACTACCATCACAGATCTGATTCTGAAATCTGTTTGAACTATTTGGACAAGTTGGACTAATTAATCTTAAAAAGCACCTTAATCTATATTTATAAAATGGATTCTAACAATACTCAAAACTTGGTCATACACCTAAACCTCCTATGCTTAAAAACACAATCTGAGTTAAACAGTGAAAATCAGGTTTAGGAATTACATCACAGGTGTAGATCTTGAGTTCTGGATCTCAATATGCAAAGGGCCACACATTCGAGTCACTTTATCTGCAATCAAGCTGCAATTCACTCAAAAACTGCAAATTATTGCAAGACTTATTAAAGATCTACTCTTGATGATGAAGACTATAAGAAAATCAAGATTGACCTTAAAGCTTACTCCATTCTAATTCAAGCACTCAAGATGGATGTGCTGAATATATTGGGAGAAGTATGGTACTGCAAAAGCTGTGGGGGATGCACTGGAAATTATGTGTAAGGAAGCATTGAGGTAGCAGAATTAACAAGGATAAGCTTGTTAATCAGTATGAACATGCCATCACACCAGGGAGAGTCCCATATCAAAACAATTCACAGATTTGTACAGTTGGTAAATGACTTAGAAATCATGGGAGTCACTTACAAGATCAAGGAATTAAACAAGAAAATGCTACACAGCCTCCAAGAAAGCTGGAACATAATGTAACAATGCTGAAAAATACTCTTGATCTCAAGAGTACTACTTTGGATATCATGATAGCCAAAATAGAAGCATTGGAACTTGATGAAAGAAGCAGAAATCTTGTGGGCCAAGAGTGATTGAAGCTTACAAATTTCCATCAGATCTCATTCTGTGGAAAATGCATTCATCACTGAGGAGGATGATTTCATTTCATCAAGTGATCAACTAACAACTCTGGTTCACTGCCCCTCCACCAATCAACCATCCATTAACATCATCTCAAACATCCAGAGTCACTGCTGCTCCTCAAATCACTCCTGAAGACACAAGATCAGAAGAACAAAAGGCAACTTACAATGCCTTTGTTGCAAGCTTTAAAGCATACTTAGGAGGAATACTCACTTCTACTCATCTAATTTAGGAAGATCTGGAGGAAATGGATCCTGATGATGTGGAAGAAATGGATCTACAATGGCAAATGGCCATGATTGCCATGAGAGCCAAGAAATTCTTTAGAAAAGGCAGAAAGCTGAGCCTAAAAAAATACAAAACTTGGGTATGATAAATCCAAGGTGAAATGCTTCAACTGTGGCATGGCTGGCCACTTCTCTAGAGAATACAATGCCCCAAGAGAAACAACTATCAAAAGAATTCTCAAGGCCAATCATCCTCACAGCCTAACTCAGCTTTCACTCTAAAACCAACAACAACAGTATCAATCTTCTTATAAACCATCATATCAAAATCCACCCCAACTGACAAATCAAGCTCATGAAGCAGTCAGTCTCTGCTAGTGCCTCTGATGATAAAGCAAGATGGGGTATGTGACTGGAGCATGTATGCAGAGGAAGTCAAGCCTCAATTCCAAAATCATGTACTTATGGCACACATCAACGATGGTCCATCTCCAATGCCTACCGAGGTAAATCTAACCTTTGTAGTGAAAAATGTATTTCTTAAGTGCAAGGTTATAGAAAGCCATACCATAAACTGCTGATGAAATTAAAGAAGAAAAGGTAAAATCAGAGATGATGAAAAGAGAGATAAAAGGCTTTGAAATAAAAATCAAATCTCATATCTCTGACATAGAAAAACTGCATGGTGAAAAGTACACTCTTGCAGCTGAGAATGAGCTACTTCTGAAAAGTTTAGCTCATCTAAGGCTGAACATTCACTGAATGAAGTGAAACTGGAAAAGTTTCAATGTCTTAGTCAAGCTACAAGAATGCTTGATTCTCAAAAGGATCCAAAGGACATGTCCGGGATTGTGTATAATTCATGTCCTCCACCATACAGTGACAACTACACCATCATGCCTGATCTGTCTCACTCACTACTAAGAAATTGAAACTAAAACTATGGAACCTAAATCTATAGTAAAACAAGTGACCATCCTCAAACAAACCTGATGTTTATATTGAAACAAATAAGGATAAAATCAAGTTAGGTCACCCAATCAAATCCAAAGAGTGCTCAGACAAGACACTGAGTGTCACGAAACCCTCAAGCCCCGTAAAAGCAATTGTTCCTTTTATAAAATTCATACCATCTATTTCCAAGGCAAAAAGATGTTTGTAAAGTTAGTGAAACCCACTGTTGAGAGCAGTTCTGATAATAAGATTTATCTCAACACAATTCAAGCAAATCAGGAAAGGTTTCATTGCAAAAAAACAAAAAAAGTCACCCACTTCAACCATAAACCTCTATCAGACCCACAGTCTTCAAATTAAGACATGGAGTAGGGTTTGATATTTGCAATAAAGAACATGTTGAACAGTTTTGACAAGAAGTGAGAAATGGGTTAAGAAATGAAAACAGCCCAACAATCAATCAGATGTAGTGTTGTGAAACAACCTGCAAAAGGGTTGATCTTGATTCATCCCCTAAAGAAAAGAAAGTGCTTAGTAGCAAAAAGGAAATCAGCTGAGTCACACAAACCAAAATCTGACTCAAGCACAAACAATGTATTGTGACATTTGTGATATGTTCAATCATAAACAGAAAATGCTTTTCCAATCAATACTGTTCTATCTGTGACATGAACAACCACTCAACCAAAATTGTTATTTCAACAAATATTGTTCAGTCTGTGATATGAACAATCATAATACATCTGATTGCTACTTTAGTCGAAGGGATTAAGGATTCCCCAAAACAAACCAATCTCAACAGCATCATCAGACAAAACTCAAGTCAGGAGTCCACTTGCACAACAATCAATCTCTAGAACATCTAGATCCTCAATGACATGAGTAAAACAAAAGAAATAAGGAAAAGTCAAGAGGTAACTAGTTCATCAATCAAAAGCAAGACTTTTCAAAACCCAAAATGATTTTTGAAACTCAAAAACGGTTAAAATTTCTTCAAAAGAATAGAGATCAAAGATTTCACTAGTCATCTGACTCCTCTGTTGATGCTGGTGAGAAACCTCAGCAATATCATAAGCAATCTCCCAGTTCACTCTGAATAGATCACTATTTAGACGAAGTATCAAGAAGTCAACATAATAGATAGGAAGGAACCCAAGACCATCATGGCTTGGTTCCACATTCTAATTAGTTCCTTATGCTTGTAGGCTCATCCATATAGCTCCAACAACGTATGGTATGTGGAGAGTGGATGCCCCCAACACATTACTAGAGATCGTTCCCTCCTTCATGAATTCAAGCACATACAAGGAACTACGATGGCATTGTGGTGGAGATTCACAAGGTGGTAAGAATCACAGGTGAAGGATCTACTGTGACAAGCAGATCCGTGACAAGAAATATTCTACTCACTTTACAGACACTCATTGCTACATTTTGAAACCTAGATTTAGATCCCTGAAGAATGGTTTGTCCTAAAGACCCCGAGGAAGAATAATACTTATGTTTTAAACCGTGTTCTACATCCCTAAAGAAGAAACTTGTCTTTTGTCAAAAGCATCATTTGATGAGTCGTCAGCTTTGGCATAGATGTTTGGGGCACACAGACTTTAAAAAACTGAACAGATTGGTTAAAGGAAACCATGTCATTGGTATTCTTCAAAAAGAATTTCATTTTGTTGATCACTGTTCAGTGTGCCTCAAAGGAAACAACACAAATCTTCTCACAAAACCAAGCTGGTGAACACAAACAATACTCCTTGAAGTTACTTCATATGGATCTGTTTGGACCAACTCATGTCATGAGTATTGGAAGAAACAATATTGTTTGGTGATCATTGATGACTTTTCACTATTTACTTGGGTCTTCTTATTACTTCATAAAAATGAGCCCCAATAATACAAGAATTTATCACAAAAATTAAAATCAACTTGATCAAAAGGTCAAAACAATTAGAAGTGATAATGCAACTAAATTAAAAAATGAAGGAATGAGTTCCTTTTGTGCAACCAAAGGCATTGCTCATCAATTCAGTGCAGCTAGAACTCCTCAACAAAATGGGTTAGCTGAAAGAAGGAATAGAACACTGATTGAAGCAGCAAGAACAATGCTAGCCGATGCTAAGCTGCCAATCACCTTCTGGGCTGAAGCAGTTAATACATCGTGCTTTGTACAAAATCGAACTCTAATTGTTAAAGAAAGTAACATGACTCCTTATGAACTGCTCTTTCATAGGAAACCATTTATTGGATTCCTCAAATCATTTGGTAGTCTTGTCTCAATATTAAACACCCAAGACTATTTGAGAAAGTTTTCATCCAAGTCTGATGAAGGATTCTTTGTAGGTTATTCTTCTGTTTCAAAGGCTTACAGAGTGTTTATCCTAGATTAAACATTATTGTGAATCAACAATGTTCAATTCAAGGAACGTTCATTTTCCCAAATCTACAAATGGTCCCGACTAGTTTTTGATATTGACTCTTTTACAAAATCATTTGATCAATTCACTGACTGATGCAGGAAATCTCTATTCAGGTGACACTTCTTCAGCTATGGAAGAATAAATGACTTTACATTGATTCCTCCTACTTCTGATGAAGACGTTCCTCTTCAAGCCGATCCCATCAGACAATCATCACAAAATCAGAGTGTTTCAACTGAAGGAGGACCAAGCCTGTTACCATCACACTCAGATGATCTATCAACTGAGATCAGAAATAAAAACAAGCTACTCTCCAGCTGAAACACAAAGAACATCAAATGATGAAAGTAATCATAATGCTGCGGAAGCTGAAGCAGGAACTGAAATGGAGTCTGACTATCTTCATAATTCCACAACTGTACAAGATGAAGGTGCCTCTAACCATAATGAACTAATGTCTCCAATCTTGATGTAACTATTGCTGGTGACTCCATTCCACCACTAGAATACACAAGAATCATCCAGTTCAAACCATTATTAGTGATCATAATGAGAGGGTGACAAGAAGCAAGTCCAGTATTGCCAACATCTGCTTGTTCTCATGCTTTTCTGTGTCAACGTACCCAGAACATCAAAGAGGCACTTTAAGGCAATAGCTGGATTGAAGCAATGCAGAAGAATTGCTCTAATTCAAGAAGCAAGAAGTATGGCAACTGGTAGATCTTCCCCAACGACAATACCCTATCGGTACCAGATGGCTATATAGGAACAAGACTAATGATAGAGGGATCATCATCAGAAACAAAGCAAGACTAGTGGCACAGGGATACACTCAAGAAGAAGGAATTGACTATGACGAAGTGTTTGCACCTGTTGCTAGACTAGAAGCAATCAAAATCTTTCTTGCATATTCTGCATCCATGAAATTTACTGTTTATCAAATGGATGTAAAGTGTGCCTTCTTGTATGGAAAGATTGCTGAGAAGGTCTATGTGAGTCAACCACCTGGCTTTGAAGATCCAGATTTCCCTCACAAAGTTTACAAGCTTAACAAAGCTCTGTATGGTCTTCACCAAGCCCCAAGAAAGTGGTATGAGACACTATCATCTTTTCTTCTTGAACATAAATATGAAAGAGGAAAGATCAATCAGACTCTCTTCAAAAGAATAATAGGAAAAGACATGCTGTTAGTCCAGATCTATGTGGATGATATCATTTTTGGCATAACAAACAAGCAGCTCTGCAAAGAATTTGAAGACCGTATGCATTCAAATTTAAATGAGTGCTATGGGGGAACGTACCTTCTTTTAGGGGTGCAATTCCAACAGACAGCAGATGGAATCTTCATCAATCAATCAAAATACCTGGAAACCATATTGAAGAACTTCCACTTTGCTAACTGTCAATCCATCAGAACTCTTGTGGATACTAAAGTGAATTGGACCTGATCCTGAAGGCAAATCAGTGGATTAGACTCACTATTGATCAATGATCGGTTCACTTATGTATCTAACAGCTAGTGGCCTGACATTATGTTTGGTGTTTGTGTGTGTGCCAGATATCAAACTGATCCAAAAAATCACATGTGAATGAGTCAAGAGGATATTCAGATATCTAAAGGGCAAACCAACTCTTGGGTTATGGTATCCAAGGAAGGAGAATTTAATCTCTATGCCTTCACAGACAGTGATTATGGAGGATCCAACTTCAACAGAAATCCACCTCTGACGGTTGTCAATTTCTGGTCCCAGACTAGTATCTTGGCAATGCAAGAAGTAGACAAATGGATCTGTGTCCACAGCAGAAGCTAAGTATATTGCAGCATCAGCTTGTTGCTCCAAGTACTCTAGATTCAAACCAGATGCTTGATTATGGTTTTTAACTTCTTGCACACATCATTTACATTGACACACAGCGGTTGTTTTCATAACAATAATCCAGTTTCAGCACTCAAAAACAAACTATGAAATTAGATATCACTTTTTGAGAGATTGTGCTGAAAAGGGGTTAATCAAATTGATTAAGTACCGCTGAAATCAATTAGCTGATTTTTTACCAAGGCATTTGAACCTAGTAGGTTTGAATTCCTGGTTCAGTCAATGGCATGATTAACCTTGAGTAAAACCTGAAAAACATCAAAAATATTAAAAACATTAGAAAACCACAAAAGAATCAATTTTGATGAAGAATAGAATCTTTGGGAAATGATACAATTACAGTCGTTATATCATTCACTGTGCTTAATTTTCAATGTGAAAGACTGAAATGACTTCCCAGATATGTTGGTAGGCTCAACTTGGAAGAAAGATACATGCAGATGAATTAAAGACTTTTTCATTGTGAAACACTCATCACAAAGTATAGGTATGTATTGGCTTATCTGAACATGTGTGTGTAGTAACCTAAACACACCAGGTAATGATACTTTATACATCTCATCACCACATCATGTCTCATCTTGTTTTGCTGAGCAAAGACCTAATGAAACGTTCTCATAGTGCAGATGGTATGATCCAAAATTCCCAGTGAGGACACATCAAAATTGGATGAATCAACAAAAGCACTACATTCCAAGTGAATGAACAAAAAATCCTATCATGGATCACCTTCTAAAGTGAAGTGAAAAGAATCCCAATGTGATCATCATGAAAGGATCAAAGTAAAAGAATCCCATGAGGATCTGTGAAAAAGATCTCATACTTAAGTGACCTGGTAAGAAAAGCTGTGAAAAAGTTCTACCATGCATTATACAAGCTGGTTTCTTCCATTCTTGTGTTTGAGGTACATATTGAATAATTAAATCACCAAAAACATGATAAATATCATTTGCATCAAAATTCAACCAGTTCAGAGTTTAAGAGGACAAACACACCTTCAATATTCAATTCATAAACATGTCAAATTTCATAAAGAATGCACATGTGTAATGCAAGATTGATATGATCCCAACAAAAGGTATATGTACCTTCATTGTCAAAAATAAAAATAATATTCAAAAGGTTTTAAATCTTTAAAGTTTCTTTCCACATGTGGATATAAACTTTAGAGGGAGTAATTTTAAATTTTTGAGTAAGTCTGTATAAATTCTCTTTTCTTGATACGAAGGTATTGATTTAAATTTCGGGACGAAATTTCTTTCAACATGGGGATGATGTGACAACTCATCCAAAACTCACCCGATTTCGATTTCTGTGTGCCAATGCAGTAGACCAGTGATAGAACACTTTCACCATGTAACGCAATTTCGGGACGAAAATTCTTTCAACATAGGGATAATGTGACATCCGGTAATTTTACGTTACCAAACTCCGTTAGTTCGTTAAGTCTTGCATACACGTGTCGTGAGCACACTAGTTGTCGTTTAGTGTTGGTGACTTAATAATATTTAATAATGTTAAACTAAGTTAATTAAATTGATTATGTGATTGTTGTGTTAAAATTATGTGTTTACGCGATTAATTTTAATTGTAGAAATTAATCGCGTAACGCGGAAACGTGCCTATTTGTTCGTATGTCTTGTGTTTTTTGCAAAGATAATTATGTAATGAATATTATTAGTTTCATATCTTTGTATTTTTAAGTTAAAGGCATTTTAAAAAAGAGTTTAAAGTCTAGTTTTTATAAAATACCAAAACAAAGGGTTTAAAGGATAAATATGTAAATTAAATTAAGTAAAACAAAACCCTAGCCCCCACCGCCCCCACCCCCCATGTGCGACCGTAACCTTCTCCTCACCTCTCAAACCTGCGATTTTGATCAAGATTAAGCAAGAACACATTGGATTTGATCGATCTCAAGGCATACAACGCATTACAGTCTCATTTTGTAACATTACACGTTTGCCCCCAATTCAAGTACTTGCACATGTACTGCTTATGTACATTGCCTCTCGAAAGGAGGCTTCGATGAGCTGTCGGACCAGATATAGAACGCCTACATGGCATTGGTGCTGAACCACCCGTTCAGGTTCTCCCAGATGATCTTCACCTACTTGGTGGAGAACATCAAGGTGAAGGGGAAGGAAGGATTATGTATGTATCCTCGCTTTATGCAGATGATCATTGATCAAAAGCTCCCTTTTCATGTTCATTGATCAAAACATGAAAAATCTAACCTTTAAACGTGTAATGTAACAAAATTGAGACTTGAAATGCGTTGTATGCCTTGAGATCGATCAAATCCAATGTATTCTTGCTTAGTCTTGATCAAAATCGCAGGTTTGAGAGGTGAGGAGGAAGGTTACGGTCGCACATGAGGGGTGGGGGCTAGGGTTTATGTTTTACTTAATTTAATTTACATATTTACCCTTTAAACCCTTGTGTTTTGGTATCTTATAAAAACTAGACTTTAAACTCTTTTTAAAATGCCTTTAACTTAAAAATACAAAGATATGAACTAATAATATTCATTACATAATTTATCTTTGCAAAAACACAAGACATACGAACAAATAGGCATGTTTCCGCGTTACGCGATTAATTTCTACAATCAGCAATTAAATCGCGTAAACACATAATTTTAACACAACAATCACATAATCAATTTAATTGACATTAGTTTAACATTATTAAATATTATTAAGTCACCAACGTTAAACGACAACTAGTGTGCTCACGACACGTGTATGCAAGATTTAACGGAACTAATGGAGTTTGGTAACGTAAAATTACCGGATGTCACATTATCCCCATGTTGAAAGAATTTTCGGCCCGAAAATTGCGTTACATGGTGAAAGTGTTCTATCACTGGTCTACTGCATTGGCACATAGAAATCGAAATCGGGTGAGTTTTGGATGAGTTGTCACATCATCCCCATGTTGAAAGAAATTTTGTCCCGAAATTTAAATCAATACCTTCGTCTGCTGGCATCGTCCCTTCGAATAGTTGAGGGTACTTAAGCTTCATTTGATCTTCCCGTTCCCATGTGAATTTCGGTCCACGTCGCGAATTCCAACGGATTTTAACAATAGGTATCTTGCTTTGCTTAAGTGTTTTCACCTCAAGGTCCATCACCTCCACTGGTTCCTCAATAAAACGCAATTGTTCATCCACTTGAATTCTTCTAGTGGTACGACCGTCGTTTCATCAGTTATGCACTTCTTCAGGTTTGACACGTGAATACATCATGAATTCCACTTAGCGAATCAGGTAGGGCTAATCGATAGGCTACTGGACCTATTCTTTCCACTATCTCAAATGGTCCAACGTACCTCGGATTTAGTTTCCCTCGTTTGCCAAACCGAACTACGCCTTTCCATGGTGAGACTTTCAACAAAACCTTGTCACCAACCTGAAACTCTAAAGGTTTCCGTCTCTTGTCAGCATAACTCTTTTGCCTGTCTCGCGCTGCAGCCATACGGTTCCGTATCTGCACAATCTTCTCCGTTGTCTCATGAATCAACTCAGGACCTGTTATCTGACTATCACCAATTTCTACCCAGCAAACCGGTGACCGACATTTTCTCCCATACAGCGCCTCGAAAGGTGATGCCTGTATACTAGTGTGATAACTGTGTATAAGAAAATTCCACCAATGGCAGGTGAATTTCCCAGTTATTCCCGAAGTCAATCACACAAGCACGTAGCATATCCTCCAACGTCTGTATAGTACGCTCACTCTGACCATCCGTCTGTGGATGATATGCAGTACTCATATCCAAACGTGTACCCAAGGATTTCTGCAATGATTGCCAGAAATGTGACGTGAAATGAGCGTCACGGTCAGAGATAATTGAGATCGGTAACCCCGTGTCTCGAAACGATCTCCTTGAGGTACAGGCGAGTTAACTTCTCCATCTTGTCGGTTTCCTTTATTGCAAGGAAATGAGCAGACTTTGTCAATCGATCCACAATAACCCATATCGTGTCACAACCAGTACTAGTCCGGGTAGCTTAGTAATAAATCCATGGAGATTTGTTCCCATTTCCACATTGGAATCTCGGGTTGTTGTAATAGTCCGGATGGTTTTTGATATTCCACTTTTACCTTCGAGCAGGTCAAACACTTGCTCACATACATAGCTACATCCGCTTTCATGTTAGGCCACCAATAGTGAGCCTTTAGGTCATGATACATCTTTTCGGATCCAGGATGTATAGAATACTTAGATTTGTGTGCCTCGCTCATAACTAAATCTCTCAGATTTCCATGAACAGGCACCCAAAGTCTATCCATGAAATACCGAATTCCATCCTCTTTCACCACTAGCTGCTTATCCATTCCCCTTAACAATTCAGAACCAATATTTTCCACCTTTAAAGCTTCTATTTGTGCCTCCTTAACTTGTTCGGGCAGTTGGTACTGATAGTAAGCTATAAAGCTCGCACCCGTCGGGGTTTAGCTGTTTCCTTCCTGCTTAAAGCATCGGCAACTACGTTCGCCTTTCCCGGATGATACTTAATTGCGCAATCATAATCATTTAGTAGTTCCACCCAACGTCGCTGCCTCATATTCAACTCTTTTTGCTCAAAGATATGTTGAAGACTCTTGTGATCGGTGTAGACTGTGCACTTGGTACCGTACAAATAATGTCTCCAGATATTTAAGGCAAGAACTACTGCACCCAATTCTAAGTCATGGGTAGTATAGTTCTTGTCATGAACCTTTAGTTGTCTCGAGGCGTAAGCTATCACCTTGCCTCGTTGCATCAAGACACAACCCAATCCTTGAATGGATGCATCGCAATACACCACAAAGTCATTTGTTCCCTCTGGTAATGCTAATATCGGGGCAGTACAGAGTTTTTGTTTTAATAATTGGAAAGCTGATTCTTGACTCTCAGTCCATTTGTATGTCGTTCCTTTGTGAGTCAAGGCTGTGAGAGGTTGTGCGATCTTAGAAAATCCTTCTATGAATCAGCGGTAATATCCTGCTAATCCTAGAAATTGTCTTATCTCGCTTGGCGTTTTGGGTGTAGTCCAATTCTTTATCGCCTCAATTTTGGCAGGATCAACATGTATTCCTTTCTCATTAACAATATGACCTAGGAATTGTACATCTCTTATCCAAAAGTCACACTTTGAGAATTTAGCATACAGCTGCTCATTTTTCAACAGTTCCAAGATCATTCGTAAGTGCTCTTCATGCTCCTCCTTGGTCCTAGAGTATATCAGTATATCATTGATGAATACAATGACAAACTGATCCAGATAAGGTTTGCACACGCGGTTCATGAGGTCCATGAACACAGCAGGTGCATTAGTCAACCCAAAAGGCATGACCAAGAACTCATAATGACCATAACGAGTACGAAATGCAGTCTTGGAATGTCTTCTTCTCGAACTCTGAGTTGATGATAACCAGATCTCAAGTCAATCTTCGAGTAATAGCTTGATCCTTGAAGCTGATCGAACAAGTCGTCGATACGAGGTAAAGGGTATCGGTTCTTGACTGTTACTTTGTTTAACTCTCGATAATCGATGCACATCCGGAATGTGCCATCCTTCTTCTTAACAAAGAGTACAGGAGCTCCCCAAGGTGATGTACTAGGTCGAATAAAGCCTTTATCCAAAAGCTCCTGAAGTTGTGACGACAACTCCTGTAGTTCGTTTGGTGCTAATCGATAAGGTGCTCTAGCAATCGGAGCTGCGCCGGGAGTCAATTTAATCTGGAATTCCACTTGGCGATGCGGTGGTAATCCAGGAAGATCTTCTGGGAACACCTCTGGAAAGTCGTGTACTACGGGAATATCCTTCATTCTCTTTTCTTCCTTTTGCTTATCGGTTACAAGTGCTAGGATAGCCACGTGGCCCTTTCGTAACAACTTTTGAGCTTTCATATACGAGATGATGCCTATCACAGCACCACTCCTATCACCTTTGACGGTAAGAATTTGATCACCAACTGGATCCGTATAATCTTCTCGTGACATATGACTTCCGCTTGCTTGCTAGAGAGCCAATCCATGCCTATCACAACATCAAAACTCCCCAGCGTAACAGGCATGAGATCTATAGCGAAAGTATGACCAGCAAGTTCTATCCTACAGTCTTTAAGGATATGCGTTACATGGATTTGTTTACCGTCGGCTAATTCCACAGTGTATTAGATTCTAAAGCAGAGGGTATATCACTTAAAAGACTACAGAACTTTAAGGACACAAAACTCCTATCGGCTCCAGTATCAAATAGTACCGTAGCAAAACAACCATTAACAGGGAATCTACTAGTAACAATTGTGGGATCATTTAGAGCCTCACCTGAGCCAATAACGAAGGCTCTCCCTTTGGCTCCATTTTATTGACGCCACTTCCAGTGCCATTTCCACCATTGTTGTTATTATTACCATTGTTGTTGTTGTTACCATGGTTGTTGGTGTTTTGTTGTTGTTGTTGTTGCCATTTCCGTTCCTCCTTAGTTGTGGGCAGTTTCGTTTGTAATGCCCTTCTTTCCCACATTCAAAACAACCCTTGGGAGTCTCTTAAGATTGTTGTGGCCTCCTCATTAGTTCACCACGACAATCCTTCGCAGCGTGTCCAATTTTTCCACAACGTTGACACCTGAAGCTATCACACCGTCCCACATGGTGGTAGTTACACCGTGGGCATTTGGGATGTCTGCCGCCGTAACCGTTGGTTCCTGGGTTATTTGGGGCAGTTTGGTTGAAATTGCGGTTATTATCGAACCGCCGCTGCTGCTGCTGAACTGGCTGTTGCTGCTGTTGGGATTGTTGTTGACCGCCAGACGATGATGATGATGATTTGTTATTGCTGTTGCTGGGAGCATCCCACTTCCTTTTGTTATCGGGCACGCTCACCACAGCGCCCCGTTTGGGTACCGCCCTTGCTCTACCGCCTGATCAGTAAGTTTATGGGCAATTTGGATGGCCTGCTGAATCGTAGTCGGGTTAGAAGCCGTTACCATACTTTGGATTTCAGGCACCAATCCTCGTATGTAGTGCTCGATTCTCTTATGTGTCTCATTAACCATTCCTGGACATAATGTAGCCAACTCATGACTACGGGTCGTGTAAGCCTCAATTTCTGAACCCTTCATCTTGAGCTGCCAGAATTCCATCTCCAGTTTTTGCACCTCGTTTCGAGGACAGTACTCCTCGATCATCATATCCTTGAACTCATTCCAGGGGAGTCCTTTGCCATTGCTTGTCCAAGCATCTGGACTTGTGCGTTCCACCAAGACAGAGCAACACCCTCCAAAGTCCCGGTGGCATACTTTACTTGATCCGCTGGTGGACAGTTACATTTGGAGAAAACGGACTCAGTCTTCTCGAACCAGCGTACCAGCCCTACAGCACCCTCTGTACCGCTGTAGGTGTGTGGTTTACAGTCCATGAAGGACTTGTACGTACACACTGGTGGTCCTGTTTTAACACAACACACATTAATCAGACATCCCCTATAGTTATAAAGGATATCAGATTTGTTTTCAGTCATTGTTTACCTGCTGGCTGACCCGCGTGGGTAGCAGCCACTGCCGCCTGAACATGCTCATTAATTAGAGCAGCCAATTCTGCGGGAGTCATGTTAATAGCACCACCACCCTGTTCTCCGGTGCCACGTCCACGTCCGCGTCCACGACCATGTCCACGTCCACGTCCACGAGCGTCCATTCTTTTCACTTTACATTCACAATACAATAATGAGTAACATCATACACATTTAACTCATTGAAGCGTAGTAAACAGTAAATGAAAGAAATAACGTATCATCACAACCACAACATTCATAACGAAAATAATAAGCAAGGTAAATAAATTGCAATGAGTCACAATGTATTTAGCAATGTCAAAATTGAAGTTTGTCGTTCATGTGGGGAAACAACCCTTCCCACATAGGTTTCAAAAATAAAACACTACGTAGTCTAAGTTATATAAAGAAGTCAATCGACAACATCTGACCCATCACTATCATCCTCCATCTCCTCCGGTTCCTCTTCCTCGGGTCCCTCCTCGGATCCTCCTCATCCTCAGAGTCTGTTGCAGGAGCAGGAGCTATAGCAATCTGAAGTGCTTCTAGTTGAGCTTCTAAAATGGCAATCCTATTATCGCTATGGCGTCCCGCTGTTCTCGAGCAGTCACGCATCCTTGGAGTGCCATAACACCATCTTGCATATGGTGACAACCGTTCAGCGTCTTCCCGTGTCTTCCTTATGTTCATCCAATTGATGTCTCAGGTTGTACACCTCTTGCTGTAGTGTACAGACATCACCCGTGAGTCGTCTTACACGATGCTGTTCAGTATCCAGTGCAGCATTAGTGCAGCAATCAGTTGCTCGTTGGACTGCGCTGTTCGTGGGAGTGAAAGCATGGGTTGATTGGCATTGTTCCTAGTCCTTGGCTTTAGGACAGGTACGCGCTCCCAAACATGATGTGGTCAACAACCTAGGATAAGAACGCCAGTCTCGCGGAGGGTCACGCTTCATCAATGCGAACGGTTGATCCCAGTCAATCTCCTCTCGGGGATAAGCCAGTCGGGGCCAATCGAATCCATCATCAGGTACAGGTGCGGGAGGTGGGGATTCAGATCGTGTAGGTGATTCGGGTCGTTTACCCGGAGCTCTTGAAGAAGATGCCATACTGCAGAGAGTGTGACGTGTATGCCAATGAGTATACAGTAAATGGGAGTAAGGCACAGGTAACTAATTAACTATGAGCGGTTATAGTCTAGTGTGACAGATTGGTATCAGAGCCATTGGTTATAGGGAACTAGGTTGCATACACACTAGACTATAACCGCACACAGTTAATTAGTTACCTGTGCCTTACTCCCATTTACTGTATACTCATTGCATACACGTCACATTCTCTGCAGCATGGCATCGTCTTCAAGAGCTCCGGGTAACGACCCGAATCACCTACACGATCTGAATCCCCACCTCCCGCACCTGTACCTGATGATGGATTCGATGGCCCCGACTGGCTTATCCCCGAGAGGAGATTGACTGGGATCAACCGTTCGCATTGATGAAGCGTGACCCTCGCGCGAGACTGGCGTTCTTATCCTAGGTTTGTTGACCACATCATGTTTAGGGAGCGCGTACCTGTCCTAAAGCCAAGGACTAGGAACAATGCCAATCAACCCATGCTTTCACTCCACGAACGGCGCAGTCCAACGAGCAACTGATTGCTGCACTAATGGCTGCACTGGATACTGAACAGCATCGGGTAAGACGACTCACGGGTGATGTCTGTACACTACAGCAAGAGGTGTACAACCTGAGACATCAATTGGACGAACTCAAGGAAGAACACGGGAAGACGCTGAACGGTTGTCACCATATGCAAGATGGTGTTATGGCACTCCAAGGGCGCGTGACTGCTCGTGAACAGCGGGACGCCATAGCCGCTAATAGGATTGCCATTTTAGAAGCTTAACTAGCAGCACTCCAGATTGCTATAGCTCCTGCTCCTGCAGTAGACTCTAAGGATGAGGAGGATCCCGAGGAGGGACCCGAGGAGGAGGAACCGGAGGAGATGGAGGATGATAGTGATGGGTCAGACATTGTCGATTGACTTCTTTATATGACTTAGACTACGTAGTGTAGTTTTGTTTTCTTTTTGAAACCTAGTGGGAAGGGTTGTTTCCCCACACGAACGACAAAACTTCAATTTTGACATTGCTAAATACATTGTGACTTATTGCAATTTATTTACTTTGGTTATTATTTTTGTTATGAATGTTGTGGTTGTGATGATACGTTATTTCTTTCATTTACTGTTTACTACGCTTCAATGAGTAAATGTGTATGATGTTACTCATTATTGTATTGTGAATATAAAGTGAAAAGAATGGACGCTCGTGGACGTGGACGTGGACGTGGTCGTGGACGCGGACGTGGATGTGGCACCGGAGAACAGGGTGGTGGTGCTATTAATATGACTCCTGCAGAATTGGCTGCTCTAATTAATGAGCATGTGCAGGCGGCAGTGGCTAATGCCCACGCCGTGTCAGCCAGCAGGTAAACAATGACAGAAAAACAAATCTGATATCCTTTATAACTGTAGGGGATGTTTGATTAATGTGTGTTGTGTTAAAACAGGACCACCAGTGTGTACATACAAGTCCTTCATGGACTGTAAACACACACCTACAGCGGTACAGAGGGTGCTGTAGGGCTGTACGCTGCTGGTTTGAGAAGACTGAGTCCATTTCCTCCAAATGTAACTGTCCACGGCGGATCAAGTAAAGTATGCCACCGGACTTTGGAGGGTGCTGCCCTGTCTTGATGGAACGCGCAAGTCCAGATGCTTGGACAAGCGATGGCAAATGGACTCCCCTGGAATGAGTTCAAGGATATGATGATCGAGGAGTACTGTCCTCGAAACGAGGTGCAAAAGTTGGAGATGGAATTCTGGCAGCTCAAGATGAAGGGTTCAGAAATTAAGGCTTACACGACCCGTACTCATGAGTTAGCTACATTATGTCCAGGAATGGTTAATGAGACACATAAGAGAATCGAGAACTACATTCGAGGATTGGTGCCTGAAATCCAAAGTATGGTAACAGCTTCTAACCCGACTACGATTCAGCAGGCCATCCAATTGCCCATAAACTTACTGATCAGGCGGTGAGAGCAAGGGCGTTTACCCAAACGGGGCGCTGTGATGAGCGTGCCCGACAACAAAGGAAGTGGGATGCTCCCGCAGCAGCAATAACAAATCATCATCATCATCGTCTGGCGGTCAACAACAATCCAACAGCAGCAACAACCAGTTCAGCAACAGCAGCGGCGGTTCGATAATAACCGCAATTTCAACCAAACTGCCCCAAATAACCAAGGACCCAGCGGTTACGGCGGCAGACATCCCAAATTCCCACGGTGTAACTACCACCATGTGGGACGGTGTGATAGCTTCAAGTGTCAACGTTGTGGAAAGATTGGACACGCTGCGAAGGATTGCCGTGGTGAACTAATGAGGAGGCCACAACAATCTCAAGAAACTCCCAAGGTTGTTTTGAGTGTGGGAAAGAAGGGCATTACAAGCGAACTGCCCACAACTAGGAGGAACGGAAATGGCACACAACACAACAACACCACCAACCAGGGAACAACAACACATGGTAATAATACAACAATGGTGGAAATGGCACTGGAAATAGTGGCAATAAAGATGGAGCCAAAGGGAGAGCCTTCGTCATTGGCTCAGGTGAGGCTCTAAATGATCCCACAACTGTTACTGGTAGATTCCCTGTTAATGGTTGTTTTGCTATGGTACTATTTGATATTGGAGCCGATAGGAGTTTTGTGTCCTTAAAATTCTGTAGTCTTTTAAGTGATACCCCTGCTTTAGAATCTAAGTACACTGTGGAATTAGCCGACGGTAAACAAATCCATGTAACGCATATCCTTAAAGACTGTAGGATAGAACTTGCTGGTCATACTTTCGCTATAGATCTCATGCCTGTTACACTGGGGAGTTTTGATGTTGTGATAGGCATGGATTGGCTCTCTAGCAAGCAAGCGGAAGTCATATGTCACGAGAAGATTATACGGATCCCGGTTGGTGATCAAGTTCTTACCGTCAAAGGTGATAGGAGTGGTGCTGTGATAGGCATCATCTCGTATATGAAATCTCAAAAGTTGTTACGAAAGGGCCGCGTGGCTATCTTAGCACTTGTAACCGATAAGCAAAAGGAAGAAAAGAGAATGGAGGATATTCCCGTAGTACGCGACTTTCCGGAGGTGTTCCCAGAAGATCTTCCTGGATTACCACCGCACCGCCAAGTGGAATTCCAGATAGAGTTGACTCCCGGCGCAACTCCGATTGCTAGGGCCCTTATCGATTAGCACCAAACGAACTACAGGAGTTGTCGTCACAACTTCAGGAGCTTCTGGATAAGGGTTTTATTCGACCTAGTACATCACCTTGGGAGCTCCTGTACTCTTTGTTAAGAAGAAGGATGGCACATTCCGGATGTGCATCGATTATCGAGAGTTAAACAAAGTAACAGTCAAGAACCGATACCCTTTACCTCGTATTGACGACTTGTTCGATCAGCTTCAAGGATCAAGCTATTACTCAAAGATTGACTTGAGATCGGTTATCATCAACTCAGAGTTCGAGAAGAAGACATTCCCAAGACTGCATTTCGTACTCGTTATGGTCATATGAGTTTCTTGGTCATGCCTTTTGGGTTGACTAATGCACCTGCTGTGTTCATGGACCTCATGAACCGCGTGTGCAAACCTTATCTTGATCAGTTTGTCATTGTGTTCATCGATGATATACTGATATACTCTAGGACCAAGGAGGAGCATGAAGAGCACTTACGAATGATCTTGGAACTTTGAAAAATGAGCAACTGTATGCTAAATTCTCAAAGTGTGACTTCTGGATAAGAGAGGTACAATTCCTAGTCATATTGTTAATGAGAAAGGATACACGTTGATCCTGCCAAAATTGAGGCGATAAAGAATTGGACTACACCAAAACACCAAGTGAGATAAGACAATTTCTTGGTTAGCAGGATATTACCGCCGATTCATAGAAGGATTTCTAAGATCGCACAACCTCTCACAGCCTTGACTCACAAAGGAACGACATACAAATGGGCTGAGAGTCAAGAATCGGCTTTCCAATTATTAAAACAAAAACTCTGTACTGCCCCGATATTAGCATTACCCGAGGGAACAGATGACTTTGTGGTGTATTGCGATGCATCCATCAAGGATTGGGTTGTGTCTTGATGCACAAGACAAGACAAGGTAAGCTTACGCCTCGAGACAACTAAAGGTTCATGAGAAGAACTATACTACCCATGACTTAGAATTAGTGCAGTAGTTCTTGCCTTAAATATCTGGAGACATTATTTGTACGGTACCAAGTGCACAGTCTACACCGATCACAAGAGTCTTCAACATATCTTTGAGCAAAAAGAGTTGAATATGAGGCAGCGACGTTGGGTGGAACTACTAAATGATTATGATTGCGCAATTAAGTATCATCCGGGAAAGGCGAACGTAGTTGCCGATGCTTTAAGCAGAAGGAAACAGCTAAACCCCGACTGGTGCGAGCTTTATAGCTTACTATCAGTACCCAACTGCCCGAACAAGTTAAGGAGGCACAAATAGGCTTTAAAGGTGGAAAATATTGGTTCTGAATTGTTAAGGGGAATGGATAGCAGCTAGTGGTGAAAGAGATGGAATTCGGTATTTCATGGATAGACTTTGGGTGCCTGTTCATGGAAATCTGAGAGATTAGTTATGAGCGAGGCACACAAGTCTAAGTATTCTATACATCCTGATCCGACAAGATGTATCATGACCTAAAGGCTCACTATTGGTGGCCTAACATGAAAGCGGATGTAGCTACGTATGAGCAAGTGTTTGACCTGCTCGAAGGTAAAAGTGAATATCAAAACCATTCAGACTATTACAACAAACCGAGATTCCAATGTGGAAATGGAACAAATCTCCATGGATTTTATTACTAAGCTACCCCGGACTAGTACTGGTTGTGACACGATATGGGTTATTGTGGATCGATTGACAAAGTCTGCTCATTTCCTTGCAATAAAGGAAACCGACAAGATGGAGAAGTTAACTCGCCTATACCTCAAGGAGATCATTTCGAGACTCGGGGTACCGATCTCAATATCTCTGACCGTGACGCTCGTTTCACATCACATTTCTGGCAATCATTGCAGAAATCTTTGGGTACACATTTGGATATGAGTACTGCATATCATCCACAGACGGATGGTCAGAGTGAGCGACTATATAGACGTTGGAGGATATGCTACGTGCTTGTGTGTTGACTTCAGGAATATTGGGAAATTCACCTGCCATGGTGGAATTTTCTTATAACAACAGTTATCACACTAGAAAATGTCGATCACACCGGTTTGCTGGCAGAAATTGGTGATAGTCAGATAACAGGTCCCGAGTTAATTCATGAGACGACTGAGAAAATTATACAGATACGGAACCGTATGGCTGCAGCGCGAGACAGCAAAAGAGTTATGCTGACAAGAGACGGAAACCTTTAGAGTTTCAGGTTGGTGACAAGGTTTTGTTGAAAGTCTCACCATGGAAAGGCGTAGTTCGGTTGGGTAAACGAGGGAAACTAAATCCGAGGTACGTTGGACCATTTGAGATAGTGGAAAGAGTAGGTCCAGTAGCCTATCGATTAGCCCTACCTGATTCGCTAAGTGGAATTCATGATGTATTTCACGTGTCAAACTTGAAGAAGTGCATAACTGATGAAACGACGGTCGTACCACTAGAAGAAATTCAGGTGGATGAACAATTGCGTTTTGTTGAAGAACCAGTTGAGGTGATGGATCGTGAGGTGAAAACACTTAAGCAGAGCAAGATACCTATTGTTAAAATCCGTTGGAATTCGCGACGTGGACCGGAATTCACATGGGATGGGAAGATCAATGAAGGTTAAGTACCCTCAACTATTCGAAGGGACGATGCCAGCAGATGAAGGTATTGATTTAAATTTCGGGACGAAATTTGTTTCAACATGGGGATGATGTACAACTCATCCAAAACTCACCCGATTTCGATTTCTGTGTGCCAATGCAGTAGACCAGTGATGGAAACCAGTGATGGAACACTCTCACCATGTAACGCAATTTTCGGGACGAAAATTCTTTCAACATGGGGATAATGTGACATCCGGTAAATTTCCGTTACCAAGCTCCGTTAGTTCCGTTAAGTCTTGTGTACACGTGTCGTGAGCACACACTAGTTGTCGTTTAACGTTGGTGACCTAATAATAAGAATAATGTTAATTTGATGTGAATCTAAGTGATTATGTGAATATTGGGTTATGTTTATGTGTTTACACATTTTAAAAGGTTAATTAAAGAATTTATCGCGTAACGTGGAAACGTGCCTATTTATTCGTATGTCTTGTGTTTTTATAAAGATAAGATATATAATGAATTTTAAGTTATATCTTTATATTATGAAGTTAAAAACACTTTACAAAGAGTTTAAAGCTTAGTTTTTATAAAATACAAATACAAGGGTTAAAAGGGTAAATATGTAAATAAAAAAATTAATAAAACAAACCCTAGCCTCCAAAGCCACCCTTCGGCCGCGATCAAACTTCTTTCCCCCTCTCCATCTTCGAATTCTATCAAGATCAAGCAAGAAACACGATATTGGTTCGATTTCAAGGTTTAGAACACGTTGGAAACATCAATTTCAAGCAATTACACGTTTAAAGGTTAGGTTTTTCGAGTTTTTGTGAATGGTTCATTAGGGCCGAATCTTAGATTCGAAATTGACCGTCATTAGGTCGAATTGGATGTTGTTTGATGATGTTTATATGTTAGTTAGGTTGAATGCATGTTAGTTAACGTCGATCATGGATGAATTACATGTTGTTAGTGGGTTAATCATGGGTTTTGATTCTAGTCAAACCCTAATTCGATTTTAGGCATGATTATGGGTGAATAATGGTTGTTTGATGAATGTGTGGTGATTAATAAGTTGTATGAATGTTAGGAATCATGAATCTTGCAAGAAAGGGATGATTTAGGGTTGATGTTCATAGGTTACTAATAATAGTAACTTTATTTGCATGAAATGTTGAACTATGGATGTTATGATGTTATGGATGTGTTCATGGTGATAATTAGATGTTAGATTGTTGTTGTGATCATTGGAAATTCAAGAAAACATGTTATAGTTCATACATTACTAAAGATAGTAACTTTTGAATATGAATTGGTGAATTATGATGTTTGGATGTGGTTGATCATGCTTGATGTTAGTATGAGCTTGAATGGTATATTATTGATGAATTCATGTATGCTTTGGATGTTTGATAGACTTTGGATGTTCTTTCCCAAAGGGAAACTTTATTTGTGTAAACGTGAAGTATGATTTATGATCATGTTTGGGATGGTAGGAGCCTGCTATATGTTCAGGATAAATTCTAGTGTGATAGAACGTGTTAAATTAGTTGTATGGCATGCTTGGATAATCATGAGTGATATTTGGACTTTGCTGATCATGTATGGTTGATGTTGTGTAGTAGTAGGACATCATGCTTGGGTCTGGTAATTGATTGTTGTGATGTTGTGAATGCAATGCATATGCTTAAAGAATATGGTTATGATCATTATACACGCGTGCGGATCTGAGGCCCCTACTTAGTAGATTGGCAGGTTTAGGATGTGAAGTCGTGAGTGGCTTCACATGGCATGTGATGAATGGTTGAACTTTGTGTGACATGTTAGTTGTAATATACTAATGGATATGTTAATGTTCTAGATTCGCATGACTTGTATAGTACTTGATAGTATGATAATCTAAGTGATACACCTAGTGATATAGCATACGTATGATACTATTTGAATGTTAATCATGTATGTTGTATGTGCTCATTGGCTTTATTTGAATTATAACTCATAATGTCACCAACGGGTCAAACGGGTCAACTAGGTCAAACGTGTCTATTTTTCTGGAAGCTTGAGTCTTTGGTTTTGGTATGATTAGGGTTTCACATGTCTTTTATTTACACGTACTTATGTACTCACATGATCTAGGTAACCTGTGAAGGTTAGCTATCCTCTCGTTTCTCAAATAAACCCTAAGTACTCTTTGCATACATCAGGTGAGTTCATGCCCCACTCTTTACTTAATCTCTCTTGGGGGAGATAGCATACTGGTATTTATACGAACTTTTATTATTTAAGTTGTGTATAATATTAATATAGTGCTGTTTACCATGGGAAAAGTCCTCACACTTTTGAATTGTTAATAATTTAATAGCGGGGAAACTTGGGTAGTACTACTGGGTCTGACGAGCCCCACCTGTGTGACTCGAGGTCAACCGGGTGCAATTGTCCTATTGAACATTGTCACGACATGGTAAGTCGTGACAGGAGGCAACAACTATCACAGTCAGCTTCAATTACAAAATCACTATGTATTAATATTTACTGATAATAGACTAGCTATCTATTACCATACACTGCTATATATTATCACAACAGTTTACATGTTTATTGAACTCAACCTCTTGAACTCACCAACCTATGTGTTGACATTTTAGTATGCTTTTCTCAGGTCCTTAGCTTGCTTGCCATAGGAGCATGCATGGTTCATTGCATTTTAAGACACGATGCTTCAAGACAATTTGACATTTTAACAATTATAGTTTACTCTTTTGGGTTGGCACTTGTTTTGCCATAGTTATACTTTATTGACTTGGGTGTTTTTCAAAAACGCTTCCGCATTGTTTAAAATTTGTATTTTGGTTGATTTTGTTTAAATTATGGCATTTAGAGTCGTTCTGAGTAACTATTGACTGTGATCTGATTTGTACACACGCCTCGCGGTAAAACTCCGCACGTGGATTTTGAGGGGTGTGACAATACTAATACTAATAACTAATACTAATACTAATACTAATACTAATACTAATACTAATACTAATACTAATACTATACTAATACTAATACTAATACTAATACTAATACTAATACTAATACTAATACTAATACTAATACTAATACTAATACTAATACTAATACTAATCTAATAATACTAATACTAATACTAATACTAATACTAATACTAATACTAATACTATACTAATACTACTAATACTATACTAATACTAATACTAATACTAATACTAATACTAATACTAATACTAATACTAATACTAATACTAATACTAATACTATACTAATACTAATACTAATACTATACTAATACTATACTAATACTAATACTAATACTAATACTAATACTAATACTAATACTAATACTAATATAATACTAATACTAATA